>CM023952.1:26647152-26657155 GCA_013407115.1 Glycine latifolia | reverse complement strand
CCCCCCCAGAAGGTGTCCTTCTTTGCCCTCCACCTAAGCTGCATAGGAGAAGCCCAAAGCCAATCCCAGGAAACAGTGAAGCTTCATAGGGTCTTTCTATCCAGGTGCAGGTAGTCTGCATCTTCACAGACATGTCTATTTCACCGAGTCTCTCTCTGAGATAGTGCCCAGATCGTTACACCTTTCGTGCGAGTCGAAACTTACCCGACAAGGAATTTCACTACCTTAGGACTGTTATAGTTATGACCGTCGTTTACCGGGACTTCAGTCGTCGGCTCCCCTGTCATTAGGTCACCAACTTCCTTGACCTTCTGGCCCACGAGCACCTTATAATGGGAATTTTCAATTCAATGAAGATTTGGTTCATCCTACACGTACACATCATGAGCATCCTGTTTTTCTATGTTATATAGACTTGTATGTTACTATTGAAAGTGGTGATATTATACATAATGTGACTATTCCACCAAAAAGTTTTCTATTAGTTCAAAACAATCAATATGTAAAATCAGAACAAGTAATTGCTGAGATTCGCACAGGAACATACACTTTGAATTTAAAAGAAAAAGTTCGAAAACATGTCTATTCTGACTTAGAAGGAGAAATGCATTGGAGTACCGATGTGTACCATGCATCAAAATTTAGATATAGTAATGTCCATATCTTACCAAAAACAAGTCATTTATGGATTTTATCAGGAAAATCATACATGTCTGGTTTAGTCTCTTTTTCAATCCGAAAAGATCAAGATCAAATGAACATTCATTATCTTTCTACTGGAGAAAGAGATTTTTCTAACCTTTTAGCAAGTAAATAAAAAAGTAAGACATATATTGTTTCGTTTCAATCCTTCTAAATAAAAAAAGAAAGAAGGATTTCAGATTATTCAATATTTAATCAAATCATATCTATAATAACAAAATGATATAAAAACAACAGAACCATTGTATTATTTTTAATTAAAGAGATTCAAAAAATAAAAAAGAAAGTTGGTTATTGTATTATTTATTAGTTAATGATCTAGATCCAAAAGACCCAGTAGATTCTGTACTTCTTTTTTCTTTGATGAAAAAAAATAAATTCATAAACATAAAAAAAAATTCATCGAATAAAATATTCTATCCATAGTAGAGGAAAAAAATGAATTGCAGGGATGGAAAAGTCGTATGCATCAATATGCAGAAAATGCTTGTGCGGTTATTGAATATTATTTTTGCCTATTTATTTATTTTCTTATTTGTATTTATCCCTTTTACCTTTATTTGGGAATAAGGATAATCTTTACCAATATAGGAGAAATCATTATCAAAATCTTTATCAAGATAAGGGAAATACTTATTAAGTTATAAAATCAGGGTAATGATCCACCAACCCGCTAGTTCTTTTTATGAGGCACAAACGGGAGAGAAGATTTCTTGAGACTCTACTTGGGAAACAGGTTGATTATTCGGGTCGTTCTGTCATTGTCATAGACGCTCTTTCATGGAACTTTAGCTTTAATTGGTCGTGATCAGGAAACTACCGGTTTCGCTTGGTGGGCCGGGAATGCCTGACTTATCGATTTATCTGGCAAACTACTAGGAGCTCATGTAGCCCATGCTGGATTAATAGTAGGTTGACCTATATCGGGAATCCTCATATCTATGCTTATTTTCAACTCCTCGAAGCATTTCATCGCTTACTACGCCCTTCCATTATGTGGCATAGGAGTTACATCTCGTATAAAATTTAATAGTATACCACTTCTACAAATAGCTCTTAGTGCCGCATCTCTTCCAAGACCTGGACCTTTTATCATGACTTCTGCTCGTTGCATGCCTTGATCCAATGAAATTCAAATCATTTATTTTATAATTAATAAAAAAAATTATTTAATTAAATATTAAATATTTAAATTAATAAATTTATTCGTGCATGTTCACATTGAGGACAATGTGCATTTCAAGTGTGGGGTGAAGGATTACAAAAACATTTTCTATTTTATTTAGATTGAGCAGACATCTGTTACGGTCGTCATTCGGTTCAAAGAATCTCCGCTCCAGAACCGTACGTGAGATTTTCATCTCATACGGCTCCTCCCTTATGTGTGTAATGATAAAAATACATAGAATCGAAAAGGATTGCAGTATTCTCATTATCAACTGAACACCGAAGGCACCCCTCTCTTTTAAGAGGATTCGTGGCATGTCAAGCCCTGGTAAGGTTCTTCTCTTTGCATCGAATTAAACCACATGCTCCACCGCTTGTGCGGGCCCCCGTCAATTCCTTTGAGTTTTATTCTTGCAAACATACTCCCCAGACGGGATACTTAACGCGTTAGCTACAACATTGCACAGGTCGATACGCACAGCGCCTAGTATCCATCGTTTACGGCTAGGACTACTTGGGTATCTAATCTCATTTGCTCCCCTAGCTTTCGTCTCTCAGTCTTAGTGTCGGCCCAGCAGAGTGCTCTTGCTGTTGGTGTTCTTTTCGATCTCTACGCATTTCATCGCTCCACTAGAAATTTCCTCTGCCCTTACCATACTCTAGCTTGGTAGTTTCCACCGCCTGTCTAGGGTTGAGCCCTGGGATTTGACGGTGAACTTAAAAATCCACCTACAGACGCTTTACGCTCCAATCATTCCGGATAACGCTTGCATCCTTTGTCTTACCGCGGCTGCTGGCACAAAGTTAGCCGATGCTTATTCCCCGGATACCGTCATTGCTTCTTCTATGGGAAAAGAATAGGTATTATTTCAGGAACAGTATGGGCTAATGAGGCATGGGGATCATATTGGAGTTGGGATCCAAAGGAAACTTGGGCTTTTATTACTTGGACTATATTCGCGATTTATTTACATACTAGAAAAAATAAAAAATTAGAAGATATAAATTCTTCAATAGTTGCCTCCATGGGTTTTCTTATAATTTGGGTATGTTATTTAGGTATAAATCTTTTAGGAATAGGACTACATAGTTATGGTTCATTTACACCTAATTGAATTAAAATAAGTAAAGAACTTCACAAATACAAATATCAAAAACATAATATATATATATATATATATATATATATATAAAATAACAAATAAAACTTCGAATAAAATGATTGAGAACCCTTTGAATCAAATACTGTAGTAGTGATTCAGGGGGTTCTCAAAACACCAAACATATTCAATTATAATTCAAATTCATTTTTATGTAATTAATATAATGCAAAAGAAATATAGGTTTTTGTATTGTGCATAGGATTTCTTTTTTTATTTTAATTTTCATTTATCCGTGAAAACTATCTATAAAAAATTAGATAGAATAGCTTCAACCTTGTCAGCCGAAAATGAAAAAATAAAATCTGGATAGGGTATTCATATATCTGACTCATGATTTAAATATATCAGTTTATCTTCGAAAAAGGGAAAAATGAAATCATAGACACTAATATAATTAGATATGTTCTTCATAGACAAACTTGGATAGGAAATGATACTCTAAATCATCGAACTATAATGAAATACATGATCAACCAACATTTATCCAATTTGAAAATCATCTGGCTCAAGTATACCAAATAAATAAATAAGTAAAGAGTTTTCACTTTCAAATTCTATATTTATAAAAAAACTCTAATCTAAAACAAAAAGGTTTACTCTTTACTCAAGTTCTCAATAAATACCAATCAATATTTCATTGACGTATTCTTTATTTTTTTTCTTAATTATTTATCCAATTCTCAATTAAGACAGAAAAGAAATCTGTTTGATATGAAATATACTAAGTTATGAGAATAATACTTATTTCTTTATGATTCAGATAATGACGAGTGTTTTTGATGAGTAATCTTTGTAATAATATTAATGTAAAAAAATAGATAATATATTATTAGATAAACACAGAAAAATTAGATGAAGACTTAAAAGGTAAATATTTATTAATTATATAAGTTTGTAAAATAATATTATTTGTCTAATTATCTCTTTTCTTTTTCTGGTGGATTTTTTTTTCTTTTTCTTATATATCTTGAAGACATCGCATATTAAATAATTGTATTTAATTTTTAACTTTTCATAATATATCCTGAGAGAATAAAAAATTGCAAGTATTATTTATGTATAAAACAATATTATAAAATTCAAAGCGTTGGTTATCCTTTAATTTCGTGAAGAAAAAATAAAATCGTCTCTTTTGTTTGATTTTTAAGATTTCAAGTTTTCAGCAATATTTTTTTGGCCTTTTAAGAGTTTTCCGTGATAAAGCACCAATTTTTCTGTTCTTATAAATATTTTATATGGTGAAATTATTTTTTTATTATACATGTGTGTGAAAATATTGTAAGAGATTTTATAGTTTATATTAATAAGATAAGATTAAGAGAAATATTTTATATACTTCAAAAGAATATTAGAAATGTGTTTTTTTTTACCTAAAAGGCTAGAGCCCTCGTACTCAAATATGAGATTAGCTGCCTAGAGAAGCAACAGAGGTGGATTTGGTTAGTAATTAAGCATTAAAAATTGTTACTTATAAATATCTATTTTTATTGTTTTTCAAAAAAATTCTCATATTCTATATACATGTTATATGAAAAAAAATTAGTGTTTTCATATATTTCCCATTACCATTGAGCTCTATCACATATGATTTTCTTAAAATACCTCACCATAAGAAATAATGTTAATGTAAACGGTGGTTTTGTAGGAATTTTATGAACTAGTATTATGTAAATATTATCTCAAAATTTATATAGTTAATAACAATTACAAAAAAAAAACTTATGATATTTTAGTTCGGTAGTTATTTGAGTTTATGTGAATATGTAACTATTATAAAAAGAATAATTTTATTTGATGTTATCTTTCTTTTGGTTATTTTTATTTTTAACTATTATAAACTACTATATTTATTTTAACATCCAAGAGTAATTATATCTTTAAAAAACAAGTTACATCAACTACATATATATGTAATTTCAAAATTCAGACACGAAATGACATTTTTGCATTAATAATACTATAATATTGTACTAGCATTTAGTATCCAAATAATAGGTTTTTACTTTGGTTGCAGAGAAATTGAAGGGAGGGGGAAGGATGACTTTTTTTTTTTCTTCTAAAATGTAATTTACACCTTTCTATTTTTGAAAATTCAAGATTTTAGTTTCTTGAGACATTTCATCCTTTTTTTTTAAATCTATAATTTTAATTCCTTTTATTAATTTTAGACTTGATTGTATATTTTTCAAATTATGTTTTTTACTAATTAAGCTCATTATTAATTAAATAATTTAAAAAGAAATATTTCTCATAGAAATAATAAATAGACATGTATCAATTAACATTATTTACAAAATATATGGATTAATTCATATTAGTCAAAAAGACTAAAATTATAGATTTTTTAAAGTGAAGGGTGAAATGTCTCACTTAAAAAAAAATGAGAAACTAAAGTTGCAAAAATTTTAAAAGTGGAAATAAAATATTTCAATTAAAAAAAATAAGGAACTAAAATGACGAACTTAAGAAAATAAATAAATAAAAATTATATCTTAACTTTGTTTTTATGTTGCTTGGTAAGAAGGATAAAGAGGATAAATAAAAGAAAATAAAAATTACGAATGAAAATAGATAAAAATAAATAAATAAAGTATAAATTATGATACCCATTGTATTATTTATTACCTATTTTCGTCCATTTTTATATCTCTTTCTTTATCTATATTTTTCTTATTCAACAAAAACATCTTTAATTTATACTTTGCTTTCTTTAACTTTTTTCATTCATAATTTTTATTTTTCCTTATTTTATTTCTCTCATCACTAGCAATCATGATATTAAAAATTATAAAATTATTGTCCTATTAAAAAGTTTTATGAGACACAATGTTGTCAAAAAAACTTTAAGTGTCAAAAGAAGAGTTTTTCCTCATTTATTTTCTTTATTCACAATTTTGATCAAACAATCATAAAATCATGATTTTCTATATTAAATCAAGATTGTGATATGAACAAGTCTTATATTTGTATTTTTTGAAATTTTACTAGGTTAAACATTTTTTAGATGGATTACCTTACAATAGTTTATTTAATAAACTACAATATTAATATAACTAAAGTTTTAACGATTACGAAGTTATTGGTTTGTGATTTTCAATAATAAAATAAATTATAATTAAAGTTAAAGTATTTAAAATATATGGGATTAAATATTTGGAGTCTTTTCATTCAAATTCAAGATCTTGCCCATTTAAATAGGATTATCTGTTGTAAGAGATAATTCTATTCTTAAAAAAATAAGATTAATTATATTTCTAATTCCTTAACTTTTTAGGATTTTTATTTTTAGTCTTGAGATTTTTAATTGTTATTTTTAGTCCCTTAAATTTTTTTTTGTCTTTACTTTTAGTTTTTTTAGTGACCACAAATAAGGATAAGGAAAAAAAATTAAGAAACTAAAAGTAAAAAAAAAGTTAAAAACTACAAGCAGATTAAAAAAAGTTCTCAGACTAAAAATATAAATTATAAAAAATTAATGACTAAAAGAATAATATATCTAAAAAATAAATATATAAGCCTAACATATATAAGTGTTTGGTGTTTTATTATTATTATTTACTTAAAAACTAAAAACTAAAAATAATATATTACCAAAGTAATTAACTATTTTCGTTGAAATCAATTATTAATCTTTATCAGAAATAGTGCACACAAGATAAGATGTATATTTCTCTTTTTAACATTATCTATTTTATATCAAATACCACTTAAGGAACAAAGTTGTTACCACATGTGCAATTGTTGTCGTCGATGGAGCCTCAAATAATTACTTATGCATGTATATAACTATGGTGTGTGTATATATAAAAGAGATTCACTTATTTCAATAGTAATTCTTTTAGAGTTATTTTTCATCTTCACATTTTATTTTATTGAGATCTATAATAACCAAGGTTAAATAAATAAAAGGAAAAGAAAGAAAAGTTTAAATTTGCTAAATTTCTGTCGCAAAAGCTTTAGTGACGGAATTAGCGACGGAATTGACGACGGTAGCGTGGGAAATGCTCCAGAAAGCCATTTTCCACTGGAATGTCACGCTGGTAGCGGGGGAGCCACGCTAGTAGCATGGGAGCTCGCGCTGGGGGCATATAAAAGGCCATTTTCGCGTTTTTGGACTGCAGAACCGCTTCTTCCTCCTTGCGTTTTCTGCCATTAATGAAGTGAAAAGCTTCATATCTCCTTCATACTTCATCTAAACACTTCCTACCCAACTAGAAACTTGATTAGAACTCCTCCATAAGCTAGATTCCAGCTTCAATTTCTTGAGAAAACCATCAATCGGAGAGATCCCGTTCTCTAGGGAACTTGGGAAAACTGAGTTTGGAAGGGAAAGAAGGCGATTCAAGGACGCCAAAGCTTGGAGAAGTGATCCTCCAGCCTTCCTCGACAGTTTTGAGGTAAGAAACTCAAGTTTTACCGATTGATTTAGGAATTTGTTCATGGGATGAATAGTAACCCATTTGTGATAGGGCTGAAATTAGGCTTAGGTTCTTTAGAAAAGTATGCTCGGGAGGTTGTTCTGATGAATATTGAACTTTGAAACATGACTATTGATGAAGTTTGGTTTTGACTCTAATATATGTATGAGTAGGAAGAATGATGATTAAATGGAGGGTATTATGATATGTATGAGCTTAGGTGCTTTTACAAAAGATGTTCAGGAGGCTAAATAAACGGTGAAAAAGTGTTGAAGTAACCATTTTAGCCAACTTGATAAATGTTGATATTTGGCCTGGATAAAGGCAATTGAATTGATAGAATTGACTTGTGCAGAGTCTTTGGGAGACTCTAGTACCTTGGTTAGGTCGAGATAGACCTTGTTGAGGGTCTGTGAGTAGCCTATAAGATGAGTAGTTATGATAACTCTAAGATAGAAGACAACGAGGTTTAAATGAAAAGGAAATACTTTGCTTTTCTTTTAAACGGTTGAGGACCGTTGATGATTCTTGCTTGTGTGTGTGCCTTTGTATAGGGCGTGACACCAAGGGTGTCGGTGGCGAAGACCACAGTCCAGGGATTGGATAGCAGAGCACTGCCTTGTCAGGTAAGCTCTTTGCTCTTGGGACTGTTTCCCACCGCTTGGGTTCCACCATACTCCGAGGGAGTGATGGTTACATTCATGTTGCATGTGCATTACATTGGTTATTACAGTTTTCTCATAATGATATGTATGCATAATGCTATGCTTTGTATGTATGATTGTGTTCTGAATAGATCTTCTGGCCAGTAGATAGATATGGACCTCCCTAGGAGTAGAGCGCACCTCCTCCTAGTTTGGTTTGCTCACGTAAAGGGTAATGATGATCCCTTAAGACCAAGAGATAGGTGGGCCCATTGCGGATGAGACCTATTCTCGGAGGTACCATATGTCGTGCATCTATAAGTAAAGGGGTAGCTCCCGATGGGATGACACGGGGTGTGAGTTCCGGCCTCACACTAGATGCTAATGATGATGCATCTTTTTGTAAGGGTGATGATGATCCCTTAAAGACCCAGAGATAGGTGGGCCCGTAGCGAATGAGACCTATTCTCTGGGGTATTCTGTACAAGGTGATGATGATCCCTGTTGTATACATTAGAGCTAGATGATGGCTATGTATTATTGTGAGGGCCGGGAGGCCTAGTAATTGTGATAACTGTGATGCTGTGTGCCTTGAAAGTGAGCCAGGGGGAGGAAAAGTCTCCAAGAGCCCTGAGCTTACTGAGATTTTTATCTCACCCCTGTTTGGGGATGTTATTTTCAGGTGATGCTGATGGCAGAGATGACAGGTCCCAGGGCGGGAGGCCCCAGTAGGGACAGACTCTGTGTAGCTGTTGGGACAGCATGTTCAGAGCACTGTTGCTCAGTTATTTTGCTTATGTTTATGGTTTTGTACCCCTGTAGAGGGAAGATATGCATGTGCATATAGTTTTGATATGTATATTGTATTATGTACATATGATTAACTCTCCTGGTATATCTGCATAGATAGTATAGTCTTATCTGCCGTTGTTTTGAGTTATCTGGATCCTTGAGACTTTTGTGATGTCTTGGCATTCGTTTCTGTTACTTTGATTTAGTACCATACATGATGAATCAAGGAATATGGTTTTAAAACGCTTCTGTGGTTGTAATTAATTGGTTTTATATTAATTAATGTGCTTATCTGATTAAGTAATATGTTAATACACCGGATGCATACGGGGTGTTACATTTTATGGTATCAGAGCGGTTTCTTGATGGAAGCATTATGTATGGTATTTGTGTGTTGCTCTTGACTGTTGTCTGAGTCTGCCATGACTATTGCATGTGTGGACACAAATTGTGGGCCTGATCAACTCACAGTTTTGGTGTACATGTACAGTGTCATGACGAGATCACGAAACAATAGTGGGGCGACGAATGCCTAGCCTGATCCAGTGGCGGCTGCGTTGGCAGCCATGCAGCATGAGTTGGTTGCAAATAGGCAGGTGAATGAGGCTATGCAGCATGAAATGGCTGCAAACCGAGAGATGAATGAGGCCTTAAGGAAGGCTAACCAGGAGATGCTTGAGGAGATGAGGATCATGAGGAGAGATGATAGAGTATCTTCTCCACCTCCGACTCATGAGGGCGAGGGTAGTCGCCATCCGACTGGAGGTAGCAGTTAGAGAGAGGATCATATGTTCCATGATGAGGCTGATGATGATGTGGCAGCCCAAGGGAAGATGCTTATCACTTTTCGTAAGCATGACCCTCCAGCTTTCCTCGGAGGATATGATCCAGTTGCTGCAGCCAGGTGGTTGCAGGCCTTAGAGAAGATCTTTGCTGTGATGGAGTGCCCAGACCATCAGAGACTTCTCTATGCCACATATCTGCTTCAGGGAGATGCCCATGAGTGGTGGACTACCACGTCTCAGTTGTTGAGAGGCCGGGGTGAGGTTATCACCTGGCAGATTTTTGAGGCTCAGTTCTTGGACAGATACTTTCCCCGAGATGCCAGGGAGCAGAA
>CM023952.1:26567702-26643366 GCA_013407115.1 Glycine latifolia | reverse complement strand
GCATGTTGGATTGATTTTATTAGTAGCTGCAAATGATTATTTAGGTTATTCCTTTTAATGAACCAAACTTAACAAACAAAATAAAAGTTACAAAGCATGAATCAAATATCAAAACTTGTCTTCTTCAGATTCTTCAATCACTTGAATCTAACACGGCCGCTGCAGTTTGATGAGGGCGACCATGTGTTTCTGAGGCTGTCTCCTGTCACAGGTGTAGGACGGGCGTTGGGTGTGAGGAAGCTCAGTCCTAGGTTCATTGGTCAGTATCAGATTCTTCAGAGAGCAGGACCAGTGGCCTACATGCTAGCTTTGCCTCCCCAGTTGTCAGGGCTGCATGATGTATTCCACGTGTCTCAGTTGAGGAAGTATGTGCCAGATCCTTCGCACGTGGTGGAGCCTGACACTATTCAGATTAGGGAGAATCTGACTTGTCCAACACGACCAGTGCAGATAATTGACAGGATGGAGAAGCAGATCTGAAGTAAGACTATTCCCATAGTCAAGGTACAATGGGAAGGGAGGACACCTGAGGAGGCGACTTGGGAGCGAAAGTAGGAGTTTTTGCAGCTGTACCCTGAGTTGCTTGACAGGTATGAATTCGAATTTTTGTGGTCAAAATTCTTAAAAGGTGGGGTGAATATAATAACCAAGGTTAAATCAATAAAAGGAAAAGAAAGAAAAGTTTAAATTTGCTAAATTTCTGTCGCAAAAGCTTTAGTGACGGAATTAGCGACGGATTTGGCGACGGCTGCATGCTACGCCGGTAGCGTGGAAGCCACGCTAGTAGCATGGGAAGTGCTCCAGAAAGACATTTTCCACTAGAATGCCACGCTGGTAGCGCGGGAGCTCGCGCTGGGGGCCTATAAAAGGCCATTTTCGCATTTTTGGACTGCAAAACCACTTCTTCTTCCTCCTTGCGTTTTCTGCTATTAATGAAGTGAAAAGCTTCATATCTCCTCCATACTTCATTTAAACACTTCCTACCCAACTAGAAACTTGATTAGAACTCCTCCATAAGCTAGATTCCAGCTTCAATTTCTTGAGAAAACCATCAATCGGAGAGATCCCGTTCTCTAGGGAACTTGGGAAAACTGAGTTTGGAAGGGAAAGAAGGCGATTCAAGGACGCCAAAGCTTGGAGAAGTGATCCTCTAGCCTTCCTCGACAGTTTTGAGGTAAGAAACTCAAGTTTTACCGATTGATTTAGGAATTTGTTCATGGGATGAATAGTAACCCATTTGTGATAGGGCTGAAATTAGGCTTAGGTTCTTTAGAAAAGTATGCTCAGGAGGTTGTTCTGATGAATATTGAACTTTGAAACATGACTATTGATGAAGTTTGGTTTTGACTCTAATATATGTATGAGTAGGAAGAATGATGATTAAATGGAGGGTATTATGATATGTATGAGCTTAGGTGCTTTTACAAAAGATGTTCAGGAGGCTAAATAAACGGTGAAAAAGTGTTGAAGTAACCATTTTAGCCAACTTGATAAATGTTGATATTTGGCCTGGATAAAGGCAATTGAACTGATAGAATTGACTTGTGCAGAGTCTTTGGGAGACTCTAGTACCTTGGTTAGGCCGAGATAGACCTTGTTGAGGGTTTGTGAGTAGCCTATAAGATGAGTATTTTTGATAACTCTAAGATAGAAGACAACGAGGTTTAAATGGAAAGGAAATGTTTTTCTTTTCTTTTAAACGGTTGAGGACCGTTGATGATTCTTGCTTGTGTGTGTGCCTTTGTATAGGGCGTGACACAAGGGTGTCGGTGGCGGAGACCACAGTCCAGGGATTAGACAGCAGAGCACTGCCTTGTCAAGTAAGTTGTTTGCTCTTGGGACTGTTTCCCACCGCTTGGGTTCCACCATACTCCGAGGGAGTGATGGTTACATTCATGTTGCATGTGCATTACATTGGTTATTACAGTTTTCTCATAATGATATGTATGCATAATTAAGATCCAATAATTAAGATTAGTTATTTATCTTCACAGTTTATTTTATTGAGATCCAATAATTAAGATTAGTTATTTATTATAATCATTAAATTTCAAGGAAATGAATTGTAACTTTAAAAAAATTATTTTTGGAGTAAATGAATTCCCTCCATATATATTATAATGAAAAGAGAACTCAACATTGAATAAGCCACAAAAACTAAAGAAATTGAATCGAGACAATAAATTAAAACGTATATTACAGGCTGGCAAACATGAATTATTGCTTTTATGATAGCATGCATATGCAACTGTTGTTGACTGAAGAGGGGCTATTCTGCTATGCATATAATTTCTTAAGATATTGCTATATATTACATAATTGAATCCTTTTATCGACATTTTGATCACATAAATAAATCATCGATATCATTTGAGATGGCATTCACGGTTAGCTCATGCAAACTAAAATCATTATCAAAGATCAATCCATCATCCATGGAACTAATTGGCCTATAAGAGTTACCCGACGAAGTTGGAAGAAAGTATCCGCGTACTTTGCTGCTTTTGCATAAGTGTTGCTTAGGAAGTGGCACAAAGTGGCATAGAAATTTGGTTTTGGTTAGAACTTATGGTGCCAATAAACGGTGGCATTGCTCCTGTAGTTGTTATTTTTGTGTGGAGATGATGAATATGTTGTTTGCTATGACCTTGTTGGAAATTTAAGGTAATGGATGTTAACACCTTGATAAATGTATCAATTTGTCCAAATAATAAATAAATGATAAATTTGAATGTCAATTTTATAGGGATTTTATTTATACTCAGAGTTAATACACGTTTATTTCTAGGTAATTAATGAATCAATTTGATTTCGTAGAGTAAATAGCATGTAATAAACTTGACTTAACATAAAATATAAAGCATAATAAATACAATGAAAAGAGACACAAACACTCAAAGTATTGCGGTGATGATTGAAATACGATGCGACGAATGTTGAGACTCAATTAATCGAAGCTAACTTTGATGTAATATTAAAGGTTTTTTGCTATTTAACATCATTTCAACTCACCTTCATCTACTAATATATTCTAGCCATGATTCCTTAAGTGCAAGACCCTAAATCACTTACTTTCGCTGCTAATCCCTCAAGAGTTACATTAATCGATTTGCATTAAGAGTAAAGATGAATAACTTAGGCTAAACAAAATCATTCTATCCCTAGAAATGGTATATTTAGAAGTGTTTTTCAGTTTTAAGGAAATAACCATTTTCCAATTTTCCAATGTATTAAACCCTACAACAAGCATGCAAATGGATGATCAAACCACTAACATGATAATAACTCAGAAAAACAACAATAATGCAAAAATAACATTGAATAGATAGTTAGAATCATTACATAAAAATGTTTGGTTGTTGAGCTCCCAACAATAGGGGTTTTAGCCTTTCATTTTCATGAGAGACTTATACAAATGGAAGGTTAAGGCAAAGGAAATGGAATGGATCGAAGGAAATGAGGAACAAAATGATGAATGGCAGCTCTAATGGTGTGGAAGGATGTCTCCTTTGTGACCTAGTTGCTTGTGTTTTTGTCTCTCCAAAGTTAATCAAAAGTCCCATTTTTTCCCCTCCTTTTTGTCCTTAAAATGTAGTCCAATGTCGTGGTCGCGTGCTTAGTGGGAGATTTCACACTAAGCGCGCCTTCAGTGTCCAGTTAGATCAGTGACCACGCGCTAAGGAAGCTGGTAATGCTGAGCGGGTCTGTCACATTGAGCGAGCCTGTCGCGTTGAGCAAGCAACTTCAGACCTTGAATCCACTTTCCATGTCCTTGCAGTGAATTTCTATAAAAAATACAATCAACACCTCATAAATCAACTAATTTTAGCATCCATGGGATAAAAGTTCAAAAGAAGCTAATTCATATTTTAATCACAAAAAGAAGCATTAAAAGAGGGAAAAATGAGATAATTGCTATGTAATTTACATGTAACTTTACGTATGCATAGTAATTATCAAACTCCCCAAAATTTAAAGCTTTGCTTGTTCTCAAGCAAAAGTAAATAAATGCTAACTAAGTTAGATCAATGACACTGTCAGGTATGGAACCACATCACACAACTGAGATAATTACGACTTTCCAAAACAATTCAAACATCCAATTCTTCAATTCACACTAGTCATAGTCTCATGATGGAATCAAACCAAGCATGCATTTTAGTGAAAGGAGTTAGTGAGAATGACAACTATCAAAGAAAGATCAACTTATGCTTCAATCCTCACAAGGCTAGTATTTCACTCAAGCACACAAGTGTTTCAGTTATGTAACTTTCATTCAATACAATTGAAATTATAGTGCTCAGATTTGCACATCATATCATTCAATACAATCATACACAAACAAATGGATTGCAAATGACTTCATTCGGCTTGTAATGTGGCTAGGCTATCAAGGAATCATGGTTTTTCTCATAATTCAGCAATTAGGTTCTAGGAGAGCATTCAGTCATCCCTTATTTGCTTTAGAGGACCACTTATTCTTGCTTTCCCATCCTCATTTCATTTGCCACAACAACAACACACAAAAGTTACTTACCTTGGTTTTTTTAACATATCCAAGGTATAGTATAATTGTTATCCTCTGTGTTCTTATTACTCCCTTCTTCTGCAAAAGAATTTACTTAAATACACTCCCCCAAATTTGGAACAAATTTGTCTTGATCCATAATGATGGTAAAACCTAAGGTAAGGTGAACATATTTCCAATTGTTTTTCAGCTCAAGGTTCAAGAACAAAATTCATTACCAGATTAGGCTTAAAGGGGTACAAGAGATTCAACATTAATCATCAACAGGGTTGGCTTTTGGCCGAGTAGCTAAATTTAAATTCAAAAAGGCCTTAATCATATCCCCAACATACATGCACTCAAGCAGCTCAAGACTCATGCAAAGCCAGAAAGTAACATCAATCGTTCTCTCACAGTTAATAGGTACACAACTCACGCGGTGTAGTGGAGCTTAGAGTTTTCCTTCGCAAGATTTTTCTGTCATGCAAGCTAACTAACTCACTCACACGCATACAATTCAAGAAACCATCATTTAACCACAACACATGCTCACTTACGAATCAAACTTTGAAAGATCATACAAACACAATTCTCAGTCATGCAAACGATTTACCAAACATGCCCAAAAAATTTGTTACCCAAAATGTGTCAACCAAAAAGCACTATCTATCATGCACAAATAAATCCAAAGTAAAAAGCATAATATTTTAAAAACAGAATGTAAAGTGTCTAAAATGTGATAAAATAACAGAGAAAGCATAAAATGTCTTGTGAAAAACATGGCCTCAGTCCTATGACGGTCATGGGTCCCATGCTCCTTGAACTGCTATGACATCTGCCAAATAATCATCATTAACACCAGCAGCAACATCCTCGTCAGCATGTCCGAATCCAGCAACACCACCCCCTGACAGGTTATTCAATATTTAACGATAAAAGTTGACATAACAATTTAAGCATGATATGATAATGAAAAATTACACTATACCACTTTTTGTCGGAACACAATGCCCTTGTATCATCTCTGAAATCATTGAGTTGGATGATGAAAATGATGATATTTGGCTACCAACTATTCCAGATATGATGGTGAAGAGAAGGATAGTGATAGTTCTTGGATCAGTCAATTTAGACTTCAAATTAAGTGGAATAGCTTCTCAAGAGTGCCAGCAGGAGTGGATGTGCATTTTGATGTTATAGGTTGATGTTTTAGTTGATATTAATTAATCCCTCAATCCTTCTGATTTCATTTTCCAAAGCTGTTTTCTGGGCACAATCTCATTTTCCTGTATATGCATGGTAGAATTTGAGAAAAGTGCAGAAATGATTGTCATCTTATGCTGCAGAAATTTCCTCTTCATTAGGGTGGAAGGTTCCAACTGGATCTAATTCTGACGATGGTGGAGATGAAAGAAAATAAAAAAACTCAATTGAAGTCTTGACTATGCCTTTTCATTTATTAGGTGCCTAACACCAGCTTCACTTTATATTTATGCCATGTTAAATCAAAGTTTGAGCATCTTGTGGTTTTAAGTTAATAGCCATAATTAATTTTAATTTCGTAATTGTCTAATTATATGGAGTTGCACATCAGGTTAACTACACATTTTTTAGTTCAGATAAGACAAGGAGAACTTCGAGGTCAGTGGACTTGGGAACCACTGATGAGTGAAAGCCTAATCCTTTCACTTTTGGATCCAAATGATGTAATATTTGAAATTAACCTAGAACTTATAGATCATGTTTATTATATTGGATTATTTTATAGTGAACATCATATTTATTGTTATTATTTTTCCTAAAACCCAAATTAACAAGATATCAAAAATGTATATAATTAT
This sequence comes from Glycine latifolia, assembly GCA_013407115.1. Taxonomy (NCBI): domain Eukaryota; kingdom Viridiplantae; phylum Streptophyta; class Magnoliopsida; order Fabales; family Fabaceae; genus Glycine; species Glycine latifolia. Next base: position 26,637,018 of record CM023952.1, on the reverse strand, counting down.
ATTATTTTATTAGTTCTTGTACTGTACGGGTTCCATAAAATACACGTGTCAAGTTACGTGACACACACGTCAACCCTCTGTGTCAACTAAGACAGAAGTACGAACATCTCGCCATTAGTAGTCAGGGCTTTGGACCAACAGGTTATCTCTAACACCTTATTATTCAAATATTAACAATAATGTTATAATCTCTCTATCAAGTGACAAATACTCAATTGTCTACAAGGAACAAATTATTTATAAGATATGCATTATTTATAAGCCTAATTATCTGTAACTTACAATTATCTATTGGTTATTATCTACAGGCTAATAATTATCTGCAAAGATTGTTACACCCCACTGTAACAACCTCGACATACAAGCACCCGAGGCTCTACCTTACTCTATAAATATCAAGTTTTGTCTCACCCTTTTGTTCATTCATTCTTCATAACTCATGTACTTGCTTGAGGATCGAAGTCCTTTATTTTGCATGTCCCTCCTCCTGCTCTCTTAACAGAGCGAACTTATTGTCCAACCTGCGAGATCTGGAGTCTGCTTAGGCCATGTCCACCCTGACGTGAGCTATTTCCAGATTTTGGTAAGTACAGTTCCAATTATGTGATTATTATATTAATGTTTATTGAAATTAATATTGTTATTATAAAGCACTATTAGTAATATGTTGATGTGGCAGATTTGTGTGTGGATTTTCTATGATGGGTAAGCTCATATTGATGAACACATGGAGAGGTTCCTATTTCTAATCATTGTACAGTGTAGTTACACCATTCAGACTTCATAGTGAAAACGTTCAATGGAATATGGACAGTCTTCTCTCATCTATTTTTTCTTCTTCGTCACAGGAACTAATTAATGGATCAAATTTTTTCTTCTTATAGAGGTACTACTAAATTTACTTTCTATTGTTTATACATGTTGCAGTTAGGGATTAAACTGTGGAGTTAAAATGTAATCTTGTTTCTACCATTTCTTTATTTGATAGATTACATTTATCCTATTACCCTTGTTGGAACATGATGAATTTTTTCCCTTATTTGTTTTTTTCATGAACGATGTTAGACAATTTGGAAAATCTATGTAGGAATAGGTTTCAGATACTCAGGGTCTTTCAAGTGGATTGAAGTTTCTTTGTTCTCACAAGCCCTCGTATGCAACTATTTTGGGCTTCAAACATGCTATGAAACTAGTGATATTTTTAGCAAATGTCACAAAACATTCTTATTTGACTTTCTCTTTAGCCCTATGTCTCTTACCCTTAGGAGGGTCTTCCTCCACTAGTAGGTTTTTTTTCTTATGGAAACTTCATTTATTCTGGTGTGGATGACAAACAAACTTATATTTCTTAGTTTCAATAGGACTCCTTACGAGCATTGTTTTTATCTACTATTATCTAAAAATAATCAAGTTATGAATGACTAGACAAAACTAATAAATAACTTCTCACATTGAAAATTATAGAAGGCCCCTTTTAAGATCGAACAATTCAATCGAATTAAGTATTATTGTATGTGTGATACCATCTACTATACTAGGAATATTAATGAACCCTATTATTGAATTTTCTCATGATACCCTTTTTTAGCTTCTAGAATCTAGTTCTTATAATTCAACTCTTACCTTACTAACTAGAGTCAAAGAATTATTAGATATGCTCTATCAAAAATAGGAATGGGCTAGGGTTATGAACTTATAATTGAAAATCTGATGATTGAGTCAATTTCATGATTATAGGTTCATTCCATATCGGACCCGATCGAAATAGGGTTATATATATTCTTATTATAAGAAGGAGTCATTCGAGCGTATTTAAATAGATGCTATGTTTACATGTAGATCCTTAAGTTGTACTTTCCATTCTATTTAGGATTAGGAATAAGCGTAATTTGACCTATTTTTTACATATCTCTCATTATGTAGGATCCTATTAAATTCAGCTCTTTAAGCTTCTAATGAATTGAAAAGTAAGTTTTATTAATCTAATTTTTTTTATAGAATATCTATCTATATAGGTAGATAAGATACCCTCTAGAAAATTCAAATCGAATCACTTTAGATATTCTTCCGAATGGGATAAAAGAATTCTTCATATATATATATATATATTATTTTCTATTCTTATTTCTTCTATTAATTGAATAAATAATTTCAAAATAAAGCACCAAATACAAAAATGAGTAACAACCTGTACGATTCTTGATAATAATGTGGTTGGTGTCCACCCTTTCTTTGTGATTGTTTGTGTAAAAGAAAATTTCATTAGAGAACTATGATTTAGGGGAATGATAAGGATCCTCTGAAAAAGGAGCCAAATGGTTCAAAAGAGAAACAGTACCATCTATTCTCTTTGCATACCAAATCCTAAATTGCCTTAAGATAACCATGAATGGTCCCCTAGAAAGAAACTGTAACACTTGTAGTGTTTGTTGGGGCCAAATATGTGCCCTTGAAAGGCATTTTCTCCTCCTTTGAAGTTGAGACTCCTACACAGACGTGGGTACTCCAACATGGTCAACGTCCAAATACATGACACTAAAACACTTTATATGTGTATGTGAAAGAGAGAGAAACTCAAATAAAATTAAATATGAGTAACATAACACAATATCTAAATTAATAATCAAAATTTGTATATTTTTTTATTTACTTTCTGATGATGACCCTCACAAAAAAATATTAATAGACATTATTTTTATGTTGTTGGCACTTTACATCTTTATAAAACAATCTCAACAAAAAGATGATATGTCTTTTTAGAAAGGTATATTCACCTTTTTTTTACACTGGTATATTCACCTTTACAAAACAATTTGATAAGTTTTAAGTTTTTTTTTAATGGTTTTAGTCTTACAAAAGTGTGAAAATCAAGTGATTGAATACAAATGTTTAATGTCCTAAAAAATTAAAGTTTAATTATTCAAGTATTATCAAGTTCAATTCTTGACAAAAACAATGTCATATTTTATTTATTTTCTAGAGGAATTCCGGATTAGTGAAGGTCTATTTCTCTTGACCAAAAAGTCTTAAAAAATAATGAAAGTTGTTTTTTTTAATATTTATTCATAGCTGTCAATTGTGTGCGATAGCATTGTGATCACGGGGTAGTCGATTTTTGACACCCTGCTGCTTCTCAAAGAACCATTGTGGTTGGCCTGATAATCGTGGTGGTTGTTGTGCATTTTGTGGCAATTTTCATGGTCAATAGTAGGTGGAATGGTCTCTTTTCTAGTGAGGCAGAGACATTTTGCAACTTGCAACGAGGCAGAGGTGTTAACTTTTGCCAAGGCAACCTCTAGTCAAAGTTTTTTCTGCCCTGGATATAGGGTTGTAGTAGCAATGAACATGTTTGGTTTTTCAGAAAGAAGAGTATGAAGTTAGGGGGTGGTAGCTAATGGGAGAGAAAGAGGCTAGAGTTTAGGGTTTCTTTTGTTTCTTGGGTGAGATCTAGAGTGGGTGTTTGGGCCAGCAATCCAAATCGGGCACTCTCGACCCCTAAATAGTCCTACAATTGGGGGGGTGTTTAAAGCATAGTTGCTGACTTATTTATTAGCATACGTGATAAACAATGGTTTAAATAAGTTTCGTATAATTAATTTTTTCTGTTAAAAAAAAATCACTCAACATAAAAAATAAAATCATCATCAATCAGAATTACAAGTATATTTAATTTTTTTTCTTGTTAAATCAATAAGGCCTAATTTAAGCTATAATCAGTGAAAGAATAATGTTGGGGAACAATATTTATTGGACTAATATGAATCCGTTGAAAGGATACTTTTTTTTTTAATATAAAGATATATACACCAAGCTTAACTCTTTTAAGATCAAAAGTTATACATGCAAGTAAATCATTGAAAAGTAAAAGTCATAAATTAAAATAATGTAATCAATCTAATATATATATGGAGATTTGATTTTGGAATGATGTGACATCATAATTCTATATTCATTTTCTCTAAAATTATTAAATATTATTAAATAACACTATTTAATTTAATCAATTCATTTTATTGATTTTTATTTCATTAATTGATCATAATATTATTATTAAGTGAGACATTTCTTCTATTTGGAAGTAATCATAATTTAAATGATGTATAAGATTAAAAATTAAAAATTAAAAATAATCCAAGATTTAATTGATTCATTATATTTTAAATTGATTCTAAAAAATTTATATCATATGATATTTAATGTATTATAATTATGATAATTTTTTTATTATTTGTCATGATTTTTTTATAATATATACATGTATAATTAATTTACGGATTATATATTTCACTTTTTGTGAGATACAATTTTTTGTGATATTTTACGTGTTCCGTATACATTCTATTATTTATCAATATTCAATATAATTACTCTAATATTATTTAATCCAATAAAATTCTATAAAATACCTATAAGTTGATCTTACTGTTTATAATTTTTTTGTGTGTATATATATATATATATATATATATTAACTTTAACATATTTAATTAATTAAATTTAAAATATATTATTAAAAAATATTTTGTCATGACAGATATCATTTTTTACAAGATTTAATCATTAACAAAATTATTAGATACTTCGTACTAATAACATGATTACCAAAAAATTAAAATTAAAATTAATTGAATCAATTTTTTAAAAGAAAGTAAAAAGAAATCATGCACTATCATCAAAGTGAAAGAAATCTTATCTAAGACAACATATCTAATAATTAGAATTTTTTTGAATCATATGTACATATAAAAATATATTTAAATATTTATTAATGTATCTATTAATATACATATATTAAAATTAAAACTAAATAATTAATATTATATTGATGATTCAAATAATAATAAAATTGCTCCTATAAATTATAAAATATAAATTTAATAGTCATGCAACGAGACATCAAGCTAATATTATATAAAATAGTTGTGGTTGGTTGTGTCTGTTAACACACATGGCAAACAATAATTAAAATAGATCCGTGTAATTAATTTTTCTTTCCTGTTAAACCAAACAAAATAAAATCAATCAACATAAAAAACAATATCATCATCGATCACAATACTAGAGTATTTTCTTTCTGTTAAATCAATAAGGCCTAATTTAAGCTACAACCCCTTTGTAAAAAACAACAGAAACGAGTAATTAATTTTTCTTTCCTTTCTTGTTAAGAAAACATACAAAATAAAGTCAATAAAAAAGAAAAACAAAATCATCATCAAGGATAAAGAATTATAAAACAGAATTGTTGGTTGTGCCTGTTATTACACGTGGCAATCAATAGTTAAAATAGGTTTCACATAATTAATTTTTCTTTTCCACTAAAACAAACAAAATAAAGTCAAAACAAATCAATCAACATAAAAAACAAAATCATCATCAATCAGAATTACAAGCATATTTAATTTTTTCCGTTAAATCAATAAAGCCTAATTTAAGCTACAATCCCTTTGAAAAAAAACAACAAAAACACAATTAATTTTTCTTTCATGTTAAAACAAATAAAATAAATCAATCAACGTAAAAAAACAAAATCATCATCAAGGATAGAGAATCTATTTGAATAGCAGTTTAGTCACTTCATCCCTTTAAGGTGGGCAAATGAGTTGTGATTTTCTTAATACTTGGTATTGTTTTTGTACACTGGTGTTTTGTTTCAGATTTTTTTTCACTTACCCTTGAACTAAATTTTCAGATTTTTTTACCATCTGATCTAAAACGGTGTGTATGAAGGTCAATAAATACCAATACTATTTAAATTTAAGAAAAAATTACAAAATAACAACTTACGTTCTGGTTGTTGCAAGCATAATATCTTAATCTCCAAAGCAAGAAGTCTAATTCCTTAATCATATGACTTCTACATCATGGATGTATTATTACTTTTGTTTATATTTTTTTATTTGTTTTGTGTTGCTTTGCTACTTTGCTTTGATATTGCTCCAATTTTTCATCTTTTTAACTTTTGTTTGGTATAATATCTTTATTTTTGTTCTCATTGTTGATGAATTGTCGTATCTTTTTTGTATATGATATCGTGTTTATTGATGAGACCAAAGATGATATTAATAGAAAACTGGATTTGTAGAGAAACATTTTGGAGTCTAAAAGATTCACAATAAGTCAGAGCAAGACGAAGTATATGAAGTGTAAGTTTTTGCAGAGAAGAGATGGTGATTAAGACATAATGTATCTATTTGGTCAAGAGGTATCCAAGAAATATGTTTTTAGATACTTGGGATCAATTTTGCAAAAAGGTGGAGAGATTGATGAGAATGTAAATCATAGAATCAAAGCAGGGTGGATGAAATGGCGGAGTGCATATGGGTTTTTGTGTGACCGCAAAATTTCCCTTAAGCTAAAAGGAAAATTCTATGGAATAGCTGTAAGACCGAAAATGTTATATGGAGCAGAATGCTGGCTAGCACATAGGCAACATGAGCACAAAATAGGAGTAACAAAAATGAGAATGTAAAGGTGGATGTGTGGTTATACGAAGATGGATAAGATTAGAAATGAGAATATTTGACAAAAGGTAACAATAGTTTCGATGTGTGAAAAGATGAGAGAGTATAGATTGAGATGGTTTGAGCATGTTATGAGACGACCACTGGATGCTCCTGTTAGAACAAGAGTTTGTTATCAAGAGCTCGACACAAAGAGAAGTAAAGGTCGACCAAAACTCACCTGGGAAAGGTAGTTAAACAAGACCTAATAGAGTGAGATATAGATTGGTGGACGGCGTGTCTTAGGACATGTTAAAATTTAATACCATGGATAAATTATGGTTTTCATATATTTTTCGTTCTCCTGAATAAGGTTTATTTATACAAGTGAGTATAACAAATATCTCATAATAATAGGAAACAAAATAACAATTTGATCCTATCTAAACATAATGCTAACAACCAGTTTAAATTTAAATAACTTGTATTTCTATCTAAAATAAAAATATTTTAAATTCAAAAACTTCCTTTCAACACTCGCTCTCAAGTTGGTGCATGAATATCTATCATGCACAATTTGTCAATCATTTCTTTAAAGACTCTTCCTGATACAACTTTGGTCAACACTTCCGCAAGTTGATCTTCAGACCTTACATAAGGAGTTTGAACAATTTTGTCATCTAGATTCTCTTTAATGAAGTGTCTGTCTATTTCAACATGTTTTGTTCTATCATGTTGAATTGGATTATGAGCAATTTCTACTGCAACTTTATTATCACAGTATAGGTTCATAGGCTGATCATACCTAATTCTCAGGTCAGTTAAAATGCTTTTAATCCATAGCAATTCACAAATACCATAAGCCATACCTCTATATTCTGCCTCAGCACTTGACCTTGCTACTACTTTTTGTTTCTTGATTCTCCATGTGACTAAGTTGCCTTCTACAAAAGTAAAATACCCTGAAGTTGATTGTCTGATAGTTTTATCTCCAGCCCAGTCTAAGTCATTGTATCCTTCCACACCAGCTTTATTATTTTTAGAGTATAAGAGTCCTTTTCCTGGTGAACCTTTGAGGTATCTAAGGATGCAATACACTACATTCATATGTTTTTCACTAGGAGAGTGCATAAACCTACTCACAATGCTCACAAAATAGGCAATGTCAGGTCTAGTATGGGATAAATAGATTAATTTTCCTACTAACCTCTGGTATCTATTCTTATCTATTTCAACTTGATTTGGGTAAACTACGAGGGAGTGATTCATCTCAATTGGAGTGTAAGTTGGCTTACAAGCCAACATTCTAGTTTCAACCAAGAGGTCCAGAGTGTACTTTATTTGTAAAAAAAATATTCCTTGTTTAGATCTTGTAATCTCTTTTCCAAGAAAGTATTTTAATTGGCCTAGGTCCTTCATTTCAAATTCAGTAGCTAACCTCTTTTCAAGTAGCTTCATCTCTTCCATATCATCACCTGTTAACACCGTATCATCCACATAGACAATGAGTCTGACCACCTTTCCATTATTATGCTTTATGAACAATGTATGGTCTGAATTACTTTGCTTATACCCAAACTTCTTCATTGCTAATGTGAATCTACCGAACTATGCCCTGGGTGATTGTTTAAGGCCATACAAGGCTTTGTTTAGTTTGCAAACTACATTCTCTTTTGAAGGTGCTAGCTTTACTCTTGGTGGAACCTCCATGTAGACTTCTTCTTCTAAATCACCATTCAAGAAAGCCTTCTTAACATCAAACTGTTTTAGAGGTCAGTCTCTGTTAGCTACTATGGATATTAGGATTCGAATCGTGTTGAGCTTAGCCACTGGAGCAAATGTATCTTGATAGTCTACACCATACTTTTATATATATCCTTTTGCCACGAGTCTTGCTTTGTATCTATCACTGCTCCCATCTACCATAAGCCTTACGATGTACACCCATTTGCATCCAATTGTCTTCTTGCCATTTGGTAAAGAAGTTAATTGCCAAGTCTCATTTTTCTGAAGTGCCTCCATCTCAGTGTTCATTGCTTGCTTCCATTTAGGATCTTCCAATGCTTTCTGCACACTATTAGGAATAGATACAGTGGATAATTGGTCAACCGTTAGAGCATATGATTCAAATAATCAGTGAGATGATACAAAACTGCTAATGGGGTATTTCACTTTTGTTTTCGGGTCTGGTTCATATGTTGCTTTTGGTATACCTTTGTTTGGTCGTTCAAATTTTCTGATTGGTGGAGCAGGCATTGAAACATCTAAATGTGGAACAAAATTTACCTCAGTAGTAGATTCAGGATGCATTTCAAGACTGTCCACAACAAGTGATTCAGCTATGTAAGACATACTTTGAGTTTCATTCGGTGGAGGAGAACTTGCATTAAGAAGAGTTGTTTCAGGGGAAGAATTTTGAAGTGAGTTTGAATTTGTGGGGCTGTTTGGAGAGAGAGAGGATGCTGGATCAAGAGTTATAGAAGAAGATAACCAAAATCTTCTTCTCCAATATGTTGAATCTCCCCCTAAGAAGAATGAGGAGTGACTCCCCCTAAATAAAAAGCTTTGGATTCCCTAAAGGATACCTCAAGGGTAACATACATTTTATGAGTCTTGGGATCAAAGCAATGATATCCTTTTTGGAGGTCAAAATAGCCTACAAAGATGCATTTCCTAGCATAAGGGTCAAGCTTATTTCAGAGAGGTTTAGGAAATGGACATAGTTGGTACAACCAAAGATGTGAGGTTCAAGATTCATTTTGTGAGGAATAGAGAAGAAGGTTTCAAGTTTCTGATGTGGGGTGAGAAAATTGAGGGCACTAGAGGGGGTGCGATTAATCAAGTAAGCAGCGGATAGGAGGGCCTCATCCCAATAGGAAGATGACACGTTCATATCAATTAAGGAAGCCCTAACTATTTCTAATAACCGTCTATTTTTTCGCTCAGCCAGCCCATTTTGTTGAGGTGTGTAAGTACAAGAGGTCTGATGTTTTATGCCAGTAGAGGTTAAGAAGTCAGAAAAAGGTCCATTCTTATATTTTAGGCCATTATCCGATTGGAGAATTTGTATAGAACTATTGAATTGTGTATTAATCATGCTGTGAAATCGTTTAAAAGCAGAAAAAACCTCATTTTTATGTTTAAGTAATGAGATCCATACCATTCGGGTACATTTGTCAATGAAGGACACATAATAATAAAAGTGAGAAAAAACGGGAACCTTAGCAGGACCCCAAACATCAGAATGGATAACTTGAAATGGAATGCGACTTTTGTTTAGACTAGGATAAAAAGGAGTGAGGTGGCTTTTAGCCATTTCACAAGTGGAACACTAAAATTTAAAGGGATTGCAAGTAAATAAATGGGGAAACAATTTGTGAAGATAACCGAATGAGAGATGGCCGAGTCTTTTATGCCAAAGCCAAACAGTAGAATGAGGAGAATCTAGAGTGCCAGTAGCAGAGGCTCGTCCAGGTGGTCCAGGGTCACCATTCGAAAGCTCCAGAAAGTAGAGGTTGCCATGCCTAACACCATAGCCAAGAATCACATGGTTTTGGACGTCTTGAAAAACACAAAAAGTAGGCCAAAAAATTACATGACAATTGAGGTCAGAAGTTATTTTACTAACAGAGAGCAAGTTGAAATCGGAGAGGGAACCACAAGAACAGTGTGAAGAGTGAGTGTAGGAGAAAGAACAAGAGTGCCCTGACCAGTAACAAAGGCAGAGCCACCATTAGCATTGATAATATTGATCTTAGTGCAAGGAGAGCAATGTGTTAAGAAAGAAGCATCACAAATCATATGGTCTGACACACCAGCATCAATTATCCAAGAAGAATTCCGAGAATGAGCAGAAAAAACAAAAGAATTACCTAAGATACCTTCATACACAACATTAGCATGAGGGGAGGAAGAAGGGTCACCCACAGAGGATGATTGGTGTGCTTTTGAGGGCATTTTGCGGCAAGATTACTTGTTGAAGTCCCACCACTTTGGGTAGTCGATGACTTCAAAGCATTGAGACTTGGAATGACCAGATTCACCGCGAAGAGGTATTGTGTATGAATCATTTGGGAGGTCTTGGGCTGCCATAGAAAAAGGAAAAAATGGGAAAGAGAGTGGACAATAAGGAGTGGTATGTTGGAAAAAAAAGGTGGTATTTGGAAAAAAAGGGTGGTATGTTGGAAAAAAAATATGAAGTTATGAACGTGGTATTGGTATGAATGTGAAGCATAATATAAAGGAAGAAGGAAGCTGCTTCGTGAAAGAACTGTACGTGCAAAAAAAAAAGGTTGTTGTTCCATGATCAAAACACAATTGATATCATGTTAAAATTTAATACCATGGATAAATTATAGGCTTCATATATTTTCTTCCTCCTAAATGAGGTGAATGAGGTTTATTTATATAAGTTGGTATGATAAATATCCCATAGTAATAGCAAATAGAATAACAATTTTATCCTATTTAAACAGAATCCTAACAACTAGTTTATTTAAACAGCTTGTATTTCTATCTAATATAACAACATTTTAAATTCAAAAACTTCCTTTCAACAAAACGGAATGAATAAAAATTATAAGCTTGGTAGATGGTAAACCCATTAGTATTTCTATGTTTCAGTCGTTCCTTTTTTAGTTCTTTTCCTCTTCATTTGTCTCATTCTCCTTTCACCTTTCTTTTATTTTATCTTATTTTTCCTTTCTTTTGTCTTATTTTCCCTTTTTCTTCTCATCTTCCTTTCTCTTTCTTTGTCTTATTTCCTATTTATCATTGGGTTCATCTACCACAGAACCCAATTAACTTGGATTAAAGGTACTGTTGACGTTGATGATGTTGAAAGGCTCGAGTGTATGGATATAGCATTATTGCTTATCTTTAATGCTAACTTTTTTTTAACTAATCTGAGTATGCTCATATAATGACTCATTACACCATTATGTAGAAAGTATCATATTATCTTGTTTGGAGAGCAAAACTGATGCTATTGTTGAACATCTTCTTCGAGAGTGTGATTTAATTGGAAGATTATATTTCTCCAAATAGATAAATGTTCTATTCTCTCTTCTGGCATAAATCTGGTAAATGGAGGCAAAAAAATGCAAATAATACTTTCTTAATAAAAAATTACGAATTTGAGGCTGTTTGGAAACATATTACAAATCTGGGGCAGGGAGTCATGCCCAAAATGGGCGTGACTGGTCCCGCCCAGATTAGGCGTGTTACCCCCCCCTGAGTCACGCCCAAATTGGGCGTGTTTCACCACGTTGTGCCACGTGTCACACATGCATGAATCAGTGGTTATATAAACTTCGGAAAGTCATAACTTTTGACAGGAATGTCCGATTGATGCGAAACAGGTGACAAAATGCTTGAAATTGAGAGGAGAAGCCCTAAGCAAATCCCAAAAGGGATTTGGTCAACTATTTTTTCCAAAAATGCCTCTAAGTGCCTCAAAATTAGGATTTAGGATTCAATCATTCAAAAATTTCCTTTTTGTCTACTTTTTTAATTATTTAATTAGTTAAGTTAGTGCTATTTTTATTTTTTAAATTAATTTTCTTAATTTTGAGCGTTTTGACATATCGTACGCCTCAATCGGACATTTCTATAAAAAATTATGATCATTCGAAGTTTATATACATATTTAATGCTATTCCTTTTTTTTATAATTACAAAATAAATAAATTTTATTTAATTTAAATATCCAGTTACCAATAATATTTACTGGCTACAGTGATACATTGACACGTCACATTACTTAACAGTCAACGTTTTTTTTTAGCAATTAACTTAATCAATTTATTAAAGCAAAAGAATTAATATAATAATTATCCGAAAACGAAAGTTGCTTTTATAAATTTTTATTTAATATTATTAATTGTTATTTTTATCTAATTTTAAAGTATATTTAGACCTTTATTTAGTATATTTTTTAATTTTATATTATTTTATTTAATATATTTTCTATATTTTTTAATATTATTTTATTTAATATAATTTCTAAATATTTATATGGTTTTGTTTAATATTTTTTGGATTTTTTATATAACTAATTTTTAATATAATATTTTATTTAAAATGCTTTCTATATTAAAAAATTATTTACAATATAAAAAAAAATTTCAATATTTTAAAAATCGGTCTCTATTTCAGTCACTAACACTTTTTCGACTGAATATTGTAGTTGTAAACATTAAAAAAACAATATTATTAAAAACGTGTTAGCGAAGGATTAGGTCATGCCCATTTTGGGCGTGACTCCCTTCCCCAAATTTGTAGTATGTTTCAAAAAGTCCAAAATTCGTAATTTTTTATTAAAAAAATATTATTTTGGTAAAAATGCCGGTAAATGGATGCTTTAAACTGATATATTGGATGTTTTGCCTTGGTCACAACTGTATATTGGTATGATCAAGTTATCATGTTTTTCTTCAATGTTTTATTGAATTAGAAGGGGGAGAAACATACATAAACTTAAGTGATAGGACCTATACGAAGTGAATAATAGATAATCTCTACACTGCTATCGAGTCTATTAGAATTGCTTTACTAAATTGTTTTATTTTGCAGCTAACAGTCCTGCTGCTGGAAATAATCGAAATCTCATACTGACATGTGTGTATATCATGATATTTCTAGCATCGGAAGAGGTTCATAGTTTTTACTGTTTGTATAAATTTATGAGGATTTATGAAATATGTCTTAAATTGTTATCTTGAGATAATGAAGCTGAACTTACATGTTGAAGTTATGTAGATAATCAACTTTTCTTTGAATACTTCAACCTTGTATATTGAACATCTGCAGGAAAATAGTGAGTGGAATGAATGGCAAGCTTCAGGAGCGTAATGTGGTTAAGAATGTTCACCGTTGGGCTTGTGGGTAAGCTGTTAACTGAACCTAAATGCTTAGCAAGAGTTTTATTGGGAGGATCAATTCTCCCCAACATAAAGTTTGTTCATGGGGTTGATTGATATAATTGTAAGGGGACAAGACCATGCCCTTACGTGGATGTTATCTCGAATAATAAGGACTTGGAGCATACTCATTAGTATACCTAAATGGCTTCTCTTCAATAATCATAACACTACAATTACATCCAATTTTGATTTATCTGTTTATTTTTCCTTTTCTTGTGTACAGACGTCCGACTGCTATACAAGATGTTACATGACAGGGACTATGATGTTGCAGCTCTAGCAAATTTTTTGAGCCAGGCTTTTAGATATAAAATTTATGGGAATGAGGATGTATAACGAGGAGGTTTGTAGTTGTTGGCATGCTTTCTCATTTCTGTTTGTGTATTTTTAAGTCCCTTTCCTTTTAATTATATGTTTCCCTTATTTTTCTTTTTTTTTGGGTCGGGCACTGCAACTTAATTGCATGCTGGACTAATGTTTTGATTGTCTTGGTTGCAGGAACGTGGCAACCTTGATCGATATGATGAGGTAGTACCGTAGTAACTTTGTTTACTCTTGGTAACTTTTGTAAACTTGTAATTTAATGTGATTGATCATTGATGTCTTGTCCATCAACCAAAATATCTAGTATGATCTGCAGGATGTCTACTTTGATGATGACTCTGCTCAACTAGTTAGTTATATCATCCCTCAGACTCAGGTAGTGTTCGGTTGGTAGGAAAAAAAATGAAAATATAATGAAAGAGAGATGAAAGGAAATGAAAAGTAAGGGTGTTTGTTAGTTAGAGATGAAAAGAGGAGAAATATTTGAATAAAAGTAATTTGATAGTTAAGAAAAAAGAAGAAAATTTTGATATTATACATATGGAACCATAATCGATACTGTTTTATTTTTCCTCAATATAAAAAAGACATGGCATGTGACTCTATTTGCACCGTTCCCTTCTTCCACAAGCAAAAGTTTTTGAAAAATGTATCACTTTCACTACTTTCATCTCAATTTAGATATGAAGGTTTTTTTATGGATCCCACCACTTTTTTTAAACCTTTCATTCCTCTTTCAATACAAACGAACAACAATAATTTTTAACTTTTCACTCTTTTCATACCATTTCCCTTTTATTCCTCTCTCTTTATGTAGAAACCAATAGAACCTCAGTGACGATCACGGGAGGTGGGTCTATTTATTGGATGAGCCAAATTAAAGTTTGTATTGATATAATGCAGACACCTTTGCCTTCTTGGTATGTTAGACTTGAAGGTTAAGTGGATGGTGATGCTGATCAATGCAGGTAGCGCAATCTGACGAATGGTAAAGTCTTGTTTGTAAGCAGAATTTCTACTTTGTTGGAAGGCCAAAGGAGGAGAGTACAAAGGCAAGTGGAAGCATGGCTGAGGACAGTAGTAACTTGCATGAAGGAAAGAGGAAGACCAAGAATGACATTAGAGAAAGTTGTTGAGAGATTTCATGATGAATAATATCCGTACGTATTTGGTTTGAAACTGAGAAGAAGACCAAGAACATCGAAGTTGTAACCTAGTTCACATAATAAGATAAGGCTTTTGCTTTTTGGACTTTAGATAAGGCTTTTGTTGTTGCTGCACATATGTGTCAACCAACATTTAAGATTTTATCTTTTTTTAAAAAGAATTAATATAAGATGATGGTGTTGTGGAATTTATGAGGATAAATGACGCAATGAAACTAGAATAAGAAAAAGAAGCGGATTAAGTGGTTTACGTCAATTACTCTCCAAAAAAAATTATGGTAATACAGTACTCATTAAAAATTTTGTACGGGGACTAAAAGTATGTTTGGTCTATGTCGACTTCTAAAAATTGTCATAAATTAGTTTGACAAGATTGAAAGTAATTTCTTAAGGTATTGATATAATTGTAAAGCGTGTGTGCTGTTGCATAACATAGGGGTGGACTTGGTGATTGAAAATATGCTGGAAATAATTGAAATGCTATTTAATTAGAAGATCATTTGTTTGGCAAAAAAATTAAAATATAGTAATTTTAATAAAAAATTATGAAAATATTGCAGTTTTGAAACTATTTACGCATCTATAGCAATCAGTCGTGTCCCTCTGGGCGTGACTAAGTCCGTCTCTAATTCCGTCTCTAATTTCGTCTCTAATTCGATCGTTAACACTTTGTCGACGAAATATTGAACGTGACCAGAATATTCAGTCGAAAAAATATTAGCGACGAAAATAGAGACCAAAATTAGATAAAAATTAAATATTGCCAATATTCAGTATAATTAATTACGAATTTATTATAGTTTGTAATAATATTATTAATTGTTATGTTTATCTAATTTTAAAGTATTTTTAGACCGATTTTTATCATTGATTTTTAGACCGACTTTGAAGTCGTATATTAATAATAATAAAAACTTAAAGTTGTAAAAAAAATTTGATTTTAAAGTCGTATGTTTAAAAAAAAATTTACTGCAAATTTTTTAATGATTTCGGTTTAAAAAATTAAAAAATCACAATATTGTGGTCACAAAACTAATTTAAAAAATTGAAAAAATTTTAATATAAATAAAAAAATTGATTTTAAAGGCGTACACTAATTTCGGTCTCTATTTCCGTCGCTAATACTTTTTGCGACTGAATATTGTGGTCACGTCTAATATTCCGTCGCAAAAAGTATTAGTGACTGAATTAGAGACGGATTTAGTCACTCCAGAGGAGCACGACTGGTTGCTATAGATGCGTAAATATTTTCAAAACTACAATATTTTCGTAATTTTTTTTATTAAAATTGCTATATTTAAATTTTTTTGCCTCATTTGTTTATTCAACATATTCATACAATTTTTTTATATCTCTATCTCATCATATTGATCAATAAACGCATAATTTGTTACTTTATCTTTGTGTTTGTTATATACAAAACTTTAGAATTAATACAAATTCTCTCCATATTGGAAAAGGGGCAAAGCTGAAAGTCAATCCAATGCAAGGTAGCTGATGGTTGGTACTTTCCTTGGAATTTGGCATATGACCGTTAGTTAGGTTCATGCATATATGAATGGTTTTAAAGAATTAGTATAATGAAAGTAGTTGGAGTGATTAATATGCATGTCCAACAATGACATCATCACCTCCTACACCTCCCTCTCCACTTCCCATTAGTTTTGAACCAGGCAATCGGACATATTCCTTCTCAGTATCTTCAACTATTTCCCCCACCTTTCTCGCCCTCCCACCCATCTGATGACAATCTTTCCCTAATTCTGCACAAGATCACTAATGTTCCATCATCCATATTTTCATTGGATCATCAATAATTCCAATCCAAGACTACATGCCTCAAGGACTTGTAAGTCTTTTCCACTTTCATGCAAGTACGTACAGTCCATATACAACTGCATGTAACTCAGAAATTGATTTTGCTTTCGGTCCTCTTATTAAATAACACTAACCACTTCTTTTTTTCTCCATGAATAACAACAGGTTGGAATGGTTTATACAAAGATATTGCAGTTGCTGTAACAAATTTCCTTGAATCATCCTAACGACACACATCTCAAGGAATCAAATTGTTAAACAGAATTTGTTCCCAGTGGTTATTAAATATTTAAGCATTCAATTCGACTCCAAATTTTCTGCATAGACAAATTCTAACATGTCTGCTAAATCTCCGACTGTTTTCATTTGCCAATTGGATTCTCATTTAATAATTATATATAAGTCTTATTATTTCTCTTCTCTACCTATCATTATTCTCTTTATCTCATTTTTTTTTATCTACAGATGTTAATTGTTAGCTTAAGACCTTGGATACCCATGCTGACAGCTCGTTTCATCAGTTTAGCATTTCTTTTATCAATGCTGCTTATGCATTGAAGCTCATGAATCTATTAAAATCCAAATAAACAGAAATGCCTGGGAATTTTAAAACCTGCGTTTGCTTTACCAATCATTTTATGATAAACCATTTTAAGTTCAATAACAAAATATCACCCTTAAAATTCTTTTTCCAAACAAGCGCATATTAAATGAAGAATGGGCCAAGATTTTGCTCAAATGGCATATGAAATTAGACGTAATCATGATTTCCAATGTTGAAAGGATAGGAGTGAAGGAGACATGTCATCATTGAAGGAGACCGATACCATTCATGATTTCATATGTTTGGGTTTGGTAATAATAAGACTCAATGAACGACGATGGCGTGATTTTCGATACAAATAGTTCTGAATCAACCAGCCATTTTACGCTCTTCACAAAAACTATTTTCTAAATTCTAACATAGGTGTGCAATATTGTAATGCATTTATACAAGCCTGCCGTATAAATCCAATATATCCGCTAACCGAAATGGACAACCAGTTATTTTTCAGTTCAGTTTTTTTTTTTTTTACAAATAAAAAAAATGGTAACCCAAAAAATAATTAAACTAAAAGTTTGGTTCAGTTTTTGTGAACCATGTTTCTACAGCAACATGGTTCAACCGAACCCATCCATGCCGAGTACTAATCACTGTGGATTTTGCTGTCTCTGCTGAGAGAAATTGGGGTGATTCTGTTGTGTGTTTTGAAGTGACACCAACCCAGATTGTAGATTCTGAGCATTTGATGCCATGCTACCAAATGCTTGTGAACCGTGTTGTTGCTGCTGCTGTATGGGCATCATACCCCCAGGATTGCCACCTCCCATGTTAAACACTGCAAGGTGAACCCCACAGTGATGATTCAGTAATAAGTCACACACATATAGAAGATGGAATAAATGACACCAGGTTGCATTACAACCCTTTCAAGGAGGACAGACTAAACAGAATGATCCACAACTACCAAATGAAAAGATAAAGATATTCAGGATAAAGTTCATACTCTGATCACTCAACATTTGGGAAGGATGACTTCGCTGAGGGTTGTTTCCAGATAATCCGAACTGAGGAAATAATACATGTATAGTAAGTTTGAATATATTATCATCATGATTTAAAGTTAACCAAAAGCAAGCGGATACAACTATTCAGGCTATACAGATGATGAACCAAATGCATGATAGAAATTATTTTGTTCAAGTAAATGGCCAACTTAAAGTGAGTCACAGGGTAGACCAGTCGGTCAAGAAAGTTGTCATAATGAAAACTATGCCATAAAATTTCAAAAAAATAAGAAAATAAAAGTAGCCAAAATTAAAATATCAATTTCTTAATTTTGCACTTGAATCATCTGGAAGTATAACGTCAATGGAGTGAGTCAAACAAAGTGACTAAACTTTACTAGGACTAAATAGTGGAGTTCAAAAACATGCCCAGAACACCATAGATTACCCAATAGGCAGAGAACATCAATGTGACAAACCTGCGACCGTGGGAGAAGAGACTGCGAAGGTAATGTGCCAGAAATGTTTGGAATCTGAGGTTAAGAAGCAAAAATCATCATAGAAGTAATTGTTGAAGCAAAGCACATTAACAGTAAGGGGAGCACAAAGAAACACAGCAACAGCACATCATCAAATATCCAGAAAAATAATCTTTTCAAATAGAAAGACAAGAAATCACATCCTAAATAACATAAATCACATCAAGGAATATATTGATACAATTGATCTCAAAAGAACTGTACTATGTTCAGAAAGCTCCATTTCAGTTAAAATAAAGAATGATTTTCACCCGATCAGACTCTCAAGCTAATGTTCTAGCTGAAAAAAATGTTAATTTTTATGGCTAAGGCCAAAGAATCTGCACCATCAAATGTAATTACATTTTCAACAAGAATCTGCACCCAAGAAGACAACAAAAATCCCTCTGCCTGAGGGATGATCCAGCTCTACAGGAAAGATCACAAACTCCCCATAACATATTGTAATAGGGAAATCAAATAAGGTTTCCATCTGTCCAATAATAGCACTATATATTGGTCACACCACAAACATAGAAGACATTGTCATAAAATAACTGAAAAGATTTTTCTTTTTTGTAAGGCAAAATAATGCTCGAGTGTTAAAGCATTTGAAAAGCCATACCTACTCTATATACTGGCAGCAATACAGAGTTCAAATAGTTGGTAGCCCTCCACAGGACTAAAACATAAATAAGATGAACTCAACCCCCCTAACTCCCCCCCCCCCCCCCCCACCCCAACAACAAAAAAAGGGAAAAAAAAAAAAAAAAAGGTCTGCAAGAAAGAAAAAACAAACAAAATTAGCACACACAAACACAGGACAAAAAATAGACTCCAAACTATTGTCCTCCTTCAAAGAAGCTTCTTTCTTCCTTTTAGTTTATTTAATTACTCATCAGGCTGGCTTTCCCTTCAAAGAAGTGTTAAAGTTGTTGTGTGATAATGTTTTATATTTTTAGCTTGTTGTAGAAGCTGTCCTGTAATCTGTCACCACATCTCTCAGCTAACTAAGGTTGAGGATCCTTTTTGTGTGCATATTTTCATACTCAAACATTTCAAGTTGGTACCAGAGCTGGACGATCCTGCTCTGCGCTTGCGTCTCTGTTAATTGCCAGACACCGGTGCCGCTGCACCTACCTCTGACGATACCCAGATCTAGGTCGTCTCTTTCAGCACGTCCCAACCCCTAAGGTTTTGAAGTCAGAAACCTCAATACGCGCTCCCACGCATCATTCTCAGACATGTGCGTCACACAAGCCCATCTCCGGTCACCTGAACTCCGACACGACATGTAGGTTTTGGTCACTGGCCTCTCCCCGCTCTGTTTCAGTCCTCAGGTCGTCGTTTTTGTGCTGTTTGGACAGTGGGTCTGTACACCTCCGTCCCTTGGCCTATATTTGTCTCCTCAGGTTTTGTGCTACGTGTCTATTACTGGATACTTGCGCTTGATTTCTCAAAATGACATCTACGAATTCCACTCTCACTTCTACTCCTTCTCTGGAACTCCCACTCTATTACTACTCAGAAACTCAACTGGAAAAATTATCTATCTTGGTCTGCCTCGGTTGAGTTATGGTTCCTTGGTCATGGGCACTATGATCATTTGGAGAAAGAAGCTAGTGAAATTCCAGCAGAAAGCAAAAATCAGTGGAAGACACTTGACTTTCAATTGTGTGCTGTTTTATGGCAATCACCAGAACCTGATGTGTTGGAAATACGCAGATCCTTCAAGACTTGTTCCTTCTGGAAAAACGCTTAAGATATTTTTGCTAATGACATTAAGAGTTTATTTGATTCAGCAAACCGTGCATTTTCTCTTAAAAAGACTAACCATGATATGACCTCACAAATAGCCAAAGCCAAAGCTGTTGTTGAAGAAGTTCCTAATACATGACTCTGGATGAAATGAAAAGAAGACTCGATAAGCTGTTCATGGTGGTGATTTTGCGGACTCTACACTCAGATTTTGATCATGTGCGTGACCAAATTCTGGCGGGTGAGCAAGTTCCTTCAATGGACAGCCTAGTAACTAGGCTTCTTTGTGTTCCTACTTAGGTGAGAGGTGAAAGCTCAGTTGTAGCCGCTGAAACATCAGCCATGGTAGCATCTCGTGGAAGAGGAGGTCGTGGCAATAGAGGAGGACGCGGTAGTATAGATGGACGTCCTCAATGTACATATTGCAAAAAAGCCTAGTCATACTCAAGAAAAGTGTTACGCCTTGCACGGTTATCCTGACAACGTAGCACATGTCGCCAAATCTGAAAAATCAGAATCCAAATTTTCTGATGAGGAGTATCAAGACTGAGGCTGAAATCCATCAGTCAAGCCCAGTCTTCTTCAAGGTCAAGTGTCTCAACAACTAGTATTTCTCAATTTGTGGAAGGTCAAAATCCATGGATAATTGACTCAGGTGCCTCTGATCATATTTCTGATAATAACTCTTTGTTTTCATCTATCTTTCCTCCTAAATTTCCTCATCTAGTTATTTTAGTAAATGGGTCCAAAGTTGTCTCTCAAGGAATTGGTCAAGTTCCCCTTTCTTCTTAAAATTTAATTCTGTTTTGTACATTCCAAATTGTCCTTATAACTTAATTCCTCTAAGCCAATTAACTCGCTCCTTAAATTGTTCAATAACGTTTGATGCTGATTCCTTTGTCATATAGGAACATGGTACGGGCCGTCTGATTGGCATTGGGCATGAATCACGAGGCCCTTATTATCTCGAAGCCAGCTCATCTGTGTCCTGTTTTGCAGCCTCTTCTCCAAAACTTTTGCATGACCATTTAGGTCACCCTAGTTTGGAAAAATTCAAGATCATGATTCCTAGTCTCAAGCAACTTCAGAAGTTAGAATGTGAGTTGTGCCAATTAGGCAAACATGTTAGATCCTCTTTCCCTAGACAAACTGAAAAAAGATGTAACTTGGTTTTCTCTACCATTCATTCAGATATTTGGGGACCAAGCCAAGTAACATCTTTTGGTTTCAGATATTTTGTAACCTTTATCGATGAATACTCTCAATGTACTTGGATTCACCTAATGAAAGAGAGATCTGAACTTTTCTCCATCTTCAAGTCCTTCTTTAATGAGATTAAGAACCAATTGGCAAAACAATTAACATTTTTAGAAGTGACAATGCCAAAGAATATTTTTCTGCTGAGCTTTCTTCGTTTTTATCCTCATTGGGTATTCTGCATCAATCCACATGTCCACGCACACCACAACAAAATGGAATAGCAGAAAGAAAGAGTCAACATTTAGTTGAGACTGCACGCTCCCTAATGCTTAATACCAATGTTCCAGTACATCATTGGGGAGATGCAGTTTTGACTGCCTGTTTTTTAATAAACAAGATGCCTTTTTCTTGTCTTAACAACAAAATTCCTTATTCCATTGTTTTTCCACATGAACCATTGTATCATGTCACCCCTAAAGTTTTTGGTTGTACATGTTTTGTTCATAATGTCTCACCAGGATTAGACAAACTTTCTGCAAAGGCTATTAAGTGTGTCTTTTAGGATATTCTCACCTGCTGAAAGGTTACAAATGTTACTCTCCACTAACTAAAAGGTGTTACATGTCTGTTGATGTTACTTTCTTTTAAGAAACTCCCTTTTTCTCATCCTCCATGCAGGATCCTAGTTCCATACAGCACGTTCTGCATGTTCCATCTTTTGGTCCTATGATACTTCCTACCCAAGACCCTTCTGACCAAGACGGACATCAGCCTCAGTCTCCTATTCCCAGTTCAGCTAATAGTGCCTCTCCTCCTTCTCCACACAGGACACAGGGAGCTAGTTGTTCAGTGCCTGCAGGTTCTCCTGATTCATGTCCTTCGCCATCAGCTTCCCATACGACGAATCCTTCCTCCACATCACATCCTAGTGAACCAAGTTCTGATTGGTCCATTGCTATTAGGAAAGGTATTCGATCTACTTGAAATTCTCACCCTATTTACAATTTTGAGTTATCATCGCATATCTCCTTCATCTCTTCCTTGTCTTCTATTACTACTCCTAAAAATGTTCAAGAGGCACTTGATCATCCTGGTTGGCGACAAGCCATGACTGTTGAAATGCAGGCTCTTAGAATAGTGGCACAAGGGAATTAGTTCCTCTTCCCCCTGGGAAGAAGACAGTTGGATGCAGATGGGTTTATGCTATTAAAGTCAGGCCAAATGGGGAGGTTGATCGACGATTGGGTGCCAAAGGCTACACTCATATTTATGGCCTTGATTACTACGACACCTTCTCTCCTGTGGCCAAGATCACAACTATTCGGCTCTTCCTAGCTATGGCAGCTGTTCGTCATTGGCCTCTTTATCAATTAGACATAAAAAATGCCTTTCTTCATGGTGATTTAGAGGAGGAAGTCTGTATGGAGCAACCTCCTGGTTTTGTTATGTTGATGACATTGTTATTACAGGGAATGATGCTGCCAAAATTACCCAACTAAAGCAACACTTATTCAGTCATTTTCAAACCAAAGACCTTGGCTGCCTAAAGTACTTCCTTGGTATTGAAGTGGCTCAATCAAAGGAAGGTGTCGTCATTTCACAGAGAAAATATGCTTTGGACATTTTGGAAGAGACAGGTATGATTAATTGTAGGCCTATCAATAGTCCTATGGATCCAAATCAGAAGTTAATGTCAGATCAAGGTGAACCTTTTCCAGATCCAGAGAGGTATAGAAGGATGGTTGCGAAACTCATTTATCTCACAATTACAAGGCCTGATCTATCATTTGTAGTTGGAGTTGTCAGTCAATTTATGCAGGATCCTCACATTGACCACTGGAATGCTGTGATTCGCATTCTTAGATACATCAAAAAGACTCCAGGACAGGGATTATTGTATAAGGATAATGGAAATACCCAAATTTGTGGATACTGTGATGTCGATTGGGCAGGTTGTCCCATAGACAGGCGATCCACCACTGGATACTGTGTATCCATTGGTGTCTCATGGAAAAGCAAGAAACAGAGTGTTGTTGCCCGATCAAGTGCAGAAGCAGAATATAGAGCTATGGCTCTTGTTACTTGTGAATTGGTGTGGATTAAACAACTTCTTCAAGAATTAAAATTGTGATGTTCAACAGATGAAGTTGTATTGTGATAATCAAGCAACTCTTCACATTGCTTCTAATGCTGTATTTCATGAGAGAACTAAACATATAGAGATTGATTGCCATTTTGTTTGGGAAAAGCTGCAGTCCAAAGAAATCAGTACTGAATTTATTAACTCCAACAACCAGCTTGCAGACATCCTAACCAAGTCCTTGAGAGGTCCTCAGATCCACTTTATAAGCTCCAGCTTGAGTGGGAGTGTTAAAGTTGTTGTTTGATAATGTTTTTCTAGAATGTGAGTTTGGACCTAACTCAACCCCAAAAACTAGCTCATAGAGTGAGGGTTGTTCCCCACTTATCTACTCTTTCTTGGCACTATCTCTAGACAATGTGGGACTTGAGTTTTTCTCAATACACCCCCTCACGCCTAGCACTTTGGGCTTAGTGCGTGGATAATATGGTGGGTGGCCCGTTAATCTATCTAGGATAGGCTCTGATACCATCTAGAATGTGAGTTTGGACCTAACTCAACCCTAAAAGCTAGCTCATAGGGTGACGATTGTCCCCCACTTATATACTCTTTCTTGGCACTATCTCTAGACAATGTGAGACTTGAGTTTTTCTCAATAGTTTTATATTTCTAGCTTGTTGTAGAAGCTCTTAGAAGCTGTCCTGTAATCTGTCACCATAGGCTAGGCTGTAGCCTTTGTCATGAAATTTTTTTTTGTACTATCTGTTAATTCTCATATATATATATATATATATATATATACATCTCTCAGCAACTAAGGCTGAGGATCCTTTTTGTGTGCATATTTTCGTACTCAAACATTTCAAGTAGAAGTACCAAGGACTGAGGAGGACAAGAGGAAAGCAACACAGCACCAACAGATAGTCAAAGTAATTCAACAAATTAGCTATTACTTAGCTGTCCATGAATATCTATAATCATAGTAAAAAAAAGCCTGCTATTTGAATAAATTATATTACATGAATACCATACCATTTGAGTATTAGGTGTTGTTTGAGCAGCACTGAATAGCGCACTGTTAGCAGGACCAGAAAACTGACTTAATCGAGTCATTTGATTTCCTTGATTGAGTTGGCTTTGACCAATGCCATGCTGAACATGTCCTGAAGGCAACTGCCTACCCTGAAATTGCTGATGCCCAAGTGGTTGAGAAAATTGCATCTGATGTTGTCCATGCAACTGATGATGAAAGCAAGCAAGCTTGTTACTACCGAAAAAAGAGAATAGAAAGATACAACAAATAGCACTAATTTAATTTCTACTAGGCAATTAATGTGTCCATGCATGTATTCATGGTGGAAAAAGATTAATAGCCAAAGGACTGCTTCATGGTTAAACTGGTCAGAACAGGTCTAGGTACTAAAACTATGATTTTTCTGTAAAAAGAACAAAATTTGATATGAAAAGAAGCCTTTAACTCATGCCAAAGACAGAAGCTAGTGCACAAAATGATTATGAGACTTAATCAAGTCAAGAACCATATGTATAATATATTCTAACTAGACTTTAAAATTAAATGAATGCAAAATACATAACTTATATTACCTGTCCCAGTCCTTGCATTGCAGACTGCCTGAACTGTTGCTGCTGAGCAAGAATTTGGTGGTGCTGCTGCTGCTGCTGCTGTTTAGGTAACTGCATGAGTTTCTGTCGTTGCTGCTGCTGCACTGGTGGCTGTTGTTGGGTTGTTTGTGGCTGAGGGGATGGAGAATTCATCATGTTTGTAGAAGACCTAGGTGAATTGGCATATGGGATTGGTGAAGCAGTTGTATTGTCAAAAGAAGTGGTGCTGGTTGCAGCAGAAGGAGATGCTGCTGATCTTCCCAAAAGTTGTGATGCGGAGGAGATCTGTAATAAGGAATTCTGGGCAGGCATGGTGTTTGATGAGAGTTGTGGTTGTGCAGTAGGGTCATTGACAATGACAGGAAGTGCATCTGCCAAATGCAATGGAGGTTGTGCAGGAGTGATGTGCCTCTGGTCTCCTGGTATCCGTAATCCGTCACCTGCATTGACAGCAGAACGGAGCAGATTTTCTTGTTCTTGAATTTTGGCAGCCTGACCCTTGTCCAATGTGGGGGCAATGGCTGGGCCTTGACGAGTTCCGAAGCAATAGGCTTTGCGAGTGTCAGCCAACACTTTTTCAGCACCTTCACAGGCTGCGGAAATCAGATCAAGACGGGCCTGGATAGAACATGGAGTCATATTAGGTCATTATTAAGTCATGGATGAAGCAATTGAATTTCAAATTACCTTCAGCTTTTCCATTTGCATTCCAATTGGGAGGTTTTGCATCCCCTGAAGCAATTGATCTCTCTTAGCAGTGTCATCAGTCTCCATTTCAGGGAGTAGTTTGGAGGAAAGCATGACAGGCAGTATGGTAGCATTCTCAGCATTAACATTCTTGGGATGGACCACAAAGGCCTTGGACACCTTCTTCATGTCATCGACAATGTTGAAAAGCTCAAGGTTGACCATCGAATATTGACCCAGAATGTCTTGCCATTTGGGCGTGGAGTTGGTGCGACCGTAGGCCTCGAAATCTTCCAAAATACGAGAGATGGCTTTGAAGAGGCTGATAGCACGGGTCTTCACTTGCTTCAGATTCAGCTGCTGCTGCACTGCCTGGTTCAACCCCTCTCCTCCTCCCTCGCCCTCCATTGCTCTATTGCTATTGCCCCCAACCCCAACCTCTCTTCTCTTCTTTATACAAAACCAAACAATTCATAGATATGCAGATCAAGGAAGGTCAATATGTAGACACAACCTAAGGACTATTTTTAATTCAGTTTATTTCAAAAAAATATAGCAAATAAAACAATACAATGTAAACAAAAAATAGAGTAGTAGTCAGTTGATGAATACTAAAGAAATGCAGAGAAAATGCCCAAAAACCAAAAAATTGCTAGTCCTTCAGGATTGAAACAAACAAAGCTTCAAAAATCATTGCACAGTCAAGCAATAAGTTCTATTCCAATTTCTCAAGATATCCCCCATCACACCACCAAAACTCCTAAACTCATAGTTCAACAAACCAGTTTCTGAAAAACTCTATACACCTTCAGTTTTCAAATTCAAAACATATAAACACTCTTAAAAAAACAAAACAGAAGCTATTAACTTCCCAGTTCAGACATGACCAGGATCAGGTCTTTGCTAGGACCCGTTCCTCATCTCATTCCTTCCCTTCACACCCTACCCCACCAACACCAAGCACATAATAATAATATCTACCTTAATTAGCTTCTTGCAATTTGCACTGTGGAACCAAACCAACCAAACCATTCACTCAACATGAAGAACAAGAAGCCACAGCTATGTCTTTCTCTTTCTCTCATTATCACATGCTTCTCTTTCCACACTTCCCTTGCTGCTTTGAGCACCATCTCAGGAAACCAATCTCTCTCTGGGGATGAAACTCTTGTCTCCCAAGGTGGCCACTTCAAATTGGGTTTCTTCACCACAGGTAACAACTCTAACAAATTCTACATAGGCATGTGGTACAAAAAGATATCTCAAAGAACCTATGTTTGGGTAGCAAATAGAGACCAACCAGTTTCTTATAAGAATTCTGCCAAGTTAACAATATTGGATGGTGATTTAGTGCTTTTAGAGCAGTCCAAAAATCTAGTTTGGTCAACCAATTTGAGGTCTCCTAGCTCAGGTTCTGTTGTAGCTGTGCTCTAGATACTGGGACTCTTATATTAAGCAATAGGTCTAATGCATCAGAATCTGATGCTATTTGACAGAGTTTTGATCACCCCACAGATACATGGCTTCCTGGTGGTAAGATAAAATTGGATAACAAAACAAAGAAGACACAATATTCAACTTCATCGAAGAATAGGGAAGATCCGGCACCGGGTTTGTTCTCTCCTGAACTAGACCCTGCAGGACACACTGCATATTTGATTCTTTGGAACAAATCTGAACAGTATTGGACAAGTGGTGCTTGGAATGGACACATTTTCAACTTGGTTCCTGACATAAGGCTGAACTACATCTACAAATTCACCTTTCAGTCCAATGAGAACGAGAGCTACTTCACCTACTCCTTGTATAACTCCTCTATTATCTCTCTTTTTTTATGGATATATCCGGGCAGATCAAACAACTTACTTCTGCAACTGAATAATCAGTTAGAAACATGTCAATCTCGCTGCCCTCCCAATTCCTCAACCCCTTATTTACGCTAGTGGAAAGGCACATACAGTTATATCTATAGTAGTTAAAGGGATAAAATATGTAAAACAAATGTGTAAACCAAAATGGGATATCCTTCTTATTAGATATTGCCTAACTAGCATGTGCATTAGTATGCCTTTCTAATTATATTACCCACTTCACTGTTCCATTTTGGTACATAACTTTAATACCCTTGGTCCCTAACATAACATCATCAAAGGAAGTAACAATCCTTCTGAGCAGTACAAGACAATTGAAGCAGCAAGAGTAAATATGACATACCAAGGTCGTCATATTTTTCCTAATTTGACCAAGGTGTGCAGCACCAAAATAGTGAACACAAGGATTGTGAGGCAAAATATAATAATTTTAGGCAAAGTGAATTTCAAAATATAACTAAATGCAGTTACTTAAAGCAAATCAACATCTTAGTGGGTGGACAGAACAATTTTTTTTGTCAAACCACAATGTGCTATGAAGTAGGAATGTAGGATAATTCAGACCTGTAAAAATTTGTATATATAAATCTAGTTTCGTATCACAAACCTTCACATTGACCTAGTATTAGGTATCCTGCATAAGGAATATCCAGTAAGCAGGATTTTCACAATTCCAGAAACCCACACAAACACTACACTCCCAACCTCTCTCCTTTTTTTCACCATGAAAACCCATCAACAACCAAAACTAGCACAGTAGCACCAGAAAACAGAAGCCAAAAAATCAAGCTAAGAAAACTAATCATTCAACACACGCCAATAATTTAAATAGCACCCAAATCAAAAACAATAGAGGAGATTCAATTCACAGAATATTGAAATTAGAGAATGAGATTGAAATGTGGAATACCTAAAGAGCAGTGATTGAAACCGAAGACCAGAGAGATTGAACGGAGAGGAAAATTCCGAGAGATAGAACGAGATTGCAACCGAAGAACAGAGAGATTGATCGGAAAAATCGAGCTCAATAGAGAGAAGAACGAACGGGAGCGTTAGGGTTCTCGTTACGAGAGAGAGAGAAAAGCCAGAGAGTAGGGTTTCGTGCAATCAAGAGTGTAGGACATGACTGTCATTTTTGAATTTTCATAAGGGTATTATTGTCTAGCGAAAAATATTGCACAGCTTCCCGAAAAGTTGAGAATTGGAGAAGCTGAAAATTGTAGCTTCACTAGAAGCTCTACTAACAGCGTTTGACTTCTCTGGCTGAAAAAAATATTCACTTTTAATAAAGAGATTATGCTGCCTATAGATAAGTTTTTAGAAGCTATTCTAGGATAAATCCAAATATGTACTAAAAAAATAAAAAGTTATTTGATAAAGCTATTATTCTAAGTTATGCATTGTAAAAGATAAATATTTATTTATAATAATAAATAATTATTTATATATAAGTTATATTATATTTAAAAATATATAATAAGTAATTATATTTTGGATTTATAGTAAATAATTTAAATCATGAAGTTTTTTTATTAAAAATATAGATAAAGATTAAAAAAAAGTAATTTGATATGATTCAGATAATTTTTTAACTAATTATAAAAATAGTTACTATAAAAATTATGTAATCTAATGAGAAGACCCCAGCCACCAATGACCGCACCAGCTGCGTTGGGCCTATTAATTGGGCTCTTAAGGTCCAAACTTGAAAATAGCAAAAACAGCACAGCATAAGTGTGGCGTTTTTTTTCTACACTATTCTATTTTTTAATACACCATTTCTTTTTTTAATTCCAAAGCTACCATTCCTCCTCTACTACTTTTTGTTTCTTCTTCTTTTTATTTCTTTTGCACCTCATTTTCGCTTCTTTTTCTTCCTTGGTCACCTTCTCCATTTGTTTTTCTTGGCATACCTCATTCTGCCATGGTTGGGCATGATTTGGTAGCTGCTTTGGCTTTGTCATCGTCGTCGTGGTGGGTGTTGCAATGACAGAGGTCATCCGAATGAAGCATACAGATTGACAATCCATATGAAGCATATGGATTGAGTAATCCGTACAACTAATTCATAGTCAAAATAGAAAAAAAAAAAAAGCAAATTCAAAGCGCTGGCGTTGGCGAAGAGATGAACGGAGTGCGGCGGACAATTGAACCCAAGAGGAGGAGAAGACGGTGCAACGAACAGGGAGTGACAATACTGGTGAATGGTGAATGGTGAATGGGAACAAAGAGGAAGAAGAACGAAGAGAGACAGAAGGACATAAAGGGTTTTTCTCTTTTTTGTTTTGCTGAGTATATGAGAAAACCGTGTGTAGGAAGAAAAATCCCATAAGGGATTGGGGTTGGGTTGGGTTGTTGACATTGTGTTGATTCGTTCATTCAAGTTCAAACTTGAATTTCGATTCATCTGATCTAATCAATGAGATCCAAATCGAGATTTGATTGCAGTTGCAGGTCTCTCTCTTTGCTGCTTATTACTTACTATTAAGGTAAGGTAAGTCTTGTCTGTCTGCACTCAATCAATTAAGTCAGCTCGTTTTGTTTTGTTTGTCAATTATTATGATCCACAAAACTAATACACACCCTCCACTTGTTAGATCTTTTTTTTTTTTATTCTCTCCATAGCTCTAGCGTCAATCATCATATGACTATGAGATACTATTATTGTTATCGTTTAAGCTAAGGCTTAGAAAAACTTGCACTAACTAGCTTGTTTCGCCTTTGCAATTTGCAGGTTTCTTTCTTCTGTTGAAATGATATATAGTAATTATAGTTCTGCCAACGAATCTCATTGTTTAATCCTGATTATACCTTTCCGGAAATGCAATTAGCGTCAAATGGTGACAAGGAAGAATGTTTAGAAAGCGAACCCATCTTGAATCATCACCATTTTCATTTGCAAGAAAGGTTTTGAATAACAGTCGTGATCATGTTGCGGTTTCATTGTATTTGTTGATATCATGTACAAATGTGACCGATACAGTTCAATTGCAGTCACGTTGCCGTTGTAGACAATAAAAACACCATGATGTTGTTGCCCAAATCAGAATCGTGAACCATTTTTTTAAATCTTGTTTACAACCACCCGGAGAATCCTCCTTTTCCTGTGAAAGTATTCATATTCCTGATGCAGTGCTTCCAACGATGATAATCTCTGAAGCACGGATACACCATTTTGGGAAGCATACCAGTATTGGATTTGTATCCCGCACGTATCCATACCGATTTAAAAAAGGAAAAAAATGTCCCGATACGTCACGGATACGGCACGGATACATGATAGTCAAATTTAACATAAATCAGTTTTTTTAAAACAGGGGTAACACCAAAATAAAGATTAAACCAAAGTTTTATATATTTGATAAGATTATCATATAATCTTTCCTTAAAATAGACTATTAAAGAAAATCCTTCCTTAAAAAAGGAAAAGATTGAGATGGCAAACCCCATCAAGTATAATTTATTTATATAAATAAAAGTATCAAACCATTGGATCCTAAATCTTGGTGGGTGATGCTGATGCATGGTTCTTCTGTCTCTCATCTTCAAAAGCTTGCTTTTAGGCTTCTTGTACAGCCTATTTCCTCATCTTACTGTGAAAGAAACTGGAGTACCTATTCCTTTTTCTTTTTATCAGCAAAAAGATATTTATATAGGTTTAGGTGCAAGCAATACGCATTCTTTTACACTTTACAAATGTTCATGTATACATAAGCCAGCTCCCCTCCTAATTGGTTATTAGACATTAAATACAGCTGCCATTAAATATTCAGTAACCAATCCCAACAAAAAACGTTGAATCCCATCCACTTACAGTCACCATACAAATTACATGCACTAAATTTTGCCAACAAATTAAAGTTTGCGATCAGAATTTCCACAACACCCATCTCCAAATACCGCTCAATCATGATGCCAACACCAATCATAAAACAAATTATGCATGTGTATTCTCACCACACCTCTTCCTTCCTCCATAGGATAACTGGACATATTGTAAGGTATCCAAGCACGCGCTGGTATTCATTAACAAGACAGACAAAGGATAATCAAATTTGCGTGATCCTTCCTATTCCTTCATTTACTCATTGAAAAGAAACAAGTTGAATTCTAGAAGAACAAAAGACTTGGTTTATGTATACACTAATTTGTGACTCACAGGAAAAGTGAAGATTCATGAAAGAGAGAACAAAGATGTGGGACATTAGTGAAAATGCATGGGGTAGCTTTGATGATGTTTGGAAATCTTAAAGTTGCATTATTATTTATTGATGAATTGGAAATAGAAGTTGTCCTATTTACACATGATGGTCAATGAGGGAATGAAATTGATACTATTCATATTTCTAGCTAGAAAATAAGAAATTATTTATAATTTTTATTTATTTTTAGTAATGTTATTCCAGTATTTTGGATTTTTGGATCATAGTTATTTGTAATTTCTATTAATATTTAATAAATATATTATCAATTTTAATTTTTTAATGCATATCCAAAACATAGGCAAATTATTAAAAATAATACTTTTATAATAAATAATTTGAAATTTGGGACGGAAAATATTTTGAAATTTGGGATAGTCAAACACATTTAATTTGGGTGTAAACACTTCCGTCGCTAATTCGATCGTTAACATTTTTTTTAGAATATTGAGGTTTTTTAATGTTTGCGAATACAATATTCTGTTGCAAAAAGTGTTAGCAACTGAAATAGAGACCGAAATTAGTGTACGACTTTAAAATTAATTTTTTAATTTACAGTATAATGTTTTTTAATTTTTGAAATTAGTGTTACAATCACAATATTGTAATTTTTTAATTTTTTTAAACTGAAATCGTTTAAAAATTTACAGTATAATTTTGGTAAATAGATATACCAAAAAAACATTACCTAATTTGGACTAATTTTTTATTAACTTTGTTGTTTTTATAACTGAATTCCATAAAAATGATATCTATTTTAATTTTACGAAACATTACTTTTCATAAAAATAACTTGTGTCTTGATACACTTTTTGAGTTTTTGATTTTGGTTCAATTTTTTTTAAAGATTTGAGTCAAAATTCAATTTAATCTGTTCAAATTCATTACTGTATATAATTAAATATGTATATAATTTTTAATTCACCCATGATTTTTTAAGTTGATGTTTTTATTTTTACATCTTAATGTCTGCAAAAAAATTATCCAAAATTAGGCGTGCGATATGTCCTTCAAACGGTCATAACTTTTGATAGAAATGTCCGATGAAGGCGTACTTTATGTCAAAATGCTCGAAATTAAGAGAAGTAATTAAAAAATATAAAATATCATTAAATTAACTAATTAAATAATTAAAAAAGTAGACAAAAAGAAAATTTTTGAGCTAATTTTGAGGTACTTCGAGACATTTTTTGTAAAAAAAATAGTTGATCAAATCTCCTTCGGGAATTTGTCCAGACCTTCCTCTCTCAAATTTGAGCGTTTTGACAGACACAAATTACGCCTCAATCGGACATTCCTATCAAAAGTTATGACCGTTCGAAGTTTATATACATTACGCCTCAAAATGACACGTCACAACAAGAGAAAACACGCCTAGATTTAACGTGTTTGACTACCCCAAATTTTAAAATATTTTTTAAACAGTCCCAAATTTCAAATTATTTATTAAAAAAGTATTATTTTTATAATTTGCCCAAAACATATCATATCCTATATTTTTTAAAAATGATGTACCACCATGTCATATCAGTATTGTATCCGATACTCATAATGCATCCGTTGCGATGATTTACAACACGTTCGGGTTAATGAGACTTGTCATCTCGTAAATGCCGAATATGCCTCGACGTTGGAGGTTTATTCACTTATTCATATCCTTTCCCTGAGATGATTTCACAACCCAAGATATTCAAAGACTTACAACCAACTTGCACCTTATATGTATTTTAAACTCTACAATTTACTAACATTTTCAGGAGAAGATTTAATAGCCCCATGCCTTTGCAAAGGTACGCAAAAGTACGTCCACAGATCATGTCTCGATAACTGGAGATCCACCAAGGTAAATTCATTTTTCCTTCTTGGTAATAATAATAATAATATCTTATTCAAATGCATTAGAACTATATATCCATTTGCTATAAAAATCTAGTGTTGATCTATTCTTCTGTTGTATTAGGAGGGCTTCGCTTTTTCTCACTGTACTGAGTGCAGAGCTGTCTTCATATTACGTGCAAATGTCCCACCAGATCGGTGGTGGTTGAGATTAAAATTTCAGTTCCTTGTTGCTGGAGATCATGCATTCATTTTCATAATTGTTCAGCTGGTATGGGGTTGGTTACTTATTCATGTATTGTGAAATTGGTACTCCTAAGTCGTAACTCATGCTGATAACATTACTTTTTCCCTTTCTTTCCCATTTTGTCTTCTGCTGGTTGACATGAACCATCCTATTTGTATTAATGTTTTTCATTTTTTGCTGGTTGACACGAGCCTTCCTATTTGTGTTCATCATTCCCCCATCTAGTTCTCCTGAGTCTTAGTCATTGATATTGCTGCCATATCCCTTAGGAATCTATCTATATAATTTCATATAAGTGAAGATGCACTGAGCAAATAGTTGTGATGATGCTAGGAAGAAATCTCAGTTGACAGTTTGCCTCTCTGATGGAACAAATAATTTTATGGAACCTCACTTCAATTTGTTTTCTTGATTAGCAGTAGTGCTTTATGGATGGTAACACCCCTAGTACCGTGGAAGAAGATGCCTCTGCTGCACCTGCTTCAGCCATTTTTCACCTCCTTGCTACCTCTCAATGCTTCTAATAGTCACAACTCCTTTGTGCTTGAGTAGGCTAACGCCAACATTTTTGTCAGCAAAATTATAAGATAAATAGTTATTTTTAGTCCTGAATGTATAATGTGTTCACAATTTCGTTCCTAAAAGATGAAAATAAGACAATCATATTTTGATTATGATTAATTATTATAATTTGGATAGATTTGTAATGATTAATACATTGTTACAATGTTTATTTTGGTACACTGGTAGAATATTTATTTAGATAATTTTTATTGTGACATCAGATAAATTATGGTTATTAATCAATATTATGGTTCTTTTAATTTATTCTTGTTTTCCTATTTTTAAGTGATTATTGTATTATTATTATTATTATGCGTGTGACGATAACAAAAGAAGATTTACCTTTAAAGTTATATTTTACCTTTAAATTAAACGAACTTTAGGGTATGACAAATTAGTCCAATAGAAATGTATTGACATTTTTATCCAACAAAAAATCAATAGTAACTTATTAACATTTTAGTCTAATAGAAAATGAGTGACATTTTAATTCAATGGTAACTTATTGACATTTTTATCCAAAATTTAGTCAGGAGTCATGTTGACAATCAATTGTATGACATTTTTATCCCTCTATGTCAAGTAGGCACTTTCATTAAGTGAATTTGTTACGTTCTTTACAGATTCAGCAATGAAAATAATTATTTATCTTATAATTTGTCTGACAAATAATGCTTAGGCTACTTAAGCACAAAGAAGTTGTGTCTGTTAGAAACATTGAGAAGTCGCAAGGAGGTGAAAAATGGCTGAAGCAGGTGCAGCAGGGGCATCTTCTTCCACGGTAGGCCAAATTGACGTTTTCTGGCACGAAGGAATGCTGAAGCATGACACCGGCAATGGCGTGTTTGATACTGGGATGGATCCAGGCTTCTTAGAGGTGTTGGAGAAGCACCCTGAAAACTCAGACAGAGTGAAAAACATGGTGTCTATTCTCAAAAGGGGTCCTATCTCCCCTTACATTTCTTGGCACCTTGGTACACCTGCAAAAATCCCTGAGCTTTTTTCTTTTCACACTCCTGGTACTGTTTCCTAATCCTTTCCCCATTACCATTGCTTCTTTAGTACTTTTGTTTTCCAGTTTCTGTCGTTATATATTAACATATTGGGTATATTGGCATAATCATAGAGGCTGTTGGTGACGAAAAAGGGATTTTTTTTCCCGTAAAAGTATATTGGGTATATTAACTAATAAAAGAGAGTACGAAGGGGTTTTATCTTTATTAATTAGTTGGTTGAACATTGATGTGTGAGTTATTATAAATTTTATGGTACATGTATTTGATTCCTACGGATAAAAAGAAACTAATGAAAGAGAGTGTGTTAGAAAATGTTAAGTTAGGTAGCACTCCTCGTTGATAGATATAGTTGTGTTGGACATAATTTGGAGATTGATATGAAACAGTGCATGATATGGTTTCAAATGTTGCAATTTCCTAGAATACATAAATGAACTGGTAGAAGTTGATAAAGAAGGGGGGAAGATGCTTTGTGGTGGGACATTTTTGAACCCTGGATCATGGGATGCTGCACTTCTTGCTGCTGGGACTACACTGTCTGCAATGAAGCATTTACTGAAAGGGCATGGAAAAGTTTCCTATGCATTGGTTAGGCCCCCTGGTCACCATGCTCAGCCTTCTCAGGCCGATGGCTACTGTTTCCTTAACAATGCAGGTCTAGCGGTGCAATCGGCTTTAGATTCCGGCTGCAAGAAGGTTGCGGTTATAGATATTGATGTGCATTATGGAAATGGAACGGCAGAGGGGTTTTATCGATCTAATAAGGTTCTTACCATCTCTCTTCATATGAACCATGGAACATGGGGTCCATCTCATCCGCAAAGTGGATCTGTTGATGAGCTAGGTAAAGGAGAAGGTTATGGCTTTAACTTGAACATACCTCTACCAAAAGGAACTGGGGACAAGGGATATGTATATGCCTTCAATGAGTTGGTTGTTCCATCAATCCAAAAGTTTGGGCCTGATATGATAGTTTTGGTTTTTGGACAAGACTCTAATGCAGTAAGTTATTCTATTTTTGCTGTTGGCAATTTATATTTTGATCATTTTAACATTTTATTGCTTAGTTTATATAGACTTGATTTCACACTCATTGCTGTGAGACTAATCCCTCGGACAAATGGACAATAACGGTCCATCCAAGTTCCAGCAATTGCCATTTACTAGTGGACTTTAGTTTACTGGCAAATTATAGTATATTATTAATAATCAAATGGTCCATTTACTTTCAATCACTCAAAGATTTAATGCATGGCAATTTGAGCAATTGTGCCAATCAAATGGTCAATTTCCTTTCAATCACTCAAACATTTAGTCTGCATAATTTTTCCTTCAGGTAAAAAGTAGGGAGAAAAAAAACTTGTTCCATATTTTTACCTGCCAGAGACTGTAATTTAATGGTTGCAATTTCATCAACAGTCCAATTTTCATGATCCACATTCTTTGCTGCATTGGATTAACCAACTCTCATATTTGTTTTAAGGAAAAGTTTGGTAGGGGAGAAATTTTGGTTTCCCAAGAATCATAGATTGAATAACTTAGTTTTTCATGTTTTATGTTCATTTTAAACAAATAACATTCTTGGGAATGGATGTTTCTAAGCATGTTTTTTAATCAGTTTTCTAAAAAAAATTTCTATGGAAGAAGTGGAAATCTTACTTTCCCAGTTTAATTATTCTTTTATTACATTAAAAATATCATGTTATTATTTATGAAATTATATAATGTAATAAATAATTAAAATAATCGATAAAAATATGTGTAACTTTTTTGATTTTTAAGAAATTTAAAAATATCCAATGATCAACTAAATAAATTTTATTATTTTTAGGAAGATGATTCTCAGACATGAAAAAATGTCTCCTAAGGTTAGAACAACAATTTGCCTTATTTGGCTATGTTGTAATGTTGCATCAAGGTTACAGTAATAAAAAAGCAACTGAATTTGCCTTTACTCATATTATTATATCCTCATGTGCCTCAGTTTGATCCCAATGGAAGGCAATGCTTAACAATGGAGGGATATAGAGAAATAGGGCGAATTGTTCATCTTCTTGCGAAAAGGCACAGTGCAGGACGCCTACTAATTGTCCAGGAAGGTGGATATCATGTAACATATTCTGCATATTGTTTACATGCAACACTTGAGGGGGTTCTCAACCTACCGATGCCTCTACTACCAGATCCTATTGCTTATTACCTGGAGGACGAGACATTTTCTGTCAAAGTTATAGAAGCCATTAAGAATTATAAAAAAGATAAAGTGCCCTAGTGGACAAACTCATGAGACACTTCCTCTGTGTGTGTGAAGTAAATCTTGATTATTGAGGTAAGAAGGGTTAATATTTATCGTGTAACTATTGGGGGATTTTCAAGGTTATTTTATATAAATTTAACCTTGTCCATCTATGTTGATCTTTTGGTTGTAATTTTCATGTACTGTGAAGGTAAAAAAGATTTGTACGTTAATAAAAAAATATTTTATATTTAATTTTTATAATAATTATTATAAAAATCAACGATGTAACCATATATATATATATAATTGAATAATAACATAAAAAATATTTACACTTTTAAATAACTTCTTAAGATTCACATTCATTTTTTCACTTAATACAATTTTGGCCCTTCTCTTATAATTTTGGTATGAAAAAAATGTTTCATGGACATGATTCTTTCTTTCCTTTTTTTCCATCTTATCTTACTTTTAGTTTAAAATTAAAATAGGATAAAATATACTTTTATCCTTCTTTACATCATTAATATATAGACATTAAATTTATCTATTTTTAAAAATATATGAATCAATGTATTAATATATATATATATATATATGGATCAAATTTAATTAAAAGTATAGGGTCTAAATACATATTTTACCCTTTTAAAATATCACATCATTAACCAGGTATAATGTGAATATAAAAAATAACTGGATAGCTTGAGCAAAAATCTAATCCAAGACGAACCGCAA
The DNA here is from genome assembly GCA_013407115.1 of Glycine latifolia. Classification (NCBI taxonomy): domain Eukaryota; kingdom Viridiplantae; phylum Streptophyta; class Magnoliopsida; order Fabales; family Fabaceae; genus Glycine; species Glycine latifolia. The sequence goes on along the minus strand of CM023952.1, from coordinate 26,598,220 downwards.
TTAGTAGATGCTTACTAGTGGCACTAAATAAATCTATATGTATAGTCTCTACTCCATTACATTGACGCAGTTTTATCTTGGGAGGGACCGTATAAAAAGTCTATAAAACAATTGAATTCCTTGATTGCACGCCAATCTGGTATGAATGCGAATTGTGAGATGATACACTTTGCTTTGATATGCCATGAATAATCTGCTTTGACAAAAAAACATGATTACATCAATAAAGATGGTCTTAAAACAGAAACATAGGCATTACAATTTTCTAGTGACTAATGAAAAAGGTTTCTCTTTACCTGCCAAGCAGACCATGAACACCAACCAGGTCCCCTGATGTTGAAACTAAATTAGATACTTTCAAGTTAGACTTGAAAAGCTGTGCCTAATGGGCGCCGCCGACAGTGGCATGAACTTTATTCGGAGCGCCTCTAGTGTACAGGTACACAAACAAAAATTGTTGGATGAATTTAGGTTCTTCAACCTCTCTTGCATGTACTTTTTATTAAAAAATAATTATTATTAGTTTATTAATTTTTATTAAAAAAATCAAATTTACTAATTTTTTTCACTACCCAACCAATCTTATATATATCTTACATATTTGCATGTGTTCGAATGTCATCATTGATTTTTTTTCTTGGCAATTCCAAATTTTCATTTGGGTTACATAATAGAAAGTATTGGGTTGGTCATGTGTTCTTTATGAAAAATTATTTATAATCAAAAGTGAAAAATTATACGTCAGACCATTCTAATAAATTTATTTACGAAAACATTAAATATAATTTAATATAATAATTGTCATCATAAACAAAACAAATCGATAACTTAAGTGAATTAAAAAATCATTTTTATTAATTTAGAAGGATCACATATTAAACTTTTTTATAACTAATATATTTTAAATTAAATGTAAATATAAAGTTCATTATAGTATTAATTATAAATAATTTGGATTGCTGTTGACAACTTGATATTAAAATCTTCAAATGATTAGGGATAAGATTGAACTAACTATACGCGCGGGTTCGTCCATTCACATGCTATTTTTAGACAATTTGTTATGCAATAATGCTTTCTTAGTATAAGATACCTAAAGCTACAGATACCTAAAGTTACTTCGAATGGTAAACTAAAGTTAAGTAATATACTTTAGGATTAGTAATTTTAAAGTTAAGCAAATATATGTCTAGTGAAGTAAACTTTCTCACATTATAAAATATAAATAAATATTTTTTTTGAGAGAGATAAATAAATAAATATATTAAGTAACCCCAAATTTCTCCCTCCAATCATATTGCAATATAATGTCTTGTGCTAGTGGGCGCAAAAACCTTCAACCTCCAGTTAAATTACAATATCATGTGATATGGTTCAAAATTCTCTTTCGTCTTCCACCTTATGTCTTTGCAGAAGTAATTTCCGTTAGCATATGCATGTGTAGGTCTTTATTCCAAGGAGCATAAACATTTAAGCAGTGCATCAATTAATTTATTGCAAGTGTGACTTCTTTAGTGCTAGCAAGTCTAAATCTGTATCAGCACAATACACCCTTTTTTTCCCTCTGAATGCACAATACACCCTTCTTATTATTGGGAATTGTCTCTTACATATACACATGGGCGAATCTACATATAGGATAGGGAGCAAGTGCCTCCCTTAAATTTTGACATTAAATTTTGCAAATCTAATTCCCTATTCATAAGTAATGACCTTGGAGAAAAAGTAATAAGTGAGATTGATATTTGGGAATAATATGCATGAGATTTTGTCACCTTATTGACTGTAGTTTGTAAACTAGATTAAATAGTTTAGTGTAACAGATCTGATTTTTCAATACCTCAAATATCAAAAGTACCTTTGGAAGATGAATTTAGAAGTGATTTGAATTTAGAAATATTCTTGTTTATATATATTTCTTTTAAAAGCACTTGCACTTAGCTTTCTTTACTTCTTTTCTTCACTTATTTTCATGTCATTTTTGCCCACCCTGCATCACCTTTGGTTGATCCCGTATTGGTGACAAGAAATTGCAACAAGTCATATCACGTAGTTCTAATTGGAATTCTTGCTTTCTACACATTGTGTCATTCAAAAACCCACTTCTAAGGCTATTCATTGCAAACTATAATTTGAAATAGTAGTACTGTATTTTACTGAATCAGTTTTTCTTTTAAAAAGAATATTCTGGTTAATTAAATTGCCTAATGATATTTTCCTTGTGTTGAAATCTAAACATGATACAAATTGTGAACACACATCTATCTTGGCTTAATTGAAACATGTTTCTTAACTAATTGAGTTGTATGTTAACTCTCTTTTTTTTGTACATTTTATCATCTCACTAGCATTTTGATATTTCCCTGGATGTAGCTATGTTTGCCTTGTTCTTGTCTATTAACTAGGTTTGCTTTGTCCTTTGTATGATTTCAGCACGGTTACTCCCAAAGGCCATGTGGATGGCTATTTTAGCTGATTCCACACAGTGCCTTTACATACAGGGGCGGACGTATGCTATAGGGTGGGCCCCCCTAACTTTCTCCGATTAAATTTTATTTATAGATGATATTTTAATCTGTAGTTTTTTTTTACTTAATAGGTCTGATTTTGTACATAATAATATTTAAGTGTTGTTTTTAATTTTAAATATAATAAATTTTCTTTTCTCTTTTAGATAAATAAATATATTTTTATAGTCTTTAATTTAGAGAAAATTGGATTCTTTTCTCTTTTGTTAAAAAATGTAAGTATTATTTATTTTTCTTTTTAACAGTATTTTTTTTATAATAGTTGGTTATTGGCATGTTAAAGGCTATAAATGATATCGATTATGAGAATAGTGTAATTCAATTAACAATACACAATTTATGAGAGAGAATATGTGTATGATCCATGTAGAATAGGGAGAGACTAAAAATTTTAAGTGCTGATATTCAAAAAGTTATTTATTTTTAAAATAAAATTTGAAAAATTACTGTAGATTTGTAAATAATTTTCATCGTATATAAGAGATGTTTTGACATATCATTACTGTAATTAATGTCTTAAAATATATACACATATTTTGTATAAAAATTGTAACTCTTTTTTCTTGTCATTATCTCACAAATTATACCATTATCCGTATTCTATTATTCTTTTTTCTTTTCTCTAGATTTAATATACAAAAGAGTTCATTATTAATTTTTTTGAATACTGAAAAAATATAAACTTTTATTAAAGAAGTTCTAAAACTAATGCGGAAAAGACGAGGATATGCTGCAATAAAAGCAAGTAGTTTCTAGTTTCTACCTACCAAAAGAAAAAAAGAAAGAAAAAAAGGCAAGTAGCCTCCAAAACAGTGAAAATTCTTCAACAAATTGAGTAATTTACTTAAAAGAAAATCAAATAGTGGTATTTGAGCAATTATTTACGGACCGACATTAGCGGAGAACTTTCCTAAATTGACCCGCCACCATCAAAGCCTACACACATTCTAACGAACTTTCCTTAACAGAGGGACCTACCGTTTGTTTTTGGCTTTCGGTTTTGCATGCCGACCACAATCTACAGCTGCAACAACATTACCAATGTTGTCTTGACCATGAGTTATAGCTCGAATTAAATTTTAGGATTCATAGAACGAATATGATTTCTTTTTTTACCCATTCTTCTGAGTAAGAATCTTCTCCAAATCAAAATTATCCATAAAAGAAAGAAAGACAACACAAAGTATGAGACTCACATAAATAACTAATAGGACCCACATACATTGCTAATGTCTTTATGTCCTGTATGTTGAGTACAAATGTGAGATAAAGTTACACATCGAATAGAAATGAAAAAGTTGAGTATCATATAAGTGATGAGAAAACCCATAAATCTGAGCTTTAAAATTTTGAGTTAAGGTGTGATGTCTAATTCACTTATATGATTACTCATATGTAAATCTCCTCGATATGTACCTCCTCAATTTTTCAACAATTCTCGAGAGGGAAATTGTTGAATACAAGTGTGAGATAAAATCTCACATATAATAAAAATGGAAAAGTTGAGCATTTTCAAATGGAGTGTCCAACCCTACTCTTGAGTTAAAATTACTTAATTACTCCTACATTACCTTGCCTATGATTTAGGTGCCTATACTAGAAAACTGGGAATGCCTTTGACAAAAATATCTCAAACAAGATCCCCCTTGGTCCACATAATTCCTACATGGAACACTCTCATCCACTTGGTAGTTGTTAATCACAACAAATGGGACAAAATGATTGTTAACATATTTCTTTCTTTCTTCCTTTTACAATGCGTCCCAATTTTTTTTAATAGAAATAGAAATCACAGCCAACCAATGGTAAGAGGCAAAAAGGAAAATGTGAAACTTTGTTTTTGGTTTCTTCCTTCGTAACATGTAAAAAAAGTTGAAGCACTCCACACTCCCTCCCTGTCCTTTTCTCAATTTTGGGAACTTTAATTTTCCCTCTCAGTCTGAGACATACAACATTTTCTCAATAAAAAGCTCTTTGTTTATGCGTGTTTCCAGGTAAGAGTAACTACCAAGCTCTCACTTTCATACTCATGTTATGTTCTAATAGTAGTAACTTCTAAGCTTCTCATTAATCATTTTTCCGAGTTTTGTGGTTAGTGGCCGCTGTCTCATTTTGGTGTCTGATTAATTATGGGGTTCTGAGTTTACTGGGAAAGTTCTTATCTTGATGATATTGTCTTTTGTTTTCCCAGGCTAACCATGGAAGGCGTTCAGTTAGAAAAAGTAGTCTTCTTGTTTTGTTTTGGTCTAATAATTACAATGAGTTATGGGGCTACAAACCCAAATGATGTCAAAGTTTTGAATGATTTCAGAAAAGGGTTGGAGAATCCAGAGCTTTTGAAGTGGCCAGAGGAGGGAGATGATCCCTGTGGTTCTCCTTTATGGCCTTTTGTGTACTGTTCTGGAGATAGAGTAACTCAGATTCAGGCTAAGGATCTTGGTCTTAGAGGGACATTGCCTCACAACTTTAACCAACTCTCAGAACTCTTCAATTTGGGTCTCCAACGCAACAACCTTAGTGGGATGTTGCCTACTTTTAGTGGACTATCCAAATTGAAATATGCTTTCTTGGATTATAATGCATTTGATGCAATCCCAGCTGATTTCTTCGATGGACTTAGCAGCCTTATGGTCTTGACATTGGAAAAAAATCCACTGAATGTAAGTAGTGGCTGGTCGTTTCCCATGGATTTAGAAAAATCAGTTCAATTAACGAATCTTTCTTTGGCGTTTTGTAATTTGGTTGGGCCGTTGCCGGATTTTCTGGGCACGTTGCCATCCCTCACACAACTGAGCCTTTCAGGCAACAAGCTGACTGGTGCCATTCCTGCTACTTTTGCTCAATCTTCAATCCAGGATTTGTGGTTAAATAATCAAGAAGGTGGTGGGTTGAGTGGTCCTATTGATGTTATTGCTTCAATGATTTTACTTAGACATGTTTTGCTACATGGAAACCAGTTCACTGGGCCAATTCCTCAGAATATTGGAAATCTTACTTCCTTGCAGGAACTCAATCTCAATAGTAATCAACTTGTTGGCTTGATTCCAGAGTCCCTAGCACATATGGAACTTGAGATCCTAGTGTTAAATAATAACATGCTAATGGGTCCAATACCAGAATTTAAGGCTGCCAATGTTTCTTATGATAACAACTTATTTTGTCAAACTGAGCCTGGGCTTGAATGTTCCCCTCAAGTTGCTGCACTACTGGATTTTCTGGACAAGCTGAATTACCCTTCATTTCTCATATCTGATTGGGTTGGTGATGAACCATGCACACGCAGCACAGGGTCATGGTTTGGATTGAGCTGCAATTCCAACTCAGAGGTATCTATTATCAATCTACCTAGACACAAGCTAAATGGTACTCTAAGTCCTTCACTTGCTAAGTTAGATTCACTCCTTGAAATTAGGCTTGCAGGAAACAATATAACCGGTTCAGTTCCCAGTAATTTTACCGACTTAAAATCTTTGAGGTTGTTGGACTTAAGTGATAACAACCTTGAGCCTCCATTACCAAAATTTCATAATGACCTGAAGGTTGTCACTGTGGGTAACCCTCTTCTTCCCAGTCAAACTGGAGGAAGTCCTAGTCCTATGACTATTAACAACCCACCTTCACCACAGAATCCATCACATCCTCCATTCTCTCGTGAGTCACCTGTTCCAGATCAGAGTTCAAGATCAAATCAATCCAAGCCAAATGACTTGAAAATATTCAAAGCAGTAGGAATTGTGGCTGGAGTTGCTGTGTTTGCAGTTGTAGCTCTTTTGGTTGTTTATCCCTTCTTATGTTGCAGGAAGAACAAAAAAGCCTCCTTGGATGCTCCAAGTTCCATCATGGTTCACCCACGCGATCCATCTGATTCGGATAACATGGTTAAAATTGCGGTTTCAAACGCCACTGGAAGTTTGTCAACAAAGACTGGGACAAGTTCTCTGAGTAACATTAGTGGTGAAACTCAAAACTCTCACATAATTGAGGATGCCAACCTCGTCATTTCTATACAAGTACTACGCAAGGTTACCAATGATTTTGCTTCAGAAAATGAACTAGGCCGTGGAGGGTTTGGGACTGTTTACAAGGGAGAACTAGAAGATGGGACAAAAATAGCAGTGAAGAGAATGGAGCATGGGGTTATTAGCAGTAAGGCATTGGAGGAGTTTCAAGCTGAAATAGCTGTTCTTTCCAAGGTCCGGCACCGGCATCTGGTATCCTTGTTGGGGTATTCCATTGATGGCAATGAAAGACTTTTGGTTTATGAATATATGTCTCTTGGAGCTCTAAGCCAGCATCTTTTTCATTGGAAAAGCTTGAAGTTGGAGCCTTTGTCTTGGTCACAGAGGCTTGCAATAGCACTAGATGTTGCTAGAGGGATGGAGTACCTTCACAATCTTGCCCGTCAGACCTTTATTCATCGAGATCTTAAATCTTCTAATATCTTATTGGGTGATGATTTTCGGGCTAAAATTTCAGACTTTGGTTTGGTGAAGCATGCCCCAGATAGTGAGAAGTCTGTAGCAACCAAGCTTGCTGGGACATTTGGATACCTTGCCCCTGAATATGCAGGTATGGCTTGCTTAAAATCACCTCTTCTGACCATGATGTAATTGTAGAAAATGAGCATTATCTGCATAATGGTATCATTATACTCTCTATATATCAGCATGTAGTTTCTGTTAATTTATATTTAGTTATGTTATTCTTACAATGAGGGAGAGCCTTGACACAACGGTAAAGTTGTGTCTTGGTGACTTGTTAGTCATGGATTCAAATCTGGAAACAGTCTCTTCTCATATGCAAGGGTAGCGTGAAGCTTCTGGACAATGGGGTACGTAGTTTTTTTAGTTTAGTTATGTTATTCTTACAATGAAAACATCTTAGTAGTGTGCAAAAGGTTTCTCTTTCTGTGTTTGTATTTTAACAAGAAAATGATATCTAATTACATGTCATAATGTTTCAAAATCTGTAAGCAATACGATCCTTGTATCCCTTATCTAATAGTGGAGTTCAGACCTTAGGAAACATATGATGTCTTATCATCTTAGTATTCTCAGTTTGATGCGCCTAGCTTTGCATACTAATTAAGTTTCCGTGTGTTTCAGTGATGGGGAAAATCACCACAAAAGTTGATGTGTTCAGCTACGGTGTGGTGTTGATGGAACTTCTGACTGGACTTGTGGCACTTGACGAGAGTCGGCCAGAGGAAAGCCGGTACTTGGCCGAATGGTTTTGGCGAATTAAATCAAGCAAGGAGAAGCTTATGGCTGCTATTGATCCATTTCTGGAAGCATCTGAAGAAACTTTTGAGAGCATAATCATTGTAGCCGAACTTGCTGGACACTGCACTGCAAGGGAAGCACATCATAGGCCAGATATGGGTCATGCAGTCAATGTCTTGGCAGCATTAGTGGAAAAATGGAAACCAGTTGATGATGAATTAGTTTGCTACTCTGGCATTGACTACAGAAGATCACTTCCTCAAATGTTGAAGATTTGGAAGGAAGCAGAAAGTGGGGATTTTAGCTATGCTTCTAGTCTCGAGAACAGCAGAAGCAGTATTGCAGTCAGGCCTTCTGGGTTTGCAGACTCTTTTACTTCTGCTGATGCAAGATGACTTAGAGGTAACTTTAGTGCAATGTTGCTGTGTCCTTTTTAAATTACTTGGATTCACTAAGTCTGTGTCTGCAGCCAAGAGGAAATTTTTTGATGTCTTTGCTCTTTGTACTGATTTTGGACACTAAAATACTTCAAAATACCATACAAAGATGTAGATAAATTTAATTTCTTTTTCTCTTTATGTGGCCCTGTAATGAGTCTGCGTGACAAGTTATATTCATCTATGTTATCCTATCCATGTTGTCATAGGAGGTTTGATTATTTTGCTAATGCTTAGCAATATATTTTTATCTATCCGAAGAGTTGCCTATTATTTTCTACCTGAATGGATAAATTAAATATGGTGACACATTTCGTTTTTTGGTACTCAAGTCTTAGAAGCATCTGAAGTGCTTTTTGTTCTAATGGAATCTTCCCGAGAACTACTGGAATAGCATGCTACTTGATTTGTATTACCCCAAGCTTCCTTGATCTTATTTTACGATACTTTCCCATCTTCAACAAAACTTCATGGCATTTCACTGTAAGAGATTGGAACTAAGATTATTGATCATGTGGGTATCTACATGGAATTTGAAATTGTACGCAGATACTATAGAAATAAATCTGTCAAATTTGGAAATAGGCTTAAAAGGCTCAAGAAGAAATGAAAGAAAAATGTCTTTCTCCTTATTTGGAGTATTAAAAGAAGACAATGAAACAGGACTTTTTTTTAATATTAAATTATTAACGAATAACGACTATAGTTTTGTTTCCTTAAAGTATACTCTAATTTTAAAATATAAAAAATGTTCTCTAAGAGGAGCATATAGAAAATTTTATCGTCTTCTCATTTATTTTAAAACTCCTAAACCATGTGATTATTTCTTCTTATTACGATCATCTAGACGGACCAGACATAGTTTTGCTTTTAGATAAATTCGCTGGGAACAAAAATGTAAAGCATAAAAGCGAGAAGAAATGGAAAGATCAAGAAGAATGAACACATAAAAAAGAAAATGATATCGAAAGATTAGAACTCTACAACCTGGATTCCTTTAATGATAATTTTTCTTTAAATTAGCAAGTATTTTGTCTATAACAATATATAATGGATTGGTTAACTGAAGAAAAGAGAGAGGAGGGGGGGTGGGAAGGTTGAATAGAAACTGCAAAAACGTGAATGTAGTTACATTTTAATCACGTGGGAGAAGAAGAAAAAGCTTAGAGATTGAGATGAGATTATAAAAGATAAAATAATCGTAAAAATGTGTACATTTATATTTCCTTTATATATTATTATAAATAATAATTCATACAGTAATTCTGATTTTTTTACATCCATCTTACAATTTTCCCCATTTTTTTCTATTATGTTATTCATTATTATTTGTGACTATTTTTTTTTCATTTTTATCTCTTCTTTCCTTTTTTTTTTTTTGACAAAATTTATTTTTTACTTCTCAATAATAAATACACATCACTAGGAGAGTGAAAAAATCCTTTTGATTTATACGTAGTCATTTGCCTGCTCCTCTCTTAACTTCATTCAAGTAAAGAAGGTGAGATAACATTTTGTTCTTTTCACCTTAATGCTAGAAAAATAAAATGAAAAAATGATCATATTATTTTTTTGAAAGAAGATAATAAAATAATAGTGAACACAAGGATTACTTGTATATTATTTCACATTTACACCATGTCTAATTAAACTCAAATTATTTCTTAAGCATCCATGTTCTAGCTGAAGTGCAGAAGTGCTGATATACTGGAAGAATTATTCAAAAAACAACGCAAACGAAAACATTCCTTTTTAGAATTGCATGTTCTGTTTTCCTAATTTATCCCAACAAAGATATATAGAAGCGTAATCCCAGAGAGGAGATTTTGATTTGCGAGAAGAATGTTCCTTCCTGCGTGCAAGGCTACACCAACTCAGCTTCCTAACCCTCCAAATTCCCTTCCAAATTAAACTCATTCCACTTTTTCTACTACTAGCTCTGTTATTATGTATAAACTTATGTAACTCTATTATTTATATATAAAATAATAATAATCTACCTCCCTAGCATCCTTGACTGTTAGGACCACCTGCCCTATTTGGCCACCAGCTTCACCAACTTCTTCAACTAAGTGGTCCTTGAAGCACGTAATTGAAATCTTAAATCAACTAATTCAGTTGTGGCCTTCTCTAAGAGATTGTTGGTGCCTCCCAGAGGATCAGTCAGGCGGTACTCCGCTTTTCTCTGAAGGTGTCTCATAGCCTCCTGCCAATGCTCCTGCGTAATCATCGTCTTGACCAGCACTGACCATCCTATTCATATTGTTATCAAATGGAGCTTAACTCCGGGGCCAAATTCAAAGTGAGAAAGTTTCCATGGAACTGAGAATTTCGAGTTATGATAGAAGCGAGTTAAGGATTTGTTGGCACAACAAAATCTTGGCACTAGCCTAATAAGATGAAGACTTTGGATTAGGAGGAGTTGCAAGAGAGAGTTGTGGCAATAACACGCTTGTGTTTGACAAACGAGGTCTTTTATCACGTGATGGAGTTGACATCTTTTGGGAATAAATTAGAGAGTCAATAAATGTCAAAATTGCTGATGAATAAACTATATCTAAAACAAAAACTGTACAGGTTAAAGATGCATAAGGGTTCGAATATCCAACAACACGTGTGTGTCTTTAATCAGATTATTAGCAATTTGGCAAGGCTAGAGGTGATGATTGAAGACTAGAATAAGACATATATTATGTTGTGTTTTTTGTCTTTTTCTTACGAACATTTGGTGATAACCTTAACGTATGAGAAAAAAACAATCAATCTAAAGGTAGTACAAACTGCACTTATGTCTCACTCTCAACGGAGACAGAATGCGGTGGGGAGTTTGTAAGACGATGATCTATATGTGAAGAGGAAACAGAAAAGTGAAAGAACACAACTTACAAGGCAATGACCAAGACGAATTGTTAGAGTAAAGTGTGAGGTGAAATTTCATTTAGGAAAAAAATGGAAAAGTTGAACACCATATAAGTGAAAAGAAGACTTATAAACATGAATCTTAAGATTTTTTATTAAATTGTAGTGTCAATTTCACTTATATGACTGTTTATGGTTTATTGGTGTAAATCTTTCCAATGCTTACCCCTTCAATTGCACAACAATTTTCTTATAAAAATAACCTTACCTCACTACTAATGATAATATTATATTAAAATGTAACATTTTGCGATTGTAATTCTTCTCTTTTCTCCGTTAATTTTCTTTTTTGCCTTGGAACTCCATGAACTCCTTTGTTTCCTTCTTTCTGCATTTCCATCATTGTTCATCTTAGTAACATGGCCAAAGAGTCATGACAAGCGGTGCCTCCCAAGACTAAAGATTTCACCGACAATAGTGTTGGTAATGAGCCTTTGCTTCATCAACATTGTGAAACACACATGAAATATACTTGGCGGGAAAAGGAATTGAAGGGCAAATTGAGATTCCTTGAAGCAAAAGCTACCTAAAGTAGCTTCACCACAAAATTGATTATGAGACACAATCACATTTATTGAAACATACAAACATCTTAATCAACCATTTTATCAAGCTTGATCAATGAATATGTACATTTGATGGTGGAGGATGTGAAACCAAAGACACTCATAACTTATATGAGAAGATTAACAAGTACAAAAGTTATTTGATATTTCTTTAGATAGAATTTCTTCTTGATTCTAATAGAATAATGTAGGTTCATTTTGTTTATGGACTTAACATAAAATTTTATTTCAAATAAAGAAAGAGTTTAAAAAATGTCAAAGAATATCTTGTTAACATTTTTTATTGCATGTGTATATTATTTCAAATTTACACATGTATAATTAATCTCAAATTATTTCTTAAGTGTCCATGTTCTAGCTTTTATCATCTCGTGAAATTATGTACTATAGCTGAAGCTGAACTATTGATATACTTGAAGAATTTTCTATAAATAATAAAAAAAAGATATACCGGAAGAATTATTCAAAAAACAATAATGTAAAGAAAAAAACATTCCGTTCTCCTTATTTTTCCCAACCAAAAATACAGAAGCGTAATCCCAGAGAGAGAGGGGATTTTGATTTTGCGAGAAGAATGATCCTTCCTCCGTTCAAGGATACACCAACTCAACTTCCCCACCCTCCAAAATCTCCTTCACCAAATTCACTTATAAATCAAACTCATTCCACTTTTTCTACTACTAACTCCAACACCAACCAAAGCCTCTCCCTAAGACACATCACAAAATATACCGAACCCATTGTAGCATGGACAACGTCCATAGCTGACTATTGCAAAAGTGGTCACTTGGTAAAAGCTGCTTCCAAATTCGTGCAAATGAGAGAAGCTGCCATTGAACCCAATCACATCACTTTCATCACGTTACTCTCTGCTTGTGCTCACTATCCCGCACGCAGTAATTTCTCCTTTGGAACTGCCATACATGCACATGTTCGCAAACTGGGCTTGGACATCAACGATGTCATGGTGGGCACTGCACTGATTGACATGTACGCTAAATGCGGTCGTGTGGAGTCCGCTAGGTTGGCATTCGACCAAATGGGTGTCAGAAATTTGGTGTCTTGGAACACGATGATTGATGGGTACATGAGGAATGGGAGATTCGAAGATGCTCTCCAAGTGTTTGATAGATTGCCCGTGAAGAATGCTATTTCTTGGACTGCGCTAATTGGTGGGTTTGTGAAGAAAGATTATCAGGAGGAAGCTCTAGAGTGCTTTCGAGAAATGCAGCTTTCTGGTGTGGCACCTGATTATGTGACTGTTATTGCCGTCATTGCGGCGTGTGCCAACTTGGGCACACTCGGTCTTGGCTTGTGGGTGCACCGACTTGTGATGACGCAAGATTTCAGGAACAATGTTAAAGTTTCCAACTCGTTGATAGACATGTATTCTCGATGTGGATGCATAGGGCTTGCTCGTCAAGTGTTTGATAGAATGCCCCAGAGAACCTTAGTGTCATGGAACTCGATCATTGTGGGTTTTGCTGTTAATGGGCTTGCGGATGAGGCTCTGAATTACTTCAATTCAATGCAGGAGGAAGGGTTCAAACCAGATGGGGTCAGCTACACAGGTGCTCTAATGGCATGTAGTCATGCTGGACTAATTGATGAGGGACTTAGAATCTTTGAAAACATGAAGAGAGTTCGTAGAATTTCGCCTAGAATCGAGCATTATGGTTGTCTTGTGGATCTCTATAGTAGAGCAGGGAGGTTAGAGGAGGCATTGAATGTGCTGAAGAATATGCCCATGAAACCAAATGAAGTGATTTTGGGGTCATTGCTCGCAGCTTGTAGGACTCAAGGGAACATTAGTTTGGCTGAAAACGTGATGAATTATCTTATTGAATTGGACCCTGGGGGAGATTCCAATTATGTGCTTCTTTCTAACATATATGCAGCCGTTGGAAAGTGGGATGGTGCAAACAAGGTTAGGAGGAGAATGAAGGAGCGTGGTATACAAAAGAAACCAGGCTTTAGTTCCATTGAGATTGACTCCAGCATTCACAAATTTGTTTCTGGTGATAAATCACATGAGGAAAAAGACCATATTTACGCAGCATTGGAGCTTCTGTCCTTTGAGCTGCAATTATGTGGGTATATTCCAGATTTCTCGGGAAAAGAATCTTATGAGGATGATTAAATTTTGTAATTGAGTTGCACACTCACAGTTAGGTAACAGACCTATTAATTCAGTTCAAAAAAGCAATTGATTATACAAATGTACTCTTTCTACAAGCACACCAATCTACAAACGTACTATTTTTTATAACTATATAATACCAGTCTAAATTGCTTATCATTAACTGGGAAATAAATTTGAAAGACGCGACCAAAATTGGTTATATAATAATGAATATAAGGTTAAAACTATGGCCACGCAAGATACATGAACATGCTTATCCTTTAAGTTGTACGCTTTCTCTCATCAGCATATACCACGTACAATAAACTCAAACCGACAATGCAAAACTAAATTCCCTTCCATAAACCCTCTCTGCTACTCTCTCAGTCACCTCAAGCTTCCCATGAGTTTTACATGCTCCCAACAAGGCACCCCACAAAGCTTCATCAGGCTTAACCTCCATTCTCAAAATTAACTTCTCTGCTTCCTCCACCTGTTCGACCCTCCCCAACATATCCACCATGCACGTGTAATGTTGCAACCCAGGTTTCACCCCAAACCTCACCTCCATCATCTCAAAATATTCCCTCCCTTTATCTATAAACCCCCCATGACTACATGCACTCAAAACTGCCGTAAAAAGTCACACTATCTGGCCTCTTCCCTGCCTCCACCATTCTATCAAACAACTCAAACACCTCCCCACACTTTCCATGCATTCCATAACCCTGCCATCATAGTTGACAACGTAATCTCATTCCTTTTCTACATTCTATCAAACACCTTGCGTGCATATACCAAATGTCCGCCCTTACCATACATGTTTATCAAAGCATTCGAATTTGCCAAATCTAAGCCAAACCCATTAACCAAAACTGCTCCATGGACTTGTTGCCCGAGCCGCAGAGCCGATAAGCCAGCACAAGATTTGAGCACCACGGGCAAGGTGTGACAATCAAAGGGTTTATGAGCAAGCAACATTTGGCCAAAGATGGAGGGATTGGGCGAAAAGATTGAGAGAAGAATAAGCTCTGATGAGAGAGTTGAAGAGGAAAGTGGGTTGGCGAATGGTGAAGGAGAAGAGGATATTGGCTTCGTGCAATTGGGCACAGCAAGCGTAGGAAGACACAAGCTTGCTTCGAATGAAGTCATTGTGTGAAATGCCTAAGGTAATGGTAAGTGCGTGGATTCGTTTTAGATTCTTTAAGTGCTTCGAGGAAGAATACGCGTCGAGAAGTGTAGCGTAGAAAGGCACGAGTTGGTGAGGTTTAGCCATCATCATCTTAACAAATCATATGCACAACAGTGACTCTTTTCGACTTTATGAAAGGGAGATAGAAAAAATTGCTCCTATAAACAAATATTGTATGAGTAAGAGTAATAGTATTTCTTTTATTTGATCCGTATATTGAATGAATAATATAATATCTAAATATATATATAGTGTATTATTATTATAATTTTCACAATATATATATATATATATACACACACCTTTTGTTAATACGGGCAGAGAATATTTTACCAGATTTGGTTTTGCTCCCATTATTTGGTTTGTTCAATATGTTATATTGGGTTGGATATTTGGATACTTTTTGAAAGTGGAAATGATTCGCTTGCGTCACCTGACCTTAGTGACATTGCTGTCATATCTAGCTGACCCGCGTCAGAATAGCATAGATAACATAACAGATATGAATAGAAGCTCTAGGTTAGTTATTGCAGAGAAGGATATCTGCAGATACATATTTTTGTAGTATTCGGGTGAAAGGAGCAGAACACATCATGTCACTGTTGTTCCCGTCCAATCCATGAATGAGCTGTGCACATAATCTTTTAGCACATAAAAAAAAAATGCTACATGATATATAACATTAAAAATATACAAATACAATAAAACTTGTGATATAATAAAAATCATAAAATATTTATGTATTTTTACTTAAAAAATAATATTGTCCATATAAGACTTGCTTCTTCTTCCTTTTCTTTCCTTTACCATATTTCACTGGTTTTTAATTAGTTAACTTAATTTAAATTTGCCTTTGCATAACGACATTTCATTCCAGCCTTAAAAAAGTGCATGCGTTAAATATTACTGCTTAATTAACATATAATGAGCACAGAAACTAGATGATGACATCTATTCTACTACAAGTAAAAACTAAAGCACTAATTAACTTCAACACCCATAAACATACACCTGAAAAAGGGGTGGAAATACAAAGAAGAAAAAAGAGAGAGAGGAAAATAGGTAAAACAAGAGATGAAAAGGAAGATGAGTATATGTTTATATTTTTCAATAAACATATGCCCTAAGCTGGTAGATGTTCACACTGATAACTAATACTAGGCCAAGAGCACAAAGAAGGTTCCATCGGTGAGTTTAAGGGGTTTGAGGGTTTTTGGGGTTGACACCATTATGGTGCAGCGGATCTGGACCAGAAGGAACCTTCCTTAACTCCCAATTCAGTGGCTTTTCACCATACTTGTTTCTTGATGATCCTTGCAGACTAGCCTTCAGTGCACTAGTCTTCTTATCCTTCAAAACAGACAGCACCTGCATATATACACCACAAGATAAAGTTATACAAATTTACCCCATAAACTATTTACCAAAAAAGATCTTTCTCACGTTACGATCATACAAAAATCACGTGAAAAAAAGAGAGAAATTAACCCATTTGAAGTTTGAACCACACACACACACACATATATATATATATAGAGAGAGAGAGAGAGTGACAGACCTTCCTGTTTGGAATGTCCCTAAGACCAGCTGCATTAGCACCAAAGCATTGATATGCAGAACCGCAACCTGCAGCCAGTGAACAAAAAATATAAGAATGCTATAACACATACTCTAGCAACAAAAATATGAATAAAACAATGCACAATCTTATATTCCAATATTTGTCACTCAAATAACTATGGTAATAACAAGAAAAAAAGAACATTGACAAACCAGAAGGCTCCCTCATCAGAAGCAAGCACAAAAGCATAAGTAAAACAACAGTGGTAAAGATAAACTTTGATGCCATTGGAAAAAAAAAAGTCTCAAGAGAATCAAGGTAGGTGGTAGGGGTACGGTGGAAGTTGCAAGGAGAGCAAGGTGGTGAACAAGTAGTGTTGTGTGGTGAAGATCACAGGGTAATGCACGTATTTATAGTGGTGTGATTCAAGGATTTGAATGATGGCTCATGCAGCCATTTTTAAAAGAAATGATTAAAGAAAATAATGTGGAAGATTTAATTATTGCAAAACACATTTGATGCCACTGCCCCCTCTGTGACAGCGCCGTCTTGTGTGGTTGTCGAGCCACCTGAAAATCACCTGGCAGCTGGTGCCAACGCAAATGTCCATCTAGTGTATATATGATGCTAAAATAATCTGAAAAGGATCTTCTTTAATTTGTATTTTGATTCTTCAGGAAAAATTAGAATTTAGAAGTGAACGTAGAAAATTTTGATTGTTTTCAAACTGAATTTTTTTGTTTTTTTATATTATAAGATTTTATTTTTTTATATATAAAAATAATTAATTTAATTGAAATTTTTTTATTGAATTTCTTTTATATATAAAATTCTTTTATCTTGGATCATCAACATTCTGCAATCCAAACATGATTAATTTTTTACAGGATAAGTTAAGAGATAGCATGACAGACAAAAAACCTTTATCTTTATGTTTGATATCAATTTACCTTCTTTTACTAAATTGAAATTTAATTTTTAAAACAATTATTAATAATTTAAAATAATTTTGTATCATAATTTAAATTATTTTTTACAAATTCAAAAATATAATGTATATTAAAAATTATTAATTTTAATTACAATATCATTTATATATGAAAATAATATATTTATGCTGAATTTCAATTAAGTAAATTAAATTTTACTCATGTATAATAAACATAAAAAATACTAGTTGATTTTAAATTTAAAACTTTATCTTTTTTCATTTAAACAAACAAAACACTTTCAAAGAAAAAATAAAACAAAAAAGTGGGGTGATATAATAAGTAAAAGTAAATACTATATATGGATCGAGAAAATTTATATTGTTATTGCCAACTGTGTTATAAAATGAATTAGATAAAAGAAGTGTATAAAGAAGAAAATTAATAAATAATATTCCTGAATTAAAAAGTAATAAAAGGAGAGAAATCCCTTACTACCAAACAAGATGCTAAAAATTAACATGTAGGAACTTTTAGCAAAAAGCCTCTGATCCTAACCTAGAGAGGCTTACTGCACACGTCTTCTACCCTATTTTAAGCGTCACGAGATCAATTTCATCTTTAAAATAAGTCATTAGAATAAACCATCAATCTCATATTTAAAGTATTTCTCTCTCTTTCAACTAGTGTTTTAAGTAAAATAAAATTACTCATATAAATCATGTTAAATAATCTTTCAAATATTAAAAAAAACTCTTCAAACTAAGCATATATGCACATGAACTTTATTAAAATACATAAACTAATTAAAATAATAAATATTCAATACTTCAAAAATTACTTAAATAATTTTATTTTTTATACTGTGTTCTTTTGAATATAAGCCTCGACGTCATGTCTCCCTTATGATTCTCTTCAACTCTTTTTCGGACATGGATTGCGGCTATCCCGTATCTGATTTTTCCTGCTGAATATTCTATGAACAAAATGTCTAGCACACTTTTTATTTATTTATATATGTTGGAAGATATTGACCAGATAGAAATAACATATATTTCTTAATTATCAATTTATCATTTTGATTTATGATTATATGAGTTTGGTTTTAAACATTAAGATGTAATTAAGGTGTATAAAATAGGTTTTTTTGAAGAGAGAAGATACCTTAAGTTAGAGATGGGTCTATATATAGGTGACGGTTTGTGCTGAAAATTTATAATATTTGAGATGTTATCGTAGATATAGATAAGAAGTTTCAAACCTTACCAAAATGTGTCATTCGATAGTTCTATTTATGGTGTTACGTGTGTATGTGTGTTTCTATATCTTTTGATCATCATATTGTTATGCATGAAGGGATTTGTTTCCTAACATTGGTACGTGAGACGAGCATTAAAGCTTGATGAAATTGATGATAAATCTATATAGGATTTTTGTGTCGAAAGTTTTATTAGAAATGTGGAAGTCGGGTACTCGAGTTGCGTTGATAATTAGTGATAGCTAACAGCCTTATCATTTTAATTTAGATTGTTATTAGTTTGATTTAAAAGATTAGGATGCAATGTGTACAAGCAGGTTCATTATGAGGAGAGAAGATATCACCCAAGTGAAATGAGAGAGGGGATAATCTAACGAGGATAATTTTCTTGAATTTATCCATAAAACTTGTAATCTTATTCCAGATAATAGATAATTATTGAGATGTTCTCGTAAACAGAAGCCAGAGATGTCAAATCATGTTAAGATGTGTTTTTCGTTGTTTTTATTTAAGGTCTTGTGACTTATTCTCTTCCTTCCGGAATAACTTTTAAGCTTTTTCATAAATATTAAGAAATATAATTAATTTATTAAATTTTAAAAAAAGTAGATAATTTTTAATATATTTTTATTTATTTAATTAATGATTTATTTATCTATGTTATATATTACTCTCACTGAGTATTTAGTAAACGTACCTTTAAAAATATATTTAATGTAATATTGATTTTGTAAAATAACATATATTTTAGAATAAATTTTTTATTCTAAGGCGTCATATATATTCTGAAACAGGAAGAGTATTTCCTTTACACTCAAATATAAATAAGAAATTTATTGGTTACGATATTAAATATAAGTGAATCTAACTAATTTTATTTTATTTAATGATATTATTTTTAAAGTAGCATTAATTTAATTATAAATTTATTTTCAATAATTCTTTTTTGATATCAAAATGTAATGAAAGATATTTTAAAAATTATCTAATTTAATTTTTTTACCTAATATTAGTAAAATTAAATTAGGTAATTTTTTTAATTAGTGTAAAATTAGTTATTTTTATTATATACAATCTGTCCAATAACTGGGAATATGTAATTGTCTCATATCTTTTGATCTTCACTGTTGTGTGTAAAGAGAGTTATTTCGCCTAACACTATAGTATTACGTGATTAAATTAAATTTCTTGTGCATTTAAATTATTTTGATATTAAAAATATTTATATTTTAAATTATATAAAATAAATAAGAACTGCATATTTTAGTTTTTAAGTAAAAAAGAATTATATTCCAAAGTTATAGAAAATAAGCATAAAAACTGAACATTGTATAAAGTTGCTTATATCCATTAAGAGAACTAAAGTAAAACTAAAATATTATCCATATATTTTATATGAAGTGGGTAAGAAATGTAAGGATTCAAATTATATTTAATATTAATATAATACTAGATCTTGTTGAAAATAAAATAATGAAATTTTAGTTTTATGATATAAATATAAATAGAGAAAAATGATTATATATTGATAATGTAAATTTTTGTATATAATTATCTAATTATAATTTATTATATATGATAATTTTTTTGATTTTTAAAATAATTAGTTTGAAGTAACCTTTAAATAATAATTTGTTGTGTATATACGTTAAACTCGTATAAATATAATAATAATAATTGGTTTTAAACTTTATTCGTTATATCTTTTAATAATCGTATCGTCCTCTCTTTAACAAAAGAAGAGTATAATAATGTTATTCAAGGGTAGAAGATTATCAAATCAAAACTTTTTTTTTAGAGGATCAAATCAAAACTTATGAATATGTTTAACATTTTTTTAATGAAAATTACCTTTTTATATTTCTACTACCGAGTCCTCATCTTGTCCGTTATTGGATCGATATGTACTACACAAAAATCTAATGGTTCATATAGGAAAAACTAATCAATGGCTTATGTACATTCTTGAACAAATGGCACTGTACATGTCTCTCTTGTTATTCAATCACTCTAGCCTACTTTACTTGTTCCGATCCGTACACTAATTAAACTGTACTAACAGTAGTACACTAATTTAACTGTGCAAATTAAGCTGTGCTATTTTTCTCTCTCGCCGAATGTAAATTCACTATTTACTTAATTAGCCAAAAATAGTGAGAGAAAAAAAAAACAGACTTCTCAAAACAAGCTCACTGTTTGGAACGACGAAGAATTGAAGGGAAAAAAATGTAAGACTTGGGTGTGGACTTTTGTCTCAAAGCTTTGGAAGAAAATGGTAAGGAAGGAGAGTTTTTACACATGATAATGACACAAATATAACTTGAAAATGAATTTACTTTATTCGTTATAATGATCTAAACGCTAATGAATAAAATATATTTTTAGTTTTTGTAAATATGACTTTATATATGCTTAGTTGTTTACAGTTTTTTTTTATTAGTTTTAATTCTTACATATTTTAAAATCTTTGAAAAGTTTATGTAAATACTTATTCATTTAACATGTATATAATCACATCATATCAGGTTACATGCTACCTTAAAATCCTTGTTGGCATTAGATGTTTAGAAATAAGTTATTTATATCACTAAAAAAACAAAATCTACGTAACTATCAAAACTAAACAAATCATATTTATATGAATTAAAAATATATTTAAATTACAATTTAAATGTAATTATTTTTTTATTTAATCAAAAGAATGAATAGAGAGCTCAACTCTTCCTTTTGTTTTTTTTTAATTTCTCTTTGTTTGAATAAATACAAAATTTATCTATTTTTTCTACTACTTTTTTTTTTAGTTTTTACACACCCAAACAAAGGGTTAGTATACTATTGATAGCTTGACTTGCATTGAATGTAAATTTACTTAAAATATCTTTAGTGATAGATCTCAAATTAAAATTTTAGATCACTTTTTGGTGGATCCTATAATACCATGTAAGATTGAAGATCTCTCAAAATATCTCCCATTTTTTAATGATAAATCTCATTTTAAGATCTTAGAGAGAAAGAAAGAAAAAAATTATTATTTTTTTGAATAATATATAAATCTTGAGGATTCTTCTACACGAACTCATTTTTCATATTGTCGATCTCTTCACTTTCTTTATTGAAAGATCTAGTGAAAATTAGATATTTAAGTTAAGATTTTTGCTCAAAGCACTAAAGATATAAGCAAGAAAAAGTGACTTTGCTTTATTTATTAAATAATTTAAATTACTTTTTTTTAAAACATTTAATTTTAAAGTCAAGGTTTGAATTATTTATAAATTATATTAATTAAACAATTAATATATCTAAATAAATAAATCCATATATTATTATTGCATTAATTTTTTGTTTTAATATATAATAAATTATATATTCATTAACTTATTTTAAAAATTAAGATTTGTTGTCTGTAGAAATGTTTAGACTAATTAATTTATTTAAAAAATACATTCATTAACTTATTTAAAAGTTTGTCTGTGACAAATTAAAAGTCGTTATTCTAACATAGATTTTAAAATAATTTTAGTTCTTAAAAGATTCTACATCGATCAGATAATTAAATTAACTTCAAACAAATAATACAAAAATATTTAATGGTTTGGTATGGTGAAGAAAAAGTGAAAGAATAAAAAGAAATTAAAATTTGAATTGAAAGAAAATTGAAAAAAGAAGAAGAAGAGGAAATTAAAACTTTGTTTTAGAAGTCAAATTTTGTACTTCCAGATTCTCTTAACCAAATAAAAGAAAAATTAAATTAAATTATTTAGTTAGTTGAGTGAAAAATTAAATGAAAGTCAGGAATTGCATTCGTAGCGAAGACTTAGAATAGTATAAAATATAATTCTAATATTAACTAGTGAGCAATGAATATCTATTAATTTGTGTGTTTAGACATTTCTCTTGTTACTGCAAGGTGTGGCAGCAGTATAGTTTTAAGGTAAAAGTAGTCATGATTGGTTGTACCATTGGGAGTAAGGCAACTAGGTAGAAACAGGGTGGCAAGGAAACATTTCACTATCATTTTTGGTTTTGAATTATTCATCATCCTCTCTATCCAATGACAACATGAAGTCGTGGTAAAAAGAGAAAAAATAAAATTGAAAAGATGAAAGGACTGATTGATTTGGTTTGCGGCATCTTTATTGGCACTAAAGTGAGATTTTCGTCGGGCTGAAGATGCGTTTGCAGTAAGATAGAGATTATTCCTTTGGACGATAAGATACAAAATTAATGATTAGTAGAAAATTTTTATGATTTATGACGATGGCAAACCAATGTAGAGAGCATTCCCAACATCACGTTCTTTGTCGGGCCATCTTCAAAGTCTCTTCTGTGGCTAGTTATGCTTCCATATGGCGGTAGGCTTGCGGGTTTTTTCATTACAAAAATGCTAACATGTTTTTCTCTTGACTACAAGCAGACATAGATTATGAATAAAACTAATCTTTAACGTAATAAATTTAAGGATATTTATGATCTTTAATTTAGAATAAAAAAATTATTATGTATTTATTTAACAAAAAAAAATCATATATGTTCATTTTTTATGTAAAATTTGTTTGATTAACAGTAATCACGTATTAATATTTGATTAAATGGATTGAGAACGCAAATGATTTTTATTTTTGGTCAAGTGAGATTAGTATTTTACATTGAAAAAAAATTATTATATGCATTTATGGGTGTGACAAATTGTTTACATGATATTTATTTATAAATGGGTCGAGATTATATATAATACATAGATCTAGAGATCTTGAACTATATAACAATTTTCCGTTTTCTAAAATTTCAACATATTTTATTTTATTATACAATTAAACATGTGTGTCTCACAAGAATCTAATTGTCTTCGTGAGATTGCGAAGACCACACAGAAGTAGTGGAGAATCAACAACACAGAAGAGTACGTAATTTCTGTTTTTCAAAACCTTGTTTAAACCACACATAAATGTATAATCAATAAGAGACACCAGAAGGAATTTGTATTCGTGGGATTATGAAGAACCATATGAGGATAGTATAATGACAAAGGTGAGAACAAACATTAATTATTCTTCAACTTTGCGTTGCGAGACAGAGAATTAAAGACCAAGAATATTCTGGAGCCTGATATCTAGGTTAATAAATAATTTATAGTTGAATTGCATCTGAGCGTGACCAAGATTTATCCAGTTAAAAATTACGTGACCAAAGGTAGCCCCCATGGAATAATATAATAGTTTTTTTTTGTGTGTTTCCATATTTTCCAGGTGGCTTTTCAAACTTCTGTGTTCTTTACTTTTCTTTGTGGAGTTGAAAGGAAAGTGATAGGTTTGATGAAAAAACACTGTTTTAGTTTCAACTTTATTTCATGTTATTATCAGAAGTAGAGTTTATTTATAATGCATATCCTGACACTATCTTACATTTTGATTGAGATGTGTTTGTGTTGAAGCAGGAGATATGTCATGCAATGAATACCTCAAACGAACATTATGGGAAATTGACTTTCAAGGGTTTGGCGCATTTAATTATGTTAAAAAATAGTTAGCTTATAAGAATGGCAGTCATTTGTAACCACTTCAATGAGGTCAATCGTCTCATGAATTATTACTGGTCACATTCCAGAAACAGTTTGCTTAAATTTCAAAATTGATTGAATTTTGCAAAAGGTGGCTGGGAAGTCCCATAGCAACAACTGAACCAACATCCCCTAACCATTAAGGGTCCTCAGTGTTCCGTGTCATGTGATTCAATCTAATCTAATTATATTAAATTTAGTTTTTAAAGTATTTAAGTTAAATTCAATTCAGTTTAATTTAAATTAGAGTATAAATAAATTGAATAATAAATTTTATTTTTTTTAATCCAACTCAATTCATATTATATAATTTAATTTATTATATATATAAATTAATTATTAATAAAAACACATTAATAATTTTTAATTCATATAATTTATTAAATTATTAATTTAAATCACTGATGATTTTTTTTAAGTTATTTTTATCTCAATCTTACTTTTTTTATATTTTTACATGCTAATATTATATTTTATTTCTATCTAAAATAAAAGTATGATATTAGTATTAAAATTAATAATTTTATTAGTCAAATATCTTCATAATTTATTCTCTGTTGATTGCATTTAATCATTATATACTTAAAAAAATTAGAGGAAAAAACAAATTATTATTTTAAATTTATATTTAAAAATAAAATATTTTTTAAATATTCACACCCAATCACCCAACTTAACCCAATCAAGTTTATGATCAAGTTGGAGTGGATTGAGTTTGAAAAAAAAAATTACACAAATCTGACCTAACTCAAATCATAGATTTTTTATTGAGTTGAATAACGTGTTTAATTAAATTTGACATGTGAACACCCCTAATAACCATAACATAGTCAAAAAAAAAAAATGTCCTTCTTCCATGCCAATTTTTTTTTGTGACATACAATTTTTATACAAATAAAATGAAATTTATTTGAATTTATATTTTATAAAAAAATAATTCATTTGAATAAGTTTCTTTGTTAAAATTTATCACACTAAATTATTTTTAACTTAGTTTCATTTTATGATCAAAATTATATATAAACATATATTATTGTGTAATAAAAACTTATTTCATAAATACTTAATCAGTTATCTATCTATACACATCTAAATTATACAGCACAACTTGACTTATCTTTAGATAATTACATGAAGTTATTTATAACATTTTCAATAAGAGTCTTTACATAAGTTGTCTAACTTCTAATAATGTTGTTTAATTATTTATTTATAATAGATAACATAGAGTTGCTTATATAAGCATTATTGCTTAAAACATTTATATTATAAATAATATATTTTTTAAGTATTATATGACTTACAAAATTAAATTAAATACTTATTTTAACAATCTAACATTGAAGTAAATTTTTGTATAAAATATTTAAATCTATATAAAATTACAAAACCTAAAAAATTAAGAAAGTAACTTATTTATATAATTATGTGTTACTCTTACTTAACTGTTGTATCAGTACTATTTAAGTTAACGATATAGTATCATTTAGTAGTAGGGTTTGAATATACAACTTGAGTGCACTCTACGTATAATAAACATTTCCCATGCATATAACGCGTTAAGCATTAAATAAGGTTGACGTCCAAAACCGACTAGAATTGAATTTGTAACCAATAATCACATATGGATTGAAAGTGCCAAATAAAAGAAAAAACCGGACGTTGGTAAGTTGGTAACATATCAGGATCGGAATTTAAATATTATGCTTAAGTACAACCAAACAAATTTGTTTAATTGGAAAAAGCATTTCAATTAATTTAATTTTTTATTAGCTAAAATTTTTATTTAATTGTCTGATAAATAATTTTATTTATAATTTCTTAATAATTTTAACAATTTTTTTAAAAATATTATTTGGACTATGTTTGATAAAATTAGTTGAAAAATGAAAAAACTAACTTATTAAATGATAAGTATTTTATAAAATTAGTTGATAAAATCATAATTTATTTAAAAAGAAAAATCAGAAATTTTGATAAATATATTAAATATAAAAAAATATATAAAAAACTAGAAACTAAAAGTTATTTAAAATGTTACTTCAAAATAACATTTTAAAAAATGTTAGAATCTATTCAAAGAAATTTGTTTATCAAATAATTAAATAAATTTTTTAATTAATAAAAAAAAGTTATAAACTAATTTTATTATTTGTATATTATTTTATATTTTTGAACTAATTTTGCTAGACACTTATAATTTAATAAGTTAATTATTCAATTGCCGCTTTCGAACTAACTTCTGATCTACTAACTGATTTTTCAACATTTCTTTCCCTACACAATCATTTCATATATTCACATATCCCATACCAGTAGAGTATTTACAGAGTTAAACAAAGAAAAATTATTATATGGTTTGGTATCACTACTTACATATCACATAATGTTTTCCCTTCAAATAGAGATTTATTGATAATCTTTTGCATAAAGTCTTAATACTTACATGTGGTTGGTTGTCTTCAGCGAAATTCTAATAAAATGCTATATTGCAGGATTGGTGCAACAATCCTGTTCTATGTTTGATTTGGTAGTCTGAGGCAGCTTAGTTAATTTAGGGTCTGTGTTTTGTTTAGTCTACTCTAGGAGTTGTATTGGCTCAAATGGTTTTATTGGAATAATGACGTTTAAGTATTATATTTCCTCATGGCAGAAGTTTATTAGTATTATTAATATTTTTTTGACCGTTGGCATATATGAATAAGATGGACGGCGCTCTCTTTAAAAACTAGAGCTACTGAATAGTTCTATTTTTTTTATTCTTTTCTCTTCATTGTACTCTTTCTTTCCCATATATATATATATTCCTCGGCAAATAAATACTGCGAATTCTATTTTTATTAGATTGCATTAATGATGTGTGGAAATTAGCTTTTAAGGTAATATGTAGTTGAAAGTGGTCGACTCTATACCTTATATGTATTTCTAATGGTTTTTCTTTCTTCTTTTTAATTTTATATGGATTTCTTATTTAATTTGACACCCTCCCAATCCTTCTGGTACTGAGTTGGTACATTTTGAAACAAAATAATACTTCTAATTACAACTTTATATTTACATTGGAAATCAATTTTCAATTAAGAGACCTAAATATTGAATTACTTGTCTAATAATTTTTTATTCTTATCATTTTTCTTATCGGTTATTCTAAAATAAAATTCTATATTGATGATGAACAGACATGCCAAAAAAACTAACTAAAATTTGAGGGGAAAAATAGATTATTGATCATATTACTACTTAAGCATTTAAATTCCAGCCCTATCTATATTTTTAATTTTTATTAAAATATTACTTATTCTCTATATTTTTCGCATTCTTTGTGTGTGTAGATTTATAGAGTCTAAGTTGTAGCAACACGACACGAGCCTCAGTTGACAAGGGACAAGATTATAAAAGAGAAGATTCATTCTAATTTAATCTTAGTTATTACAACCTGACACGAGCCTCTAGTAAAAAATAATTGTGATTTATACCAAACAAGCTAAGATGTCATAGTTAGATAAAAGATAAGATCTATCCTCATCTAAATTAAGTTGTAATAATTAAATAAAATCTCAATTTAAATTACAAGATCATCTAAGAATTAACATTTTCATTTACAACTTTTATCAGTTGATTCATAACAAGTATGCCCCCCCTCCTCAGGACCATAGCGGTTAAGCAACTTTCTATCAAAATTTAGAATGCTGAAGAACTATCATAGAGAAGGTCACAATCATTGCAAGATAATATTTTCTCATCCCTAGAACATATGAAAAGTTTAAGGAAGAGTTTCAATCCAATTTATTCACCTTCATTTGTAATTAGTTACTCTTAAAAGGATTAGATGTCAAACTTTGGAGGTGTGTCCATTTGGTTTGATGTATATTTTCTATTTTCGAAAATTGTATTTAAACATTTGTTTTAATGATGGTTTTTACAAAAAGTTTTTGAAGATGATTTTACGAAAATCGTCTTTGATTCAAGTTTCATATTTTTTAATTAACGTAGAATTTTTAAAGGTGATTTTTCAAAAATCGTCAATGAACACTTGCTTTCAAAGATGGTTTTTTAAAAATCATCTTTAAAATTTTGAACTTAATTTAAAAAATGCCAGCACTTATTTTTTTACATCAATTTTTCTAAAATCGACTTAAATTGCACGTGGTTAAAACATGTTTTTTTTAATAGTGTTTATTGTATGTTAGAGACAAAGAATTCCATTAAATATGTCTGGCGTATGATAGACATGGTAAGGATAGGGCAAATTAATAACATTTGTATTTTAGTGCGGTATGAACTTTTGAATATTTTAGTTTAGTTGATCTAAAACAAGCCTCTAACCCTCTATCAGTACCTAACAACTTTGATTAATCACTTAAGCAGTTGAGCTTCTTAGGACATGGTCATGCCTTGTGAAACACGAATTTACACAACAGAGAATTTAAGACAATTTTGACCTTAATTAGAGTAGGAGTTTTGTCGCTATATAAGTCATCCAACGTTAGTCGATTGGAGGTGTTTATATATATAGTTGTACTTAATTTATATGGTCTATGAATGTTAGTTTCTATGTAACTTCAGTACAAATTCGACCATAAATGTAAGGAATTGGGTGTCCAGGTTGATACTTTAATATAATAATATTATGATTAGGAGGTAGTGGTGTTTGTAATGACCCTGTAACAGATTCGGGTTCGCGTCTCTTAAGTTGAGTGTTAATAGGAACCCGAATAAGGGCAGAACCTTAGATTTTATAAAGTGTCGAGGTAGGACCCCAGACAAGGGTGAAACCTTTGGACTTGCCAAAGAAGTTCTTGGGCTTTGTATTAGTACCACGAACCCGGACTAGGTTGTCTAGGTTGCGCATACCAAGTTGGACAAGGTTATCCGGGTTGTACATGCCAAGCTGAATCATGTGGACTTTTAGCGAACACATCAGAGCCCGACAGCATAAGTGGAAATGAAGTAAACCCGGCAGTTGGCACCTTCACAAACTCACCTTACATAGGTGAGCCGAGTTGACTACCAGGTTACTTAGTAACGCGTGTGGACTTAAGTGACGTGTGTTAACTCACAAGGTATTTAAGCGACGTGTGCTTGGATCATTACTCGAGTGACCCATTTATTTTACTTCTTGGCAAAAGCACTATCATCTTCTTCTTGTCTCCGTTTTCTCTATTTCCAAGCGAGAGAAACTTCATAACCACTCACTCTTAACCAAAATCCTTTGCATGCAACTTGGAAGTTGAGAGGAATCACCCTAGAGCTAGTTTCCAACCTCATTTTCTTTTGAAAATCCTCTGACGGAGAGATCGTCTTCTCCAAGAACTCTCACAGAGTTTCGACTTTGAGGGCAAGAAGGCAATTTTCAAAGGACTTTCGAGCTTGGAGAATCTGTTCTCTAGCTTTTCTGGACGTATGTAGAGGTAAGACACTCTCGTTTTATCGATTATTTTGAGATTTTGTTTTTGAGATGTATAATGACCCATTTGAGCCAGAGCTGGAACTAGGCTTGGGTCCTTAGGAAAAGAACAACGTTTCTTTTTTCATATGACAGTTGATGACCGCTATGGACTGCTTGCATGTAACGGTTGATAACCGTTTTGTTTTCTTGCATGCTTTTGCAGAGCGTGATATAGAAGATATAGGTGGTTGTGACCATGAGACCGGGAGAACCAGTATAACACTTAGAGCAGGTAAGCTCTCTTTTCTTGGGAGTTTTTCCCTTGATTGTGTTCCACCATACTCTGAGGGAGTGATGGTTCTTGTATGTCATGATGCGTGTGGTATTGAAATTGTGCGTTATTGCTTTTTAATTGAGAACATGTATATGATGTACACTGTGATGATATGTTGTATGATTGACGAGATTCTCTGGCCAGTAGAATGGACTAAATATGGACTTCCCTTAGAGTCAAAGTCATGTGGAACAACTCTAAGTGGTCAATATATGTATATAAAATAAAACCTGAGAGGAATGTGCCCTTAAGTGGATGATCTTCTCTCGGAAGTGTCATATATGTCCGAGTAAGTCCTG
Organism: Glycine latifolia; assembly: GCA_013407115.1. Taxonomy (NCBI): domain Eukaryota; kingdom Viridiplantae; phylum Streptophyta; class Magnoliopsida; order Fabales; family Fabaceae; genus Glycine; species Glycine latifolia. Next base: position 26,567,907 of record CM023952.1, on the reverse strand, counting down.
AGGGAATGTGCCCTTCAGTGGATGATCTTCCTCAGGCAATGATACGTGAAGTCTTGTGAGAATGTGCCCTTAAGTGGATGATTTTTCTCAAGCGATGATACGTAAAGTCCTGAGAGAATGTGTCATTAAGTGGATGATATTTCTCAGGCAATGCGATATATATATATATATATATATATATATATATATATATATATATATATAT
>CM023952.1:26506637-26561249 GCA_013407115.1 Glycine latifolia | reverse complement strand
GTTGTGGCCCCAATCTTGTCTGATATATTGATATGTGTGTGCAATTTGTCATCTTGTTTTTTTTTTCCTTGATAAGCATGGTAAATCCTGTTTCAGGATATGGCAGGGTTGATAAGCAAGATAAACCGTTCCTCGATTGGCCCTTTGCCCCCCTGTTATTCCCCATCTTTGTAAGTTCCATCTGCTTTTGTTATGGCTAGTATAATCAAGTTAATAGAAAGTGAGTGATTACTCAGGATTTCTTGGTGAAGTCACGTTTGTATGGCAGAAAAATGTAGTTAATATAGTAGGGGTGTAAATTATCTAGATTATTTGTGAATTATTTGATTTGGGTTGTTGACTGCTCAATCAAGCTCATGTGCTTAGCTAAACAAACAAACAAAGTCAAACATGATGTTAGACTCGATTGTTTAAATGAGCCAAACTTAAACTCTGTAGACTTGACATTAATAGATCGCATATGTAAGTATTACCTAGAGATTCATAATTCTATTTATTACATTTACTTGGAGAATTGTTATATTAGCTGTTGTTGTTGTTATTATTATTATTAATATTATATTTACGACTTACCTAATTTCATTTTTCAAGTATCATATTTTAAATGAGTGACCATCATGCTTTTCCTAAAAAATCCATTACCTAAGATTTCATCTTTGAGTCTTAAGTAACATTGCCCCTTGTTACCAACTAGTATCACACTTGCTTGTGTGAGTGCACTTACGGAGATTGTCATATTCTGCATTTGATGCACCATTCCAATTTTTATTTATTCTCAAGAATGCTGTTAGTTTTTTATATGATTCATAAATGTTCATGAGTTGAGATCTATAAAAGAAAAAGGCACACTAACTTGATTATCTTTTGCTTTAGCTGCCATTAAAAAGCTTCTGTTTGGCATTAAGAGAAGCTCAAATCTATATAGGTTAAGAGGATATATATATATATATATACACACTTTCTAGTTCAATTTTCGCTTCTCATGTATAAGCACGCCACATCTTAAAATTTGGTCATACCTACAGGAAAACGCTGATAAAGGGCATGCTGAGAAAAAATCCTGAGCATCGCCCAACAGTAAGCCTCTATTTGAGAGTGATCTTATTTCAAATGTTTCACTGGTTTCCTATTGTTGCTAATCCTGAACATTTTCATTATATATTTTTCTCAGGCATCTGAAATCTTAAAGCACCCTTATTTGCTGCCTTATGTTGATCAATATCGTTCATCTTTCTGTACCCCAACAGCTAGTTCTCCTGAAAAGCCAATTTCTGCTGTTCATCATCCTCGAAAAAATAAGCCAGAAAGTCAAAACAGTAGTAGTAGTTTGATTGCTGAGAAAGATAGTTTGATGTCGAATGAGAAAAACACAGCAAAAGAAGTAAAGAAGTGTGATAGCAAAATCACTGAAATAGACCTGACATCAATTGAGGATGACAGCTCTGAGCAACTCCTGCCCGAGGAAGAGGGAAATAGCTCCAGCAAAGTCAATGCCAGAACAGATGAGAAAGAGCTGACGAAGCAATCTAATCATGTACACCATTCTAATGCTGTATCTAAGCAACCAAAACCAATTAAGAATGTTGTGACAGCTTTAAAAGATGGAAAACTTAGAGAGTCAAGTTCTCCAATAAGAGGCAATCGCATAAAGGTTGGTGGTGTGTTGACACATAAAATAAATACAGAGACAGTGTCCAAATTGCCCAAACCCAATTTTGGTGCTTATGATTTGAAGCCTAATTTGGAGGTGCCAACTACTGCACCTTCTAAAACAATTCCTGATTCTGCAAAAAGAATGCAAGGATCACATTCTTCAAAGCTTCAGGTACATTACCATTATAAATGCTATAGTGTACTATTAGTTACTATTAGTTACTTTTGAAGATTTCCTCATAACATTGAAATTTATTTCTGGTATATTGATGCATGCTGGCAGTTACCAATGATAGAATCCACACCAAAAACTAAACCTCAACATAATGCGATTCCACCATCTGGTCCAGTCAAACAAGTAGAAGGACGTGAAGTTCCTTCCAAGCCAAGGCAAAAGACTCCTCCAAGCTTACTTAAACCACCTTTTCCAGGACATGTGAGGCAGACTGGGTTTGATGTTCCAAATGCAGCAAATAATACTGGAAAGTCAAATCCAAAGAAAATGGTTCGGGAGCCTAAGATGAGCCATCATCAGTTGACCAACACTCATCTACCACATGTTTCTAGAGAGACTACTAGAGAGCCTTTGAAGACTTTTGAAAGAAGTTCCAAAGGAATGCAAGCAGACAGCAGCAATTCTGTCTCATCTTCACTCTCTATTCAAGGATTCGAACTTTCTGATTTTGCAACCACTTTTATTGACTTAAGTGAACCAACATTTCCTGGTCATGAGAGTTTAAACCACACTGAAAACGTAGAATCACATCCATATAGCAGTTCATGTGCTTCCTATTTGCATTTTGAGATGTCTGAACAATTATCTGGGGAAACCCCTGTGGTTACACCACGTTTTCAGAATATAACTACTAATGAGAAAGTAAGTCCCAGTTTAACTCTTGATCACTCAGGCCAAGATGCTGAGGTAATGTTTGCTTCTGATGATAGTTTTTCCATAAATCAAAGGACTGCATCTGCTGGCTCCAGGTGTGATAATATATCTATAGATCCGTCTGCTGAAATCACACAAGAAATCAAAGGCCGTCAAGATTCAAAGGAAATGTCTTCAGTCAATTCTCTCCAACAGTCGGTCCCCATTTCTGGAGAAAAGTCTGTTTGTGAAGAATTTGGTCCAGCAAGTAAGGGAAGTAATAGGCTTGATAAAGTTAGCCAGCCAAAACTTATGTGCATCTCCACTGGTGATGATAAATTCATGGTGAGGGAAAGACTGTCATCAGTGGATGAAACTGCTCCTTTGATTATCTCCACTAAAATTTCAAGCCAGAAAGTTTTGCAAGAAGAGAAAGGAATGGTTTTACAGAACCCAGCACCAGAAAGGCCAGCTGTTGGCCATCTTCCTCCAGCTTTTGATGATGTCATTCATGTCATACGCCATAGCAGTTACCGCGTGGGGAGTGAGCAGCCAGGGAACGAATCTGTGGAGATGGGAGTTCAAAATGTAGATGTTGGTAAGTTTATCAACATTGTAAGGGATGATTTAGAAATGAGAAATGTGAGTACTCCTTTGACCCAAAAATCTTCAAATTGCTCTGAAGCTATTGGCTTGAAGTCTAATATTTCTGATAATATGGAAATCAGAAACTTGAGTAGTCCTCCTAACTTAAAATCTTCAAGTTGCACCGACTCGATGAACATCAAATCAAGTTTTTCTGATCATCCTCTTGTTAGGAAACAAGATGTGAAAAACACTGATTCTCTTGTTTCAAAATCTGATTCCTCTGAGTATACCAAACATAACACTCCTACAGCTGCAGAGGAAACACCCCCGAAGGAAATTTTGGATGTTAAATCTTCCAGGCAGAGAGCTGAAGCACTTGAAGGTCTGTTAGAATTATCTGCAGATTTGCTGCAGCAAAATAGATTGGAGGAACTTAGAGTTGTTCTGAAGCCCTTTGGAAAAGATAAAGTCTCCCCAAGGGAGACAGCCATTTGGTTAGCCAAGAGTCTAAAAGGATTGATGATCGAGGAAAGTGGGGGACGCAGTTAATGAGTGTTTTTTAATCCATGGTGAGTTTGCTTCTATTTGATATTTTCAATTTACTTTTTCCACTTTCATAGCTTTTCAAGTGCCACTTGAATTGAGAGAACAAACAGGCATATCGTTTTTTCTTTCATCTTTTGTAATTCTTTTTATGCTGATGTAAATAGTAACCATACGAATGAATACCATCAACTTACGATCAATTGTGTGGACATGGCCAGGCCTTATTAAGAATTGATGTGCTCGTTCAGTGTTCTACCTAGATGGTCAACTCCAATTATGCTGTAATGAAACAAATAGAAAACGATTATGCGTCAAAAAGAAAACAATTGAGTTAATGCTATATTCTATCAATACTTTATACTTTCTATATGGGTGTAGTAGTTAAAGAAACAATAAAAATATTTAAAAAACAATTTATTTATTATTTTAAATACATAAAAATTCGTTAATTATTTAAGCAATTGAAATTGTTAGACAAATATATCAATAAGCAAAAAAAAATGATAATTTAGAGGTAGAGGGAGAAGAGTAGTTTTCAAAAACAAATAATTTGAAAGTATAAATGATTGAAATTTGAGACGAAAAAAATATTTTTTTTAAAAAAATTAAGTGAAATTTGAAAAAAAAAAGTTAATAATAATGATTTAATTTTTTTAAGAGATAATGACTTTAATTTATAATGTATAAAAATATTTAACAATTACTTTATTTAATATTGGAGTAAATTGTTGAAAAGATATAGTAATAGAGTTTAGAATTATTAAGAAAAAGTTTTGATACTGATCAATGACACAGAAACCGTACTTTAATGAACTAGTAGTAAGCCAATTATTTATCAACGATAATTTATTTCACTAAGTGGCTTAAGCAAATACAAAATCTTAGCTTCAGCCTTTTTTTTTTTTGTATTAATCTTAGCTTCGGCTTATTTTGAGGGAATACGTGTTTACTTTTATTTTTATTTTTTATTACAATAATGTCACATTATCTTATGTTTTCAAAACTCTGTATAAGTATCAAGGAATAATAAAAATAGGAAAAAGTCACCTTTTCTTATACATACTTTTTAAAAAAAATACTGAAAATAAGATAATATTTTTTATTAAAAATGAAAGTAGGAAACACTCAAATCAAAATCCTTGAAAAGTTGGCACAGATATATTGGCACAACCACAATTATTAATATATTATTTTATACGATAAAAAGAGAAATAAGAAAAGAAGAAGAAAAATGTAAATAAATAAATAATATAATGAAAAATAATATTATAAAAATCTATGATATATATAATATAATTCTTTAACTACTATAAAAATATATATAATTTTTTACTCGGGCATTTTTTTTTACAGACCGATCGTATCTTCACTTTTGTAGATGATCAGTTAATTTATGTTTATACGAGTAAGTCACCCTCATGCCTGTGTTCTTACAGGATGCTTCGTGGAACCTACCTAGCCAAACGTATTCTATTAGTACTATTTTCTTCTTCAAAATTACCACTATCTTATGGTTAATATATATCATATATGCTATAATAGCTGTCCATACGTTATTCAACATGAAATTATATATTAATGCTTACATGTGGTATGAGAGTATGTATTTGGAAATTATGTTTTTTCATGTATGTTTATGAATGAATTCTTAATTCTTGAGAAATTAAGTTTTCGAAAGTCATGATTAAAAAAAATACTTTTATTAACGATTTATGGATTCTTTTGAAGAAAGAATAAAAACGTAAAATTATTTATATATTGAAAATTTAATTCAACGTTTTGGTTTTCGTGATGACATTTTCATCAAATTTGATGCAAGTCTAATGATATATTTATGTTATGCAATTATTGTGTATAAATTCAATTATTGCAAGATCCATTATTTATGGTTTCATGAATTCGCATTATGTGGCATAAATATATATAAAAGTTGTAGACCTTTATTGTTAGTTCTTGGTAATTAGAGAACAATTAAAGTTGCCGAGAATATGATAAAGTGTAAAAACCAATTATTATTTATGAAATGTTTATAGCTTGGAATTAAAGTATGGTGAATTTGTTAGTCACCAAAGTGGCCAAATTCTTGATGAATTGATTAGTTCCAAACATTATGATTATGTTTCAATTACTATGATTGTGATGCTATGAATGATATAAAATTATTGTTTATGTTGTGGTATATTGAAGTTTATTATTATGGGGCAGTTAAGGATCAACCCAAAGAATGATTATTTGTCATCATAATAAATAAACATGAATGTTGGTATAATAGATACACGACTAGTTCTATTTACACATCCAAAGATGGTAAGTAATTCTAGTTAGTGTATGTATTATTGCCAAATTATGAAAAACAAAATTTATTAGCATCATTATAGTTGAATGTTATGTATTAATGGATCCCCAAATGTGAAAATTAATATGCATTTTATGATATATGAATTTGTGAATTATGTTAGTAAGTGATATGTATGACTCAAAGCATTAATGTTTTAAATGTTATTCCTTAAAGTATCTGTTGCTACACATTCGCTTTTCTCAACTATTGCAGTTTTCAATGGACTAAAATTCTCTAAATGGAAAAAGCAAATTGAATTTTATCTTGGGGTAATGGATTTGAATTTGGCTCATAGAGAAGAGAAACCTAGTGCTATTACTAGTGCAAGCACTAAGGATGAAAGAGTCAATTTTAAGAACTGAGAAAGATCCAATAGTTTGAGTATGATGTACATGCGAATGAGCATTGCAAGCAACATTAAGTAAACTCTTCTATAAACTGAAAGTGCTATGTGGAACAGTGCTCATAAACTGCTGATAAGTCTCTTGCTGAGACACTAATGAATACATTGACCACCATGAAATTTGATGATTCACATACTATGCATGAGCATGTTGTTGAAATGACAAATATTGCAGCAAGACTGAAGTCATTGGAAATGGATGTGGATGAAAATTTCTTGGTGCAGTTTATATTGAACTCGTTACCGTCTGAGTATGGTCCTTTCTAAATGAACTATAATACCATGAAAGATAAATGGAATGTGCATGAATTGCACAGTATGTTAGTTAAAAAAGAAAACAGAATTAAGAACTAGAGAATTTATTCCATCAATAATGTCAAACATCAAGGAGTTGAAAAGAAAAGTGGTAAGAAACATGAAAAGAAGGAAAGATGACCATTAAAGATCAATCAGGCCTCCTCTTCTTTGTAATTGCCCGTATGCATCCGGTTGTTAACATTCCATTATGGTCGTTAAGCGCAGTAATTAATTTAACAAAATTAATTAGTAAGCAACTAATAAAATGACGTCATCATACATCCACAATTAATAATAGTTGTGCATTATGTATGGTAATTGTTCACGAGGTTACAACACATAAGGCCGCCCCGGGTGCGATCTCTCCTCAGGGCCGGGTTACAACATGCGTGAAATACATATAAAAAAACAGAGCCAACATGCTTCAAAAAATAAACTAAGGTTCACTCAGAACCCGTCCTGGCTCAACCTCTCATCCGGAATCCCTCGGACTGCGTCACTACCCGGGCCTCTCGCCCCGGGATCCGCCGTCCTCTCTGTGCTCATCACCTGCATTAACATATAATCCCCAACCGGGGTGAGATAATAATCTCAGTAAAATCTGGGTTCCAGAAGGCTTCTCCTTTCCCAGGTTCACTTCCACGATACACAGCATCAAAACAGGCATTACGCAAGCTAGCCACCCCGGCTTTCATAAAATACATTACATGTATATAATCACACAGACATAGCAAGAGAGATCATCCAACTTAATGGGCACATTCCCTGTATATCATTGCCTGAGGAAGATCATCCAACTTAATGGCCACATTCCTCTAGGACTTCAGGCAGACACCACCTGAGGAAGATCATCCAACCTAATGGACACATTCCCTCCGAGTTCGGCATGGATGTATATGGATCTTCCAAGAGAGGTTCATCCAACTTAATGGACATTCTCTCTCAGGTTTTCGTATACATTAATGGACATCACTTTGGCTCTAAGGAAAGTTCATATTTGTCCATTCTATTGGCCAGAGAATCTCATACATCATAACATAGCATCACAATGAAAAACATATACATGTTCGCAATCAGAAAGCGGTAACACACAATTTCAATACATGCATCATGGTATACAATAACCATCATTCCCTCAGAGTATGGTGGAACACGGTCCAGAGAAGGACTCTCAAGAACAGAGAGCTTACCTACTCTAAGCTCTACCTTGGTTCGCTCAACCTCGCGATTCCGAACACCACAATCCTCAGTGTCACGCCCTACATACATGCATATAAGTAATCAATAGCGGTATTCACGCGTTGCATGTAAAAAAACTCCATATTTTTCTAGGTTGCAAGAACTAGTCACCCACAGGTGACATGCAGACCCCAAAAAAGGTCTATCATAGTCTAACCCAAAAATCCATAACAGTTAGATTTAAGGTTAGACCGGTGTTTCTCCCCTAAACTAGAAGCTTTCCCTCGTTCGTCAATGACGGAAACAGAGAAAGGGAGAAAGGAAGAGCGCCTTTTTGTGAAGGGACAGTGGAAGAAAACAATTATGTAAGAAATGGTCCACACACACGTTACTTAAATACACATGGAGTTAACGCACGTCGCATACGTCACTAAAATCAACACGTGTCACTCAAGTGACCAGGTAGTTAATGCGGATCACGTGCATAGGATAAGCTTGTGAAAGTACAAACTACAGGGTTGGCGAGTCAGATACATATTACCCATTTAACGTGTGACTGCCGGGTTGGTTTAATACAAAGACTATGCGTGGGATACGTTCCTAAGTATCCACTATTGGCGAAAGCCAATGATCCGGGTTCCCGTGGATTTATATGAACAAAAGGGCGACACTCGGGTTGGTGAGTCAAACGCATCTGACTTCCACACTTGATATGCGTAGCCCAGACAACCTTGTCCAGAGTCCTACCTTGGCCATCATTACCCGACCTCGTTCAGGTTCCTGCCTTCGTACTCCACAAGTCCAAGGTTCCGCCCTCTCCGTCCTCGTCCGACCTTATCCGCATTGCCCCCTATAAGGTGTTATTACCCTTTGAAGGGTCAATCCGGTCACGCTAACCCAGTTTCCTTGTCAACATACGTTAAATAAGCAAGAACTCGAATTTGTGCCAGGGTTGTTATTACCATAATTACTATGTAGTTAAAAATATCATAACATTAAAGTGCCACGTGGACACCTGAAGCCTTACATTCTTAAATCCACAAGAAGGAACATAATGGAAATAGATGTAATTTTGTGGTAAGGTTGGGCACTTCCAAAAGGATTGCTCGAAACGTAAGGCTTGGTTTGAAAAGAAAAGTAAGTCCTGTGCTTATGTATGTTATGAATCAAACATTGTTGAAGTTCCGTATAATACTTGGTGGATTGATTCTGGATGTACAATTGATGTTTCTAATACGATGAAGGGATTCCTTATGACCCAAACCATAAGACCAAAAGAAAAATTTGTCTTTATGGGTAATAGAGTAGAAGTTCCAGTGGCAGCTATTGGAACTTATCGTTTGATCCTTGATAGTGGATATCATTTGGACTTATGTGAAACTCTTTATGTACCTAGTATATCTAGGGATTTAGTTTCTATTTCCAAACTCGATATAGCTGGATACTCTTTTAAATTTGGTAATGGTAGTTTCAGTTTGTACAAGCACAATCATTTGATTGGCAATGATACTTTATGTGATGGATTATATAAATTTTGTCTTGATAATCTTTATGATGAAACACTTATGACTCTGCATCATAATGTTGGTACTAAATGTACCTTAATTAATGAATGTTCCATTTACTTATGGCATAAACGTTTGGGACACATTTCCAAAGAAAGAATGAAAAGATTGGTGAAGAATGAAATCCTTCGGGATTTAGATTTTACTAATCTGAATGTTTGTGTGGTTTGTATTAAAGGAAAACAAAGAAAGGAGCCACAACAAGCACTCAGCTTCTTGAAATTATACACACTGATGTATAAGGTCCGTTTGATGTTAATGCTTTCAATAAAGAAAAATATTTTATCACCTTCATTGATGATTATTCACGTGATGGTTATGTCTATTTGTTGCATGATAAGTCTCAAGCTATAAATGCTTTAGAGATTTACAATTAGACAGAAAGGTGAAAATTGTCATATTTAATAGGGGTGGTGAGTATTATGGAAGGTATGATGAAAGTGGACAACATCCAGACCCATTTGCAAAATTCTTAGAAAAGTGTAGTACTTGTGCTCAATACACAATGTCATGTACACCACAACAAAATGGTGTATCAGAAAGGTGTAACAGAACCTTGTTGGACATGATTAAAAGTATGTTAAGTAATTATCCTTTACCCATTTCATTGTGAACTTATGCTCTAAAGATTGTCATGTATGTATTAAATAGGGTTCCTAGTAAAGCAGTTCCAAAGACTTCTTTTGAACTGTGGACAGGAAGGAAATCTAGCTTAAGGCACCTGCATGTATGGGGTTTTGCAGGCAGAAATTAGATACTACAACCCACAAGAAAAGAAATTGGATGCAAGAACAATCAGTGGTTATTTTATTGGTTATCCAGAAAAGTCAAAAGGGTATAGATTTTATTGTCCTAATCATACCACAAGGATTATAGAAACTGGAAATGCTAGGTTCATTGAAGATGGTGAAGTTAGTGGAGTGAAATACCACGTAAAGTGGCAATTCAAGAAGTGAGAGTACAAGTTCTTTTGACTTGTAGCTCTAGTAAAGTTGTTATTCCTCTTGTTCTTGAACCAATTAATAATAATGAAGAACAACAAATGAATGATCACATTGCTCATGATGAAACTATTGCCAATGAACCGAATGAACCCATTGTAGAAGAACCACAACACAGAGCATTAAGAAGATCTCAAAGGGAAATGAGATCTACTATTTATAATGATTATGTGGTATATCTACAAGAGTATGAATTTGACTTGGGTATAAAAGATGATCCAATGACATTTTCACAAGCTGTGAATAGTGAAGATGGTGACAAGTGGTGAAATGCCATGAAAGATGAGCCGAAATCTATGAAACAGAATGAAGTTTGGGACCTTGTTGAGTTACCAGAAGGATATAAGAGAGTTGGATGTAAATGAGTCTTTAAGACCAAACGTTACTCTTATGGTAACTTAGAACGATACAAGGCCATACTAGTTGCAAAGAGATTCAACCAAAAAGATGTCATTGACTATAAAGAAACCTTTTCACCAGTTTCAAGAAAGGATTCTCTAATAATCATTATGACATTGGTAGCTCATTATGATCTAAAGTTACACCAAATGGGAATTTAGAGGAAGATGTGTACATGAACCAACTAATGGGGTTCATAGAAAAGGAAAAAGAGCACATGGTGTGCAAACTTAAGAAATCAATATACAGAATTAAACAAGCTTCAAGATAATGGTACCTTAAGTTCAATGATACTGTTGTTTCCTTTGGATTCAAAGAAAACACTATTGATCGGTGTATATATCTGAAGGTCGGTGGGAGTAAATTTATATTACTGATTCTGTATGTTGATGATATCTTGCTTGCAACTAATGATCTTAGTCTTTTAAATGAGACTAGGAAGTTTCTCTCTAGTAACTTTGAAATGAAAGATATGGGTGAGGCATCCTATGTGATTGGGATAGAAATATTCTGTGATAGATCACAATGATTGTTGGGTTTGTCTAAAAAAATATATATTAATAAAGTTTTAGAGAGATTCAGAATGCAAAATTGCTCATTGTCTCCAGTACCAATTCAAAAAGGCCAGAGACAAGTTTAGTCTCATGCAATGTCCTAAGAATGAATTGGAATGAAATAAAATGGAAGCAATTCCATATGCATTACTTGTTGGGAGCCTAATGTATGTATATCATGGAAAAGTGTGAAGCAGTCTGTAATTGTTGTATCCACTATGGAAGCTGAATTTTTGGCATACTTTGAGGCCATAGTTCAGGCTAAATGGCTACGGAACTTTATTTCAGGGCTTGAATTGGTCGATAGTATTGATAAGCCGCTGAAAATTTATTGTGCAGCAGTCTTTTTTTCTAAAAATGACAAGTATTCAAAAGGTGCTAAGCATATGGAATTGAAATACTTTGCCATTAAAAAAGAGGTTCAGAAACGTAGAGTGTCTATAGAGCATGTTAGCACTGATCTTATGATAGTTGATCCCTTGACGAAGGGATTACCGCCAAGACATTTATTGATCATGTATGGGCATTATGTCAGCTAATGAATGTTGATCATTAGTGAAATTATTGACTATTGACACTCTGAATTCAATGATGTTTAAGTTTCTGAAAATTATCATATTTTCAAATTTATGTATACATGCATTTATGAATGATTATTTTGAAAAACATGATTTATTCCTAATGAAGACAGAATAGTATTATTGTGGGACATTATGATGTAAACTTCTATTAAAGTATCACGTTAGGAAGAAGAGCTAATATAGTGGTACATGGAAGGAACTATGCGGATTTGATAGCATATAATTGCCATGACTCTTATTGATTTTATTTCTGATCATGATTTATGATGAGGCCAATGTATGAAAACTTTAGCCCTACGTATATGCATTATAATTGTTTTCATTAAATCATGAAATGAAATTTATGACATGAGCCAAGTGGGAGAATGTAAGATTTATCATGGTGGCTCATTTAAATAAATGTTATTTGATTTAATGAATAAAGGGCATAAGTATAATTGGTTACAAAGGGAAGTTATTAAAATGATAACTATTGATATATGCAGTTATATTAAAAGGATAAATGTTGATAGATGCAGTTATTATGTTATTATATTAAAAAAGATAACAGTTGATAGATGCAGTTACACCCATCATAGTTGTATCTCATCCTTATCAAAGAAGATACAAGAATTGAAAGAGTCAAGACTCTGAGAAAACATTCTATCATTAAAGATCTTCCGCAATTATGGACAAATGTATATTTATGTAAAACTCATGAATTCTCAAAATTATTTTCATGTTCTTGATGTGATTGTTATTGAACATGAAATTATAGATTAATGCTTACACATTCCTTTACAAGATTGTCTTATTGCTTTTAAGAGACAATAAACTACTCTAGGCAAGCTTAACTCGTAAGACACACGCTGCTCCAGAAATTACATTGTTCGGGGTCTGAATTGGACACTTTTTTTCTTAATTAGTTTAACACTAAGCATTATTGGCAGTTAGCTAGCATTGCTTGGCTTGTCATCATGGACCTCATGAACCGGGTTTTTGAACCAGCTAGCTCATTTTATGTGTCTTTATCCTTTGATTATTAAGAACAATCGTTAGTTTTTTATCCTTTGATTATTAAGAACAATCGTAATAACTCAGTTCAAAGTTTAGTCATTTTAACATTTCTTATTTCTTTTAAGAATGTATTCTCCGATAATTAAATTCATGTTTTTTTTTTCCACAAATTCAACGTGTTGTCAATTGAGCTACATTAATGAAAACAGGAAAATCTAAATGACAGTTTGAACATCATTTTAACGTCTTGGTGTATTATGATTCCATGGGGCTCTTTGGGGTACTGCATGTGTCCATGAAACAAGAATGCCTTGTTTTTACTTTATGCATACTTCTTCTAGAGTATGTTTGGATAGAGTATTTTAAAATTTCAGGAAATTTAAAATTCAGGGAAATTAAAATGCATAAATTAAAATTCTTTTATTTTCAAAATTCTGTGTTTGGATAAAGAAATTAAATTTCTTCATTTTCAAATTTTTGTGTTTAGAGAAATTAAATTTTTTTATTTTTAAAATTTTAAATCTCATGCACGGAGAGACGCTTGAGGTGGGTATCATTAGAGTAGCGGAGATCGAAGTACTCATTGGTAATGGAGACCGAACAAAGAGTGGTGCGGTTAGAGCTTCTATAGAAGAAGAGAATTTCAATTTCTCATATTTTAGAAGGAATTACAATTTCTCCCCTTTTAGAAGGAAATTTCAATTTCAATTTCCAAAAATTTAAATTCTTGGTGAGGTCGTCTTTCTTTCCGGCCGCCATACGGTTCGTTCCCCCTATTGCTGACACGATGAGGTGGGAAATGCAGAAAATCTATATACAAGTCATCCACACCCCCCTTTGTTTATTTCATTAATGGAATTTCGTTTGTTGATTCGAGCTAAGTTCCATAAAAACTTTTATCCTAATCCACATGAGGTCAAATTCAGACTTTAGACTGCTGTTCAATTATAAAAATATCCAAACAATGAATTTTAAATTAAAGAATTTTAAATTTCCTAATAAATTACTTTCCCCAATTAAAATTCTCTATCCAAACACACTCATAGATTTATATATAAACAAAAAAGTGATCTTATATTTTAAACTTAAATATAAATAAATCTAATTTATTTTATCATATTTAATATTATCATTTCTAAAACATCATTTATTTTATTCTAATTCTATTTTCAATGAATCATTTTTATTCATGATAATAAGTTTTACATAAGGATTTTTTAAAAAATAACTTTAGTTTTTTTAGATTAGAAAAATTAAATGATATGCACTAATTTTTTAATTTATGTAAAATGAATTATTTTTACATATACATGAGTTCATAGGAGATTTTTGTTTGACTGAACCCAATACATGTCCTTGTTTTTAACTTTTTTCTTTCTTTTGAGATTGATTATCAAAAGATTTAATCACTATTATTTAATCACTATTATGATCATTTGATTTATTTTTTAAGTTCAATTAGATCTTTAATGTTTAAAAGTATTTCAATTAGGTTCTTTTATTTTTAAATTGTAGGATCAAAATTCTTAATTGAACCATTGTTAAAAATTAAAAGACTTAATTGAACTTTATAATAATAAAAAAGCCAAATTAAATTTTAAAAATAAATTATAAGATAAAAATAGTAATTAAACCTTCTTATATAAAAAGGTAAAACTTATTATAGTAAGTTAAGAAATATCGATTTACATTGGGTAACAAAAATAAGAGAAAAAGACAACATTAATCAAAATTTGTAGGACTAAAAAAATCATTGATGTCAAAAATTAAAATACACGTTTTATCGATTTCCCCCCTATATTTATAGTAATTATTTATTATGTATATCATTCAAACTAGTTAAAAGCTTTGATAGTATAATAATGCAATATCTTGTTACAAACATAAACTTGCGTGATATAAAATGTTTTGATGGGATTATGTGAAAGTTATTGATAATCAGTATACTTAGAATATTGATTAAGTAATTAAGAAGAGAAATTATTTATTATAGATATTTAGGAAATTGTTAAAAAAGTTATAAACAATTTATGCATCTTAATAAAAAATAATTTATCTTTTTAATTTTTTAACCAATATAATAAAGAGCATTAGTAAGTATTGACCTTATTTATGTAAATATCTTTTATTAATGGTCGAAAATGTAATAAAATAATTCCAAAACCCATTTTATGCAAGATCTTAGAATAAAAGAATGAAAAGGTGCCAATCAATCGTAACCTCTCCTTTTCTCCATCACAGAAAAACAAAAAAAATACTAATTCCAAAACCCATTTTATTAAAAGCCAAAATTAAAGACTCTGAAAAAGCGACACGCATAAATCCCTTTCACACTCTTTTCTTTGGTTTTTCCTTTCACTCGCTTATTCCGCTTCACTCCACACACACACCGCTTTACTGTTTCCTTCACCTTTGGTTTTCCCTTCTTCACGTCTCCTATAATGCAAGACCCTTCTCGCCCCGCCCCCGCCTACCCCGCCACCGCCTACCCCGCCCCTCCCTTCAACTACCCCAACGGCGGCCAACCTCCTCCTCCCCCCGCCGCCACCGGCTACCCCTACGCCGCCCCTCCCCCTCTCTACCCCCAACAACAATACTACAACCCCACCAACACTTACCGCCCCTCCTCCTCCTCCTACGCCTCCCGCCCCTTCTTCCGCGCCTTCTTCGCCACCATGATCTGCCTGGCCATCGTCTTCGGCGTCGTCCTCATCATCACCTGGCTCGTCCTCCGTCCCTCCCTCCCCCACTTCACCCTCCACTCCCTCTCCGTCTCCAACCTCTCCACCACCTCCAAATCCCTCTCCTCCACCTTCCACCTCTCTTTCATCGTCCGCAACTCCAACAAGAAGATGACCGTCTCCTACAACGCCCTCCGCTCCTCCATCTTCTACCGCCAGAGCTACATCTCCGAATCCCAGCTCGCCCCCTTCACCCAGGACCCCAGGTCCCAAACCACTCTCAATGCCACCCTCACCGCCTCCGGCACCTACCTCGAACCCAAACTCATCGACGATCTCAACGGTGAGAGGAACGGCGGCTCGGTCCTCTTCGACGTCCAGGTCGTTGCGGCCACCTCGTTCCGCTCCGGCACGTGGAGGTTCAGGACAAGGGTTCTCAAGGTTCTGTGCCGGAAATTGCCGGTCGGCGTCTCGTCAAAGGCCGGTTCCGGCGAATTGGCCGGCGGAGATCGGGAATGTCAGGTGTGGACGTGATTTTTTTTCTTCAAAACCCTAGGTTTGGTTAGGGGCGAAATTTAATTTTCTGATTCTATATATATATATATATATAGTTAATTGATGCTTATTTCGACGGTTTATATCTATGCGATTTGGTTTAGGTTTGAATGGAATTTTGTTGGTAGTCTATATGGCTGTATATAGTTATCACACCTTGTATTGTTTGCCTGCCTTTCTATAACACCTGGCTTCAAATCAGTGTAGATTTGAATATCTTTGTTAGTGGAAATTTGCAATTGTATGTTAATGGGAGATTGGAGACAATAAAGGAGGCAGATATTAATGTTTTATTTGGATATCATTGACTTACTGTTTGACTTGTCTTTATTCTACTGATTGTTTGTGTAGTATGCACAGATATTAATTTTAAAAATGACTCTGGAAAATAATATTTCTGAAAGTCTGGTCTTTAACCGACCTGATGTTACCATGTGATGTGATACATGCACTGATCTCACCCAGTAGGGATAAGACTTTGTCATTGTTGTTCTTCTTTGTATTTTTTCAAAAAAGAAATGAAACTTGTTGTCCGCTAGTTCTGGTTTTTGCCGTTCCTTGATATTCTTTCAGAGGTTGTGGTTGATGAAATTATGACAAATGCATGTTTTCATATTTTAATATATTCTGATAGAAACAAGGCTTTCGGTTTCTTCTTTTTTTTTTTTTCTTTTTGTTATGCGTACTTAGAATTAGTCCAAACTCCAAAACTTTGGAATTTTCACCTTTTAAATCTTTAAGAAATATGTTGCATTAGGGGAGGCCTGTCTTGGCAAGTATTTCTGAGTATCCAAAGTCCAAACTGAAGGCCTTTTCTTGATCGAGTAATTATTTAAGAAATTTATTATGACTCTAAATGAGGTAAATTTTCTGTTTCCCTGCCACCTGTATTCTTATTAATAAATGAACACAAAGTAAAAACAGATCATATTCATATAAAATCATAGTGAAGCATTGGTGACGATGAAAGTTATTCCAAGTTACAGGCTTTACTGGATGCTAGTGGTACAGGCTGGTGCCCATGTTTGGGATCTGTTTTGAATTTGGATAGTACTATTGGATGGATTCATTAACCTGTTAATGTCCACAATTATCAAATGGGATGGGTGTCACTTGTCTCTGTTTACTTCTATTGGCTGAGTACTAATATTTGGCTTGCTGTTAATCTGGACAATGTAGGAAATAGGAATCTTGATTGTTGTAAAATCCAAAATGCCGTCATTGAATTTTTGACCATGACAACAGCCAACAGTATGTCTGATGCATGGTATCATTGGTTTAGAATATAAATAAACTAGTGTGTAATTTTTGTGAAAAAGAATTCGTACTTTTAACTTTGTTCAAAGGATTAGCATTTGAGGTGAATGAGGGAAATCTTCCTGGAACTTTTCATATTCTTTTTCTTCACGCATATAGCACTTGATAGCTAATTTGAAAATTTATGAAGGTGAATCTGAGATTAATCTGTGGTCAGATACAGAGTCAAAAAAGAGAAATCAATCCCATCTGTCAAATTTAATTGCACCTTGAAACAAACTAAAATACGGATTAGTAACATATAAAATATCATTGTTACAGAAATATAACTACAATGTCATGGATGATAATTGCGCTTCTGGAATAGAAGTACTTGTATTATATTATATCGTCAACAATATTTATAATTTGCTCCTTGTCGTGCTGTACCAGTAGTCCTACCCTGCCCCCTTGTGGCATTGAGGCCTTGGCAGTAGCTAATTTGTTATGTCTTATTTTTAATATTTTGAAAGAGGAGAAAAATATGCTATATGAATTTTGATTATTATGTTCAGTATTAAATATTATGATCAAGAGATGCATTGTCGTTCACCAATCTTTGTTCATTTAGTTATACTGCCGGATTGCAGTTGGTTGACTTGGTTTGGTACACATGAATATTTTCTCCACCTTTGTGTACAATGTACTATGAAACACTCCAATTTAAAATATAAAAAAACAACCGTTTGTGGGTTACTTGTTAGGAAGCGGGGATTAAAAAACTGCAAACTATGAAGTACATCGCTAAACCAGCCAATTGGTATCTTTTTCTTTCATTTTTTTAAAAAGTATTTTGAAGGTTAGCAGGTTGTTTGGCAATTGTCTCGTGTGCATGCAATTATTGAATGTCTGATTGGGCGTTTGTCACATTTATTAATAGAAATGAATGCTTACTGCACATGCATGTAAGCTGGAATAGTACAAAATGGGTTGGGCTTTAATTCATGTATGTCCTAGTCATGCATATGCACTCTAGTTTTGGTTGTTTCTAAGGTGCTTGTTAAGGATTGAAGTTCCATACCTTCTCTTTGTTATTTGCTTTTTGATATGTAAATATAAAAAGAAAAGGATGTCAGTCAGTTAGTTTTAGTTAGCTACTATTATTTTATGGCTGTTAGGTAGTTGTCTATAAATAAGATAGGTTTGTTGTATTTTTTGACAAATCGAATGATAATCACATAGTGTAGTGCACATTTGCTTGACCTCTCTGTTTCTCTTCTCTTTCCTTCTATCCTCTCAATTTTCTTTCTTCTCCCTTTCCCTCTTTCTTTCTTTATCTTTCTCCTTCCACCCATAAATTCTATGATAGTGATATTCAAAGCTGGCTGTCCACGACCACTAGATCAGAATCTTTTCACCCATGGACACAAAAACAAGATCATAGACAATGATGCATGAAATGGAGCAAAAGCTTGCAAAGGTTGATGCACTTTCAGAAAAGGTGGAGGGTATTTCTAATCAGTTGCATAAGCTAATGCGCAAAAGGTATTATGTCCCATCAATCTTGGACATGGCTACAGAGAAGGGCGCCACCATACATGCCATCAAGATCATCTTCAAGATTTGAGGCGTTTGCAACAACATGGCACCTTGGTAGAAATTAATAATGCATTTGATGCGATTTCTTGTAAATTTTGCTTATCCGAAGACTATCTTGTTGATGCTTATTTGGCTGGTTTGCAAGATGTATATGTTAACCCAGTCCTTTTATTCAAGCCAAGAACCATGAGAGAAGCTTGCAGCTTGGCACAAGAAATAAAGCTTCGACGGCATGATGAGAGGATAATGGCTACCTAGAACATGAGTTACATGGCTCCTGGAAGCCATAATACAATAGAAAGTACGTAAGATAATCGGAAGTCAATCAAGAACGCAATAGTAGAAAGTGAGTCCCAGCCAAAAGAGAAGTCAGCAGTAAGGACAATAAATAACATCGTTTTTCCCCCAAGAATTCATCAAGAACGTTGAAAGCTTTAAATGTAGACGAAGTTGATCATAGAGCTCAAAATCGTTGTTTTTGTTGTCCTAATAAGTTCACCAAGGATTGGAATTTCCCTTAGTGCAGAAGGATGCAATTGTAGCTCATTGAGTTTAATGATGGGGAAGAAGTTACTATTGTAGAAGAAACTAAATGTGATAATGAAGATAATCCTAACATTTGCTTGCTTGCAATTGAAGGTATGGAAGGAACAACCTCTATGAGAATAAAAGGGTATGTGGGATGGAGAACACTTCAAATCCTCATTGACAATGGCAACACCCATGATTTATTGGACATTGTTTGGCCCAGAGGTTGTGTTCGAAGGAGAATGGGGCTGAATTATCTACATTGGAGTAAGTTGGAATAAAAAGATTGAAGGCATATGGTATGTGGAAGAGATTGAAGACATATGGAATGTGAAAAAGAGTTTAAAATGAAAAATGCAATGTGATGATTTTACCTTTGATTTGAGGATGACGTTGCTAATACATCTACGTATCTCATTGTTCGGAAGTTTCATACTATGCACAATTAAGGGGATGAATATTGTACGCAGTCTTATCCTTACATATGTAAAAAAGTTTGTTTCTGGATTTGAACTCATGATTAACAAGTCACTAAGACATTGCTAATCTTG
Organism: Glycine latifolia; assembly: GCA_013407115.1. NCBI lineage: Eukaryota > Viridiplantae > Streptophyta > Magnoliopsida > Fabales > Fabaceae > Glycine > Glycine latifolia. The sequence goes on along the minus strand of CM023952.1, from coordinate 26,541,131 downwards.
AGAGAAAATAATTATTTTGTGAAGAGAAGTATATGGGCATTTGCAACCAAGTTGGAGTATTTGGGGCACATTATTCAACAAAGGAAGGGACTTCTACAAACCTTAACTAGATTCTAGTAATAAGTGATTGGCCAAAATCTACAAATATGATGAAGTTGAGAGAATTCCTTTAGTTGGTTGGTTATTTTTTGTGCTTCATTAAGAATTGTGGAGCTTTGGCCAAATCATTGACTAGTTCACTCTAGAAAAATGGGTTTAATTGGTCTAAGTTAGCATCTCAAGCCTTTCAAATACTAAAAAATGTGCTTATTTAAACACTTGTTTTAGCACTCACAAGTTTTTCAATGGATTTTGCGATGGAAGCAGATGCTTATGAAGATGGAATTGGTGATGTACTTGTGCAACAATGGCAGCCTTTGGCAATTTTCAGCAAGGCATCAATCCCTGTCAATCTATGACAAAGAATTGATGGTTTTAGTCTTAGCAGTAGAGCATTGGCATCAATATCTAGAGAGAAGGAAGTTTATAATTCGAATAGGTCAACAAAACTTAAGGTATTTGTTAGGTTAGAAGTTAAAGACGTCATTTCAAATGCTTTGGTTGGCAAAACTGGTCGTATGATTATGAGATTCAGTATAAGAAGAGAATGATAATTATGTGGCTGATGCACTTCGTAGGTTGCCATGTCAGCAACTAATGCACATGACACTTGATACTTCATCCTCAGAATTTCTATAGGAAATTGAGAAGAGTTGGGAGCAAGATACAGATTTGCATGCCTTAATGTCTTATTTAACTTGGATGGGAGGTAATTTGGGACACTACACCTGGGATGATCAACTTTTGAGGAAGAAAGAGAAGTTAGTAATGGGCAATGATGTTGAGTTGAGGCATCAATTACTATAATGGATGCATTCTAGCCTTCAAGGAGATCATTCAAGGGTGCAAGCAACATATTAGAGGTTGAGATCCCTATTTTGGTTGGAAAGGATGATTAAAGATGTTCAAGATTTCGTTGAACATTGTGATACATGTGCGCGGTGTAAGTATGATACAGTTGCTATCGCTAGACTTTTGCACCCTCCTATTCCTAGTCGGATTTGGGGAAGTATAACAACGGATTTTATTGAGGGCCTCACAAATCCAATTGCAAGGATACTATTTGGGTTGTTATTGATTGTATCAGCAAGTATGTATATTTTGTGGCCCTTTCACAGCCATATATAGCGACAACACTTGCTTAACATTTCATGGATCAGATACATAACCATATATAGCGGCAACACTTGCTCAACCATAATTAGTGATAGGGATTTGTTTTCGTGAACAATTTTTGGAAGGAGTTCTTAAGAAGGTCTAATAGGGAATTTCAGATTAGCCAGTTGGTGTTACTGAAGCTTCAGCCCTATAGACAGATTTCTACAACAAGAAGCTCTCAAAACGTGCTCCTAGGTACTATGGGCCTTGTAGGATTTTGGAAAAGGTAGGTCCAGTTGCCTACAAGTTACAACTTCCAAAAAACTCTTGAATCTACTCAACATTTCATGTTTCCTTACTAAGTTATGCCATGACCCCTCTGTTAAGCAGAGGCATCCTCCCATTGATTGGCCAACCATACTTAGTTCTATGTTTCCTGAAAAGATTTTCAACAAACGTATGGGAAGGAAGAAGAATTGTAATATCACTAAAATTTTGGTGCAATGACAAGATTTACCTTATGAGGAGACTACATGAATTCCTTTAATCAAGTTATAACAACAATTCCCAATTTTTGAAATGTAAGACCCTTATAGGACAATGTTCTTCTTATGGTGGAGGGGTATTGATATGTAAATATAAAAAGAAAAGGATGCTAGTTAGTTAGTTTTAGTGAACTACTGGTATTTTATGGTTGTTAGGTAGTTGTTTATATATAAGGCAAGTTTGTTGTATTTTAGGTAGACTGGATGATAATCACGTAGTGCAGGGCACATTTCCTTGACCTCTTTGTTTCTCTTCGCTTTCCTTCTATCCTCTTAATTTTGTTTCTTCTCTCTTTTCCTCTTTCTTTCTCTTTCCCACCTACATTCTATCACACTTTTACCCTTCATTTTATTGTAGGGAATTTGAATCTTTCATCCATAAAGTGATATCATGTGGATGTCATTGCCTTGACTTTATTATGGTATATAGCTTCCTACATTTTGTTTGTTCTGATTAACTTTGGTTAATTGATTCTATAACAGTATCTTAAGGACTTAGTGCGTGTTTGGTTTTGGCGCTGGAAAATTGATTGAGTCCAAAATTGATTTTAGATACATTTTTACACGTTTGATTTCGTGTTAGAGAAGAATTTGGAATTAGTTTTGGGTCCATAATTGATTCTGTGTTGAAACAGCTTTAAGTAGTTTTTGCGATGGATTTAAATTTTTATATTGAATTTTACTCATAACTTGATTTATAATAAAACATACATACATAAATCACATCACTTGAAAATCAATTTTATCAACGCTCATTTAAAAACACACTTACAACATGAGATTCCTATTTGGGCCGGTCCATGTGAGTATAGTATATGCCTAACCCATTAGGCTTTGAAGTGACTTTAAGGTGTAATGTTTGAATGATGGTTATGAGGATTATCATGGATAATGTCTAGGTTTGAGTGTAACCTAGCTTAAATTGTGCTATAGGGATCAAGATCTACTCCTATTTCTTTTTCTCTTCATTTCTTTCATTATTAAAGTTTTGGAAAAAAAAATGAAATGGATATGTTACACATTAAATGGAAAGTATCATTTTTTTTTTAAAATCATAGAAATGAAAGAAAAGGAGATAATCTTTTTCCGCTAAATAGAGGCCCTAGTTTCCAAACTAGTGTGGTACAAACGAATTTTGGACAAAGTGAGTTACTGGTCATGTTATTGTGGACGTAAGTAGGATCCGTTTGCAAAACTTTTGATTGGCATGTTTGTTGATTAACTTATTTATTTGTATAAAAATGTAATATTTATTTGTTAAACTAAGAAGGTAATTTTAATAGTAAAACAAATAATTTTGCTTGTTCTTGGGCAGCACACAAATCAAGAATTCCACAAATAATGAAAAAAATAGTACATATGGGCCTTCACGCATGAACCATTTCACAAAGTATGTGTCCGGATAATCCAAAGTCTCGATAATTAGCTTGCGGTCTTTTGGTCGAAAAACAACGTTGATGAAGACGTATAGATGCACTATTACACGATGGTGATCCTAATTTTCCATGAATTTCCCATTTATCATTTAATGACTGAACTTTGCTTATTTCTTTTTTTGAGGATCGATGATTCAAATGATATTTATGTTCCAATTTTTGTTTCTTCTTCTCCCTCTGAATCACACTTTTCCTTGTCATAGTGGTTCATTTCCTATTAGTATCAATGATAGAAGTCGGATCCTAGATGTATAAATGACCTCCCTTCCCCATAGAAGGAAATGGTATGTCAGATATAATAATAAAGAATTAATTAAATTAACCAAATTTGTCCGAAAATTCCTTTTGGCTATAACTTTGTTTTATTTGATCTGAATATTGGTGTTTTTTTATGGATTGCTATTTCGAGAATTGTTCCCATTGGACTTCTTATGTCAGGATATGGGTCAAATAATAAATATTCATTTTTGGGGAGTAGATCTATAAAACATAATGAATTTGGTTACTTGACCACGAACATAACGAGATTGGTTTCCATTACCCATTATTACCCTCAAATGGATGGGCTCACAAGTACCTCGGCCCAGGCCTTGATATAGGCCTTTCCTTTCTTTCGTAAACCTCATTTTTTTAGGCTTTTACTATTTACACAACTGATTGCTCTAAGTACACCCTCATATCCATCATTTCTACCTCTTAATTACTCATTGTATCCTTTTTCTGAAAGAAGTATAATCCTTCTGCTTTTCAAAAATGTCTTTAATAATTTCATATATCTATTTTAGAAGTGTATCTCCAAAATTATAATTCATAGTTTCAGACATATACTTCTAGAATAAGTATATATTTTTTCATAAAATATCACTTTGAGACATTCATTATTAACAAATCATACATCAACCAAAGTACTTAAGAGTGGTTGTGGCCTGAATTGTTGATGTAGAGTTGGATTAGAAAATGAATGAACAAACTTAAAGAAAAGAAATTATAGTTAAAAGTTTTACTTTGTAATTAAGGTGTATAATATATGAAGTTAGTGATGAACGTACCTTGAAATGCAATGTCCCATAAAGGAAAATGAAAAATATTGTATAATAATGATAAAAAAATGTAGTATTATATAATGAATATGTGGTGAAGATAGTTTAAAATAGGGTTTATAAAATAATAAAGATAAGATGAAAAATAAGATTTTAGAAATGATTTAAAGAATACTAATGATGAGACGAAAATAATATTAACAAACATGGGTATATGATAATTATTCTTTTTTTTTAATTTCTTGTCAATAATTTTAATTCTTAAGTGATATTTTCTTGAAATATATTCACCTATTCTGGAAATATATCTTTTGGAATTATGAATCATAGTTTTGGAGATACATTTGTAGAATAGATATATGTAATTCTGGAAATATTTTTGGAAAGCAAAAGGGATGTACTTCTTTAAAAAAAATGATATAATGGATAGTTGAGATAGAAAAGAGGAGTATGGAGTGTACTTAGAAAAACAGAGACATAAATAGCAAGATCTTTTTTTCCTTTCAAAAGATTTCATTCAAAATACCCTTTTCTTTTTCTTCTTTCTTCTCCATCAACACCTCTTTCCCTGTTTCCCTTTCACTGGCACGCCCCATTGTCTGTCCCTCTCATTCCTTTTTCTCAACATTATATCCCCTCTCCTTTTCGCTGTCATGTCCTTCACCGGTGCTGTTTTCACCTATGAATTTCATCTCTTTTTTCTTCCAAAGATTGCAAATATACTGAACTAATTTTCCGAATGTATAACTTGTAAACGAAATTTTGAAAATAGTATTTTTGCCAAAAAGAAAAGTACAAAAATGCGGAAGGAGTACAAAGAGAAAAAAAAATGGATATGCAAACCGAAGGAGTACAAAGAGAAAAGAGAAAAAAAAATGGATATGCAAACCGAAGGAGTCCAAAGAGAAAAGAGAAAAAAAGGGATGCTAATAGAATCTTCTCTTTATATAATGGATATGCAAACCGAAGGTTCAAAGAAAATTCTACTGACAGTTTTCCACGTTCTTGATATGCCTTCAATTGAAGATAACATGACAAATCTAAAGGAAATTTCCTGGGTGCATATCTCAGGAATAAAAACCCACTTGTTGAAAAGGCTTTATAAAGGAAATTTCCTGGGTGCATATCTCAGGAATAAAAACCCACTTGTTGAAAAGGCTTTATACTTATACTATCTCGTAAGGACTAAAATGTTTCATCATGTACTTTTCATGATGCTGCTTTAACCTAATAAAATAATATGTTAAATTATTAATCCTTAATGTTATAAAAAAGTTTTGTCTTACTCACTTTTGATAATTTCATAACCTAATGTGAATTTTCACAAATTTAAAGATTAAATTCATTGGCTTGTATATATGTATAATTTCAAAAATTAATTTAACTAATTACTTGAAGCACTACCAATGTTGGAAAGGCTGGTGTTTATGTTAGTGTCACATACGGTGGAAAAACAAAAGGTGATGCATGTTAAACTTCTCAAAGCCTTCCTCAAACTATCGGTAGTTAATGCAATGCACCTGCGAGGAAAGCAGAGCTTTCATTGTGATTTGTGATTTCCAACTTAAAATATGCATAGTCAAGTTAACGACCAATTGACCATAATATCATCATGAAAATCAAAACACTGCGAGAGAGGAAATTAACGAGTCATGGAGAAAGTGACCAGAAAGTGGCCATGCATTAGGAGGACATGATTTGCGTACAAAAATGCCAAAAGGCCTACATGTCTACCTTGAAAGATAAGGCAAATCTGGGACTAAGCGGTTCTTTTCCCAAACTTATCCATCACCCACCTTCAACCACCTTCAAATTAAATAATAATAATTACAAATAATATAACAAATCTAATCTAAGGACTATCTTATGGTTGTCATGGTCCCACGAGTTCGTTTTTCTGTCTACCTCTATCTAATCAAATTTTGTTAGGGACCAAATTAATATATTAGAGTTAGAGTATCCACTAATACATCCAATCTCTAAAAGCAAAACAGTTTGGGGGTTCACGCTTTCATTCATCATGTGTTGGAAAAAGGCCCCCCTTTAAGGCTACAATTGCTAGCATACATTGAAAAGGTTGCACTAGTCTATCTGTATGTGCATATCTTCCAATTGATGCCCTTCCAAATAGCGGTGACATTGGTGTGGACTTGAATGTGACTCGAAATTTCAATTATCATCCATTGATTTGACTCTCCCTCAACCCCTTCGTTACTTTAATTTTTGTTTTCCAATGTGAAGGCAAGAATGGATAGCGAACTAAAGTAAAAAGGGGAGAAAAAATGGATAGATCGAGGAGCATGTTTTATAACAATTAACAGTCAATGTGAATATGAGATAAACTATACTCCACATCTCATATCATATCTTAATTGATGAAGGAACTTAACCAATGGCTATACTAGCTGATTAGACTTATATGGGCAAAGTAATTTGATGAAAGCTCCTCTTAAAGTGGTTTCATAATCTTCTTTAAAAAAAAAAAGTGGTTACATAATCCTCTCATGAACTACATTTCAAAGATTACAAAAAGTATGAAAACGAAAAGAAATGGGGAAGTGATTAAATAAGAGATAACCTATCAAACTTTCTGGCTTCGGAAAAGACACCGTGTTAATGGATGATTAAGGTGTAAAATAGGAAAAGACCTTGGACGCGTGATTGTAGACTTTTCACTTACATTTGTGGAAGGATCTCCCAAACGAGTGTCTTGATTATATACTAATCAGAGAGCACTAATTATTTAACAGGCGAATTAGCATTTTTAATTATATAAACTTATTGGGGGAATTTTTCACTTTTATGCATTATTATAAAATTGCACTTTATTTTACGTTCTTTGTTTTACATATACCTAAGGGGATGAATTAGCATTTAACTTTATAGAAAAATTGTGTATATATAAAAAGTGCAAATAATTTTTATATTATTATCTAATTATAATTTCACATGTTTAATAAGTTTATTGATTTTTATAATAATAATTTAAAAAATATAAGCAATTATGATTTTAATTAGTATAAAACTTTTTGCATCAATAATGCATAGAATTAAAAAAATTTCTCCTACAAAAAAATATTTGTCTTTTCTGACATATATAAATTAAAAATAATGTAAAATTGTATTAAAATTTGAAAAATGTAAATGAAAATAAAATTTATCAATGATTCCACATAGACATAACAAATAAATCCCTATTCATGGATATCGCTCCTCCGCCTCCACTTGGACTTTGATGGGTAATTCCTACTTTGACTAGGTTCGAGTACGGATATCGATAATACCCTTTTTAGCTTTCTTCATTTTTGTAAAAATTTAAATTTAGTTTTGCTCACTTTTTTTAAACTTGACTCCTTGAATGAATAATATATTTAGTTTTGTTCAATTCTCTAAAAAAATTATTTCTTTATGTAATTTTTTTGCAAAAAAATATTTTTTTTAATTATAGAACATGTAAGGATAGGATATCCAATATCCAATGGGGATGGGAGAAAATTTTCATACCCATAAAAAATTAAGATGACTTTGAGAAAATAGAAGTGAAAATGAGAAATCACATACTCATCCTCCTCGTCCCGTCCGTTCGATGTTATTTCTAACTAGATAAAATAAAAGTAATAAGATGAACCCTTCACATAAAAAATCCTTGTCACTATAATGCCCCTACTAACTCTGCTCTGGATCCAATGCTTACCTTTTTATAAATTCTTCGTGGGGTGGGGAATGTGTTGGGTGTCCTCCCTAGTAAAGAAGTTTCTTGATTTCTTTAACTCCTTTCACGAGGACAAAGTACTATAAATTCTCTTTAAGCTAATTAATTTGATTTTGTCTAAATCTAGATATTCTAGTTCTAGCTAGCCCCATGACAGGTAGATCCTCTTTCTTTAAACTTTTCAGTCTGTCTATTATGCTTTTAGTTGATTTTGCAAACTTACCTAACATATTTATATACTAGTATATATTTTTTAAGTCAGGACAAATTATCAATATCAAATATAAAGATCATATACGCTAATTCTTTGTGCATATATTCCGGTTGTGCCTTGCTTACTTTGGGATCTACAATGATGATCCTTAACTTAATTTGATTTGACATCTAGTTACCTTTAAGTTTTATCCATCTAGTTTAGTTCTGCATGAATTCACTTTCTTGATCGAAATAATGTTTCTTTACAAATTGACATAAGTTTGTGGCGGTAGGTACAATAGTTAATTCGGTTATGATTTAAATTGGCTTGTAGCTAAATATATTTATTCAATGTTATATGATCAGGCACTCAGTAATTTCTTTACAATGTCTGTAGCAAAGGCTTTGTTTATGAAATTATGATTGTTGCAAACAACTAAAAATAAATCAGTCAATATTTGTTGATTCTGTTCTGTCGTCTGGTTCAAATTAAGAATCCTTGTCTTTCATTTCAAGTTTTAACAGTTCTCTGAAAATTTGTTACGCATCAATCCAGTTCCGAAATACATATTGAAATTCTAAAACTGGCTGCAGAAGACAAAGGCTGACTATTAATTACTCAAAAATAATGTTCTTCAGAGTGTAAAATTAAAACTAATTTCTCCAATAATAAGTCCAGATTTGCGTACGCACAAAACCTTCCTTCTTTAATCTTTTTTACCACTGTATAAGTTAAACCAGAATGAGGGTATATAAAATTTATAGTTTCTTATCTAATCAATGTGAGACCTTTTTTGGTACATAATCAATGTGAGAATTCCCTGAAAACTTAGAAAACTTAGCCAACAATTCACACAGCAATAAATTATACATTGTCTATAACAGGAAACAAAAATCTCAAACGGAAATCGATATTCTATAAAATAGGTAAATTAAATTAGACCCTCCTAAGTCCTAACTCATGCACCAAAATCGTAAAGTACTTGGCCATTTATAGCCCCATATGGTCGGGGGTGACTAGTGAGTGTAGGAGTATGTCATAATTGGCATTTCTACGCTATACTTTTTTAGAGTTACTAATTATTAGGGGGACCCTCCATTGCCCTGCCCTGCCCAGATTTCTACAGAACCTATGTTACAGTAAGACCTCCCGAACCTATTATTAGGGAGTGTTAGTGTTTAGATTTTTGAAAGGATCTAAAAGCATGTTTGAGCGAAAAATAAATTTGAAATTATATTTAGTTATTTTTTAAAAGTATATTTGAAATTAAAATTTGGTCGTTTCAAAGAAGTAACTATTGAAATATTTTTATAAACTTCAATCAAAATATGCGCTTAATATTGCTAATTACTAATTAGCCAGGCTTCTGAACTCCTAAGTCCTAACCTACCAATTATACATATGGGGATTTTAATTTTGAAGAGGTAAATTAAGAATGTTTACTTATAACATTGACATTAAGTTTATTTTTATCTGATTGTTAAGTTAGAAAACAATCAAGATAACACGCATATGAGACGCGTTGATAGCATGACAGTGTTTGTGGAAATATTCTGGCCGGTAAGGTTAAAAAATATGTACAAAAACCGTAATACATGCACATCTGAATATTATAAGTACAAACTGTATGTAGCAAGTAGACAATTATTATTATTATTATTATTATTATTATTAAAAGCTTATCTTAGTAAAGGAAAGAGAGAAGTAAATATAGGACAAAATTCACATATAATTTAATAATGTTTATTATTATTCTTTATTCAAAATTAAAATTTCACTTATAATCAACTGAATTTTGATTTAAAATAATATATTTATTAATATGGTCAATTTCCGGTGTACTACAAGCTTTTGAGCATACATGAACCCAAAAGTAAACTCATACCTTCTTTGTTGAAAATAAATTATTAGCTTTTTCCCCTAATTTGTTTAGATCTCTCTTTCTATAGATTCACACTTATTATTTTCTTTTACCTAATCTCACTTCCATTTTTTCTCTTAATACATCATTAATCACATCTATTATTTTTTCTTATTATTTTTTTCTCCTTTATCTTTATCTCTTATATCTACCACTATCTCATTTTGAGATGAACTTTAATAGCTGTTTAAAAATATTCTATGAATAGTTATTATTTTTCTTCTCTTTTTCTCTTGTACGGATGAAAATAGACTATGCAATTTGTTGGACGCCTGCGACCTAACATGTGAAAGGCTTGACCTATTTATTATAAAAGTTAGACTTAAATTTTTTAAAAAACTTTTTTAACTAAAATAAAAAGTCTATTAAACCTAACAAATTAGCCTACTTAAATAATTAACAATATATAACATTATATATAAATCTATGTAGGTTCATGTCTATTTAACCTTATTGACCTATATACTTGTTTAGGCTTGTTGGCTTATATATTTGTTTATAAGCCCTTATACAGAATAAATCCATAAACATACGCAAGCTAGACTAAGACTTAAAAAAATGTCTATAATAAATAAATAAATCCAAACTTAATAATTATAATGTAAATTAGAATCAGCCCTCTAAAACTTGATGAAGTGTGTCCACCTTATCTTAATGTTAGATAACATTATTACCTTATATATCTACTATTCTCTCGTTTTATCTGCCTAAGTAGTACTTTTGTAGCATTCATTGCCTGTAACAATTTTTCTTTCTTTTTTTGTAACATCTCTTACTTTCTTTTTAATTAATTTTCTATACTCTTTATTCATCTTTTTTTTTTTCTCCCCATTTGATACTGCTTAGTTTTTTTTTTGTTTTTCACAAATCTCTTTCTTTAAAGACATGTAATTTTATTTAAGATACATTCTGACATTAAAAATGAGAATAGTTCTCTCAACAAGAATATAAACCTTGGTGGTTGGTTCATCTCGTTATGAAAAATTAGTCCATTCTGCTAGATCATTTGATATTGCTTAAATTATTTCTCTGTCTATATAAGGCACACTTAATGCAAGAAACATTCTGCTCAGGGTGAATATCCACTACACGCAAAGCAAAACACACCTCCACATTCACCCTTAGCCCTCACTCAACAAACCTATTAGCCATGACCACCAAGGAATGCTGCCACCACGACGAGGAGCGGCGTCAGCTCCTCCGCCGCGTATTCGCCGCGATCCTCGGCTTCATCCTCCTCATCCTCCTGGTGATCTTCCTCATCTGGATCATCCTCCGCCCCACCAAACCCCGCTTCATCCTCCAAGACGCCACCGTCTACGCCTTCAACCTCTCCTCCACCGGCGACAACCCTTCCCCCATTACCCCCACCCCCAACACCCTCACCCTCACCATGCAGGTCACCCTCGCCGCCTTCAACCCCAACCACCGCATCGGAGTTTGCTACACCAAACTCGACGCCTACGCCGCCTACCGCGGCCAGCAGGTCTCCGTCGCGACCTCCCTCCCAGCCACCTACCAGGGCCACCGCGACACCTCCGTCTGGTCCCCCTACCTTTACGCCACTGCCGTCCCCGTCTCCCCCTTCACGTTCCAGATCCTCCAGCAGGACAAAACCTCCGGAGGAATTCTGGTCAACGTAAAAGTCAACGGAAGAGTCAAGTGGAAGGTCGGAACTTGGGTTTCCGGAATTTACCATATTAATGTCAACTGTCCGGCGTACCTCAGGCTCGCCGGCGACCGGGACGACGCCATCGGAGTTGCCAGTCCCGCCGTGAAGTTTCAGCTCTTCCAAACTTGCATTGTTGATGTCTAGTTTAATAATTATATTCTCCGTGTCACTACCAACAACTGCGAAGTTCTAAAGTCAGAGAGACTCAAGAAATTTCAGCAAGTTCTTCTTCCTATGCATGAAGCCATGAACAGTGATATGTATGTGTAAACAAAGTAATTTGCTTGCATTGCTGTAGTTGTTATAGTTCTTACTTTCTTTCTTTCTCTTAATTATTCTCAACCACCCTCTTCATACATAATTCTCTCTTTTTTTTTCTTTTTAGTATTTAATTTCTTTTTTGGGAAGTATTTTGGATGAAGTCTCCTTCAGTTTATATATATATATGAAAATGTTTTTGTTATTTTTGTTCGTTACAGACCGACTCCTTGCATTTGCATGCTTATTTTAGTTTAATTTTGAACAGTATAGCTGTTTCCTAAATTCTCACAAAAAGCAATAAATTTTTTTTAAGTAATTTAATTTAAGAGTAAATTACAATCCCACCCCCTGTGTTTTATTCAAATTTCACCTGATACTCCTCCATTTTTGCACCCTACAAAAAACCGCTTATTTGTTTAGCGCACATTACACTTAGACACCCTCCTTCCTAAACACCGTTTAATAATCTAACAGAAAATAGACACATACTGATCATATGACTTTTAATGAAAATTTATGTTTAACATATCCTCATCTTCTTCCTCTCAACCTGAATATATTTTAATAATCTTCTTCTTTTTTGTTTTTTTACGTAAACCCAACTTTGAACTCACTTTGTTGGTACACAATGTTAACACGTTTCCTCTCATCCTTTGTTCTACTAACTTATATATGAACTGAATTCTGATTCTCAACAAACATTTTCATCCATTATGTTCCTGTGGTCCAAAACATCAACACTATTTTAATCAACAATAATAAACAGATGATTTCCAATTCATCCATTGTGTTTCCTGTAGTCTCAAATATCCATACTATTTTAATCAACAATAATAAACAAATGATTTTCAGTTCATCCACTGTGTTTCCTGTTGTCTCAAACATCAACACTATTTTAATTAGCAATAATAAATAAATGATTGGTCTCCCATTGAAACCCCATTCAGAAATAAGCAACAATAAACAATCAAAATTAAATAAATAATCTTAAAAAGTAACATATATACAAGGTCCAGTGGTCACTTACAAGCATAGCCTAGCGTGAACAGAAATTGTGGAACAGGAAGAAAAACAGAGTGCTCGAGAACGTCGAAGAGGAAGACAAAGGAAGACGCTCATGAACGTCGCGAACTAGAAAATGAATAATGGAAAATTCGCAAACTGGAACAAGAACGGTGAAGAGGAATGAAACGTGAACGTTGTGAGAGAAAGAGAAACTCGCACCCCCTGGACGTTGAAGAAGAACTCGCCAACAAGAGGAAGATGAATAGTACTCACTAATGATGAAGAGGAATGAAACGTGAATCATAAATTGTGAAACTAATTGGGAAGAGATAATTTGGATTTTACAATTAAAATGTAAGGACAATTTTGTCCGCTCACATATTTCAATTGACGTTAATAGAGGGGGGTAAAAGTAATGTACAAAAAGGGAGGGATATCAGGTGAAATTTGAGCAAAACACATGGAATTCGAGTGTAATTTACTCTTAATTTAAATGTGTGTTCCTTTTAAATAATGGGTTATGTTTTCTTGGATGGACGAGGCTTTCATGGAAGATGCAACTGTAAATCCGAAGATGAAAGGGAAAGCCCGGGAGAATAGTTGAAAATGATAGTTTTCATATAGTTCACCTGTTTTAATGATGTGTGCTTCGACGACTTGGTTTAATTTTATCACGCGATTTTAATTTTAAAAATTCTAAATTTCTAACAGAGAAATCTGATCTACTTCTCCTTCGATCAATTTGACAATTTATACTGACAAAATATGACCTTAATAGACGTGAATTTGCACGTCTACCAACGCTAATTATCCGTGGATGTTATTCTAAAATTAAATTCATAGTAAAGTTTAAGAATTTTTTTTATTCAATATAAAAGTTACCCAACATCGTTTAACTTAAATTCAATTCTAGACCCAACGTTAATTTCTAATTATGAAATTATATATATATGTTTACGTAAAATCATACCACTACACATACTATGTGTCACACATTCTTTGTCTTCTTAAATAATTCAGTTTAAAAAATATTGGTTAAGACATTAATGATATAAATTACTATTAAAATTTACGTGTAAAAATATATTGAAAATTATTGTGAGATATATTAATAGTATTGTTAATTTCTTAATTACGAGTATTTTTAAGACACTAGTCAATACTACTATTTATCATTTTTTTATCCTTTCTCCTTGACACGGGGATTTGCGTATAGAAAAAGTAAATTGACTCGAATTTGATGGAATGGTGTAGTCCTCCACGTAGTTGACCGAGGTTTCCTTGGGACTCTGTTTCTTTTGGTATATTAGGTCCAATAGTACTATGGAAGAACGCAGGATCGGACAAGTAGGAGATTTCATTATACTAGTATATAGTCCTACTAATCAATTCTAATTTTTAATTAGAGTTGGCTAACTTGTTCTAAATAAAAACGAGAAAAACTCTATTATGAGATTACACTTTATTATGAGGTTAAACTCTTTTTTATTGAAAATAAGTTAAAGAACCTCTTTCAATTAGGAGCGCGTTGTGCTCTAATTTTTTTTATAAATTACAAGTTGCTTTATGGTTTATTTATGTGTGTTCGTCCCGATTGAAAGGACAATGCCTTTTTCACTCAAATTACATTTTATGGGCATAGGAATATTTTTTGTAAGACAACGCCCAAACTATGAACTAAGTTTAATTGACCAAATTGGTCTATGAAAAAATATAACAAGTTTAATTTAATTGGTGTATAAAGTAAACTGTCTGTAATAAAGTTTAGCCCAAAGAAGTAGTATTTGCAGCGTATTAAATAAGTTATATAAAGTCGCATTATCGTTATTATACTCCTCATGTAAACAAAACAATTTAATGAAAACTCATTTTTTGTCCAAGTCAATTAATTATAATATAAGTAATTTAATTGTTACAATCCCTGCATGTATTTTAGATCATGTCCTCCGCTCCCAGAACACTAATAACAATGCATCAGGCATATCATTCGAAAGCTAGCTCTTTTATTTTTCAGAGAGAGAGAGAGGGAGGAAGAAATCAGAGAGTATTTTCAAATAGCTTATTCTGAACTACTAAAGGGATTATATAGTTCTTGCTTGACAACGAGATTATATGGATTATATATATAATTTCCCCACAAAAATTACATTACATCTTTGTGATTCAAATTGCTAGCTACTTCGCTTTGTGGCTGTTCTTGTTATCATTGTTACTGTCATTTTACTCTTTCAAATAGGACACGAACAAAGAAAACTATGTGGCAAGAGTAACTGAATTCTAGGCATAATATTAGAAAGAATATATTGTCATGTTCGGTGTTGGATCATGGGGCTTTAATGCATGTGGACCACATGACACACGGATATCATAGAGCATAGGTCACTTTTGAAAGATTTTTGAAGTCAGACATAATTAAATGCATATGATTTTTGAGTAAGGATAAATATTCGTCGTGGTTTCTTTTACCTGAAGCTTTACGAAAAGTTAGTTCTTGCAGATTCTAAAAGGAGAAATGGATGAACTTGTTCCACCAACTTCCACTTACCTTTTGATATGGGGCTATATAGAAAGAGAAAATAAGTTACACATTTACAATCTAAATCAGATGTAATTTATTATGTATAATAAATTATTATCTTTTTAAAATAATTTAAACAATAATTTATGATTAAAATAAAAAATCAATACATAAATATTAAATTCATATATAATAATGCGGGATAAGTTAGGTATTTGGTGCCGGTTGGAGATTTGGAAGTTAGAACTCTCAATATTTGGTCTAAATTTTCTCCACTTTACCTGCTCTGCCTAGTTTATAAGGGAATTACGACTTTTAAAGTCTAAAGTCAATATATATATATATATATATATATATATATATATATATATATATATATATATAATGTTTTGATGCAGATAACTCATTCAAGTAAAAAATTCATTAACGTGTTTTTACACTCTTAGACATGACTTGCACACATATTTGATTTGTCCTTTAAAACTCAAATAAATGGAGATAAACTCAAGAAAGTGAGACTTTTGTTCTTTGAAACTCACGCTTGAAATAAAAATTTAGGTTAAAGATAAAAAAACAAAAAACAAAAAAAAACAAAGCACAGTTGAACCAATCTAATTAAACTTGAAGTGTGGGAAACTAAAAGGGTGCGTAACAGCGTAAGTAAGAGTTATGTGGAATGGATTTAATGTAATTTTAGAATTTCCAAATCAAATATAGATATACAAACATTTGAAGAAAAACACACTTTTTAGTGTTACATAATTTTAAGCTATATTAGTTAAAGTTGTACATATTATTTAGTCACATTTCGTTTACAAATGTGCTGTGAATAATAGTACTGGCATGGTTTTCCAAATTTCTTTATATTATACTATATTTGCACTTAGATTTTCTAATCTACATATGCAAATAATAAAACTCAAATAATAATAATGTTATTATTAGCTTGTGTTTTGAGAATATTTATTAATAAAATTTTAAAAAATAATAATAAAATATCATGTCATGTGTTGTATTTAGGAAGAATCCATTTTAAAACAACTAATTCGTAGATACATCTAATTCTATTTAATATATATTCTTCGTAGTGTATAGATTATTTTAAATATTCAACTCATTAATATATTTTCACCTTTGTTTTTAGAAGAATAAAAGAAATGTGAAGAAGCTAGTCCACTGCCAATATGTAATATATTATAAACTAAAATAATTTTACTTTTTATTTAATTATTTTAAGCCTTAATAAGTATTCTAAGAGCATTGGTAATGTCTGGTTGTTGTGCATTAGATTTACCTACATGGTCATTTAATCATTACATTATAGTATAACTAAAACTTATTAACTTTTGCAATAATTAGTTTAGAAAACATATTTAAGGTGTTTTTTTTAACGGGCTAATAGCTTAAAACAATTACATTGCCAATATATTAAAACTAAATTAAACTATTTTTGGTGTATTGTTTTCAAAAAGGACAAAATCTAACTACAATTTCTTAAATGCTTTTGGTGTCATTCTCTAATTAAATTAAAAGTTTATACTCAATAATTTGCTTAATAAAATTTGGCACTAAAGATTAACATCAAAAGTATACCTAATTATTGTCCTTCCAAAGATTGAACTGAAGCAATAAAGTGAAGGAGATAGGCTGAATTTGGACACACCCAGCAAACCAGTGGCAACTTGAATGGAACAGGGAGCAGATCAGTTGGCTTGTTGCCTCATGTACAATGCTTATTGAGAAAACCACACTCTTCTTTTTTGTTTTGGTCTAATCAAAATTTCCATAGCCATCATCTATTTGGCATCCTTCTGTTTGTCACCACTGCTAAATCCAGAACAACAGTTGAGACACTAGAAAAAAAAGTGGGCCTAAGAAAACAAAACTTGGACACTAGATATGGTTACAAATTAAAGCCGTGAAAAATTGTATGTAGTTCGACCTTTTCTTCTTTGTGAAATTAAAGAGTTCTTGGAGAAAGGCCTATCCTGTACACCAAAAAAGTTATGCGGATAACGCATCCTGGTTTAAGAGGATGATATATCTATAATTTTGTGGTCGATGATAAAATATGAATAGCTTTTCTAAAACAATGGTCTGAATAATTCTAAGTATGAAAAGTATAACATATAAAGAAAATTATCTACCTATGTTGTTTTGCCTCTCCCCTGTTATTTCTATATTTTTTTTAGTTAATTTCCTTTTGGAATGTAGTGCGACTTTGATGGGCCTGAGAATAATGACACTGTCCTAACTATAACTTACTAGCCTTAGTTGTGACCCACCGCTATTCTGCATAAGCCCGTTTCATATACAATAATATCTAAGATCTGAGCCCAGGAAGATGTGGACTTGCTGTTTCATTGCTATGGTCGTTCAATTCATACAATTCAATTCACATCTAAAAATATCAAAGTTTTCCCTTGCTCTTAATATAAGAGTCAGAAGAGTCAAAAAAGAAAGAAAGGCTGAATGGGCAGAATGGGCAGTTTGGTCCTAAAAGTGTATAACGATTTTAAATTAATGCCTGAATTTAAATAAATTAAAACTAGCTTCCGTTTTTCACAGGTCCATGTATGTGATTATTAAAATACAATTTAATCCTCAAAAGGAAAGAATCGTGGATTTCATTTTAATTTTAAATGTTAGATTCTTTTTTATTTTATTTTATTTGACATGTTAGTATTTTGTTTTATTTTATTTTATTTTTTATTGATCATGTGAAAATGAGATGTTTGGTTTGTACTTGCAAGAGTTTCTCTTCATTTTGATAGATTAAACAAATTGATCTGATGAGTTGAGCTCATTTTAACATCCCAAATACTTTCTTTTAGAGGAGAAAATAGAATAAGAAATCTGAACACACAATGTCTTGTTCTTAAGATTCAATGTAAAGACAGAAGTACTTTCTTAAACAATTGCTGCTATCTTAATTGTTTCATGAACAGCGCTTTCAAAGCATCATATTTAATTTGTTCTTTCATTTAATATTTATTAAAATAGAGGGTGCTATTAAATACTATTGAATGCCATACAAAAATATTATTAAAAGTGCAATTACTTTTATTTAATAATGTTGAAAAGACGTACAATAATGCTTTTAAATACTATTGAATGTTGCTATTAAATACTATTGAATGTTGCTTATAAATACTATTGAATGTCACATGCACGAAATATTATTAAAAGTCTTTTTCGGTTGCTTGCTGGATTATTTTTCATGTGAACTTTATTTTGTTTATAACTTTTTTGGTTTGAACATTAATTCAATTTTATAATTTTCACGTACATAAATTTATATGACAAATTTTATATCCTGAATAAGTAAAAAAAAGTTCAAAATCATGTTATAAAATTAAAAATGATCATTATTTTAGAATGATTGTTTTAACTCAAATTTAAAAAAAATGAAACAAATTAAAAATAATTCAAAACATATGAAAGACTAAAAATCTATTTTAACCTAAAATAGCTTTATATCTCCTATCCTTATCAAGTGTAGATTATCATATAAAGATGCATGTGTAAATCAAACTTCAGTGGTTTACTTTTGGAAGTCTATTGACTTATGGCTCATTGGTGATTTTAAATTCTTTTCTAAAACATTTACTATTATTTACAGTAAATTAAAATATATAACTTGAAAAATGAAACTTTAAAATTCTTTACCATCTTAATTATATGTACATTTTTAATATTTTCTCTTCTTTGAAAGTACATTTCACAGCCAACAAATTGGCTGAAAATTTTATTAACCATCTCAAATTGCTCTTATTATTTTATCTTTACCTATATCTATTTTAATTGTCTATCTATTTTAATTTGTCCTTTTTCATCTATATATCTTTAAATTAAAATTCAATAAGTTTTTTAAATAAATTGTAAATAAATAAATTTAACGTAATATCCCAATTTAAATTATTCATTATAAATATAAAATATATCTTATAAATTCAAAACTATTTATTTATTATAAAATTAAATTATAATATAATTTATATATTAAATTTTTATTTATTATAGATTTTAATTATAATATATTTATATATTAAAATATTTATTATTAATTTCTGTTATATAAAAATAAACATTTGTTCTATGTAATACCCAGACTTAAATACTGTCATCTCTAAAATATAAAAAACATCTCATACTAGACTATTGATTTGAATATCTTCGTGCACAAAAATGTAAAGACAAAACCTAGCTTTCTTTTTGTTTAAAGAAATAGCAGAAAAAACTCATTGGATGAAGCAGATGGATGGAGGCTAGGGCAACGCAACCTATATGAGATTGAAAGAACGTTATATAATAATGATAAGATTTGCGCCTTCGAACTATCAAGCATTTACAAAATAATTTTTTTTCTTAATTTGATGTCATGTTTGTCAAAGACCCAGGAAAGAGAAAGAGAAGTTTGTTGCGAATTAAAATGACGTAATTGACATGTAGTATTAAACATTAAAGAGGTCCGTTCCGCTGTTATCATTGGAATGCCCTAATTAGAAAAGTAGAGACATTTAAAAAAATCAAAATGACATAATATTATTTATAACAAAATTGGTTATTATTGATAATAAACGTGAAAAAAGGATCTTATCGTGAGGGTCTCTCCCGAAAGAGCGTTCACATGATTAGTCCTTCATACTCCTACCTCAAGTCAAAACTTTATGCCTTCGACCCTATCATAAACCTAAAAGCCTTTCTTCCCAAACACTTCCCACAGAAACTCCAACCCACTACCCAACTTTCCTCTTCCATTCCATTTTTTTCTTTCTCTCCCTGCCTCAATCTGATTTTGGAGAGGACTTTTACCAACAACACCATCTTATCACGAGCAAAATCATAATAGTCAATCGTCAATTTTAGCTGCAACATCAAAGTTTTTCCATCTCTGCAATTACAATCAATTATAACACAATTACAATTGTGACCACATCGACCGCATTAGTGAGTAATTTCTCACGATATCAAAGATCGCGGCAAAATCACAGTCGCAACTGTAACCGCAATTTAAAGGATCAATACATAATATACATTAATGTCTTTCAACAAGAGGAGGTTCATGAGAGCCCTATACAAAGCAAATGGAGGCTGTGGGTGTAGCAAACCAAAATCTTCTGACGTCCACGAACCCACCCCAAAACCCAAAATCTCAATTTACCAAAACACAAACCCTAGCAGCCTCAATTCATCCACCACTTCCGGCGACCGCAACGACGACGATGAAATCCTTACTTCCACCACTATCTCCGAACCCGACACATTTCAACAAAACCCCAACAACATGCCGAAACCAAACCCAAAACTCGTTGACAGCATCGCCGTTGAGAAGGACTCAAACGACCCACATAAGGATTTCCGAGCCTCCATGCTCCAAATGATCCTCCAGAGAGAGATGTACACAGAAACCGATCTCCAAGAGCTTCTCGAGTGCTTTCTCAAGCTGAACGCCAGCTGTCACCACCAAGTCATCGTTCAAGCCTTCATGGAGATCTGCGAAGAATTGTTCCCGAAGAAGAACATGGTCAAGGGTGGAGGCTCTCTTGATCAACAATTAATGTGGCAGGAACCAGATCATAAGAAAGAGTCTGTGAATGTTGTTGCAGATGCAGATGCTAGAGCTAGCTCAGGCGTGCACGAACTTACGTACGTGTGAAGGCCACGTGAGTGCATTGAATTCGCACGTGGCAAGCTGCATGGAAACGTCACGGTTTCAAACTGTTCTATCATATCTTATCATATTCATTCTCTCTCATTTATTCGTTTATCTAACTGTTATATGTACGTGGGGTTGGAAGGAGCTGGAGCACGATTCAAAATTTATTGAGGTTTTGCGGGATTTGATTTGAGATTTCAAATTTAGATGTGAAAGAGAAAGAGGGAAATTCAAGTATAAATATCCCTAGAATGAAGGACGTAAATACTAGTGTATCTTTCTTTCGAATAACTTTAATTATATGCATTTGTAAGTGTAAAGCTCTCGTTGAATTATGTAATGGCACAATTCACTTATTAATGTGTTTACAACTTGTATAAATTTAAACTCAAAATGATGTTACCATAAAAATTTAAATTGTGATATAAGATTATTTTTAAATATTTATAAATTCTTTCTAAAATAGTTATTGAAATTCGATCAATTACACATAGAAATAAAACAAGGTAGAATGAAAGAGTTACACAGCTAATTAAAGAGACCAAACATATATATAGAGAGAGATATAGATATAGATATATAGATAAAGCTAGCAGATAAGTAGTTATTTATTTATTTATTAGACAAGTTCTAGGGTGGCTTAGTGTTGTATATGACTTAAGGTGGACCATTCTTACTATTATAGGTCATGCAATACCTGATTATGGAAACTCCATCGAACGAAGCTCCCCAACCAGGCAACCACTGTTTGTTGTTGTCGAAGACGATTTTCAATGACAACGTTTCATTTTATTCTACGGCAAAGAACCCTTGTCTTCTCATAATTAGATGAAGGCTTTGTCACCTTCATGACATGATTACCTTTCTAATAATGGAGGCTTAAAGAAGATAGTGATGTCATTAGAACGATTGGAAAACGAGTTTGATCAGAGGGGTGGAAAAGGAAAGCAGAGAGTGAAAATGAAATTTGTTCTCGATTTGCGAAGTCAGAGTGGTGACGATAAACCAAAGTGGTGCAACGACATCGGAGCCACAATGGTGAAGTATATGGTGCAGATGATGCACGTACCGTAATGGTAGAATGAAATTAATCTAAAGGTTAAAAATTGTGATACACCATAAACCACATGAAGTGGTGGCTCACCCTAGCTTATGTCCTATATGATAATATGGAAATATCTATTAATTTTTTTAATGACTAACTTTCTATAATATTTATATATTTACGTGACAGAATTTAAGACCTTGACTTCTTTTTGTTGTTAATTACAAGAAAAGTTTGTGAAATGCACATTTAAATAGGATATTGAGAATGTCTAATTAAGAAAGTGAGGAGAGTGAATATATACTCTTCAAAATTAAACTCTTGATTTGATTCCAAAATCATGTACATTATTTCAGCCCATGTTTCAGGCCTCATACTCGTGAGACGTCTAAATCTCCATGGATAGTTGCATTAGTGGTATAACTGTATAAGACTTCCTGGCCCATCCTTCCTTGAAAATATTAATTTTTCAATTTACTTTAATGATAGGTTATTTTGTCAAAACTACTTCTGACTTTATTTTATTTATGGATGGTGACATGTAAAACAAATAATAACTTTAATGTATAAACAAATAGTAGCTAAAGTCATAATTGGTTAAAAAAAATTAATTTAAACTAAAAAGTGATATAAAATGTCAAATGCTTTTTAAAATATAGAATTATAAGACCATAATGTATTATTTGCCTTCAATTATAAGCAGGACATCCTGGTATATATATATATATAGAAAGAGAAATTATTAATGCACTCATGCCACTTTTTTAATATGAGTGTATTAGTAACTAACATCAAAAAATTTAGAAAAAAAAATCAATCACTTATTTTGTTTTTATAAATTTAATGTAAGGATAAAATAATAATTTAATTCTTAACTTCTTAAAAAATAAAAAATAAAACTTATTTCTCTTTCTTTTCTCACTCCGTCATTCCTTTCTCTCTCCTATCTGTCGTCTTTCCTCTCACCGTCACCCATTACATTTGCATATTCTTTCAACAGCCTTGTCATAACCTTGTTTGTATTCCTTATAAATGGCAAAAGAAAATGAGAAAAAGATAAAGAGACAATCTTGGCTGTAGCTTTTGCAATCTGAAACTCTTTTTTCAACACCTCCATATCGTGAGCATGGAAACGGTGCTATGGTGAGGAATGTGAAAAATTTTAATCCTTGAAAAGTGGCTTTTATGTTCAAAATTTGGAATGGTACTTTACATTATTAAAGAAACAATGAACTATCTTTATTCAAACTTAAGAAAGAGAAATGACCACTTATGGTCTGATGCTGCAATATTAGATACTTGAATTCCATTAAAGCCAAGATCGACCATTTTGGGTCCATTTAAACACTTTATTTTTTTTTTTAAATGTTTTTCAGTAACTTTTGCTTTATTTGTTTCATGCATTTTTGCTTCAACGATCAATTTGATAAATCTGATTAAGAATTTTCTTTTTCCATTCTTAAAGAACTTACAAAGGTGTTGAAAGGAAAATTGTAGAATCTGAAAATTTAATTAGTGGGGTGAGACGTGAGAGGTGAGAGAGGAAAGGAAAAGGAGTGATGAGTGGTGGAGGAAAGAGAAATAATTTAATTCTTTTTTTTAAAGTTAAAGATCAAGTTACTGCTATATCCTTACGTAAATTTAGGAAAGAAAAAGAAAAAGTAACGATTTTTTGTTACAAAAGTTTTGGTGTTACATGCTAATGTATTCATATTTAAAAAAATGATACGAGTGCATTAGTAAATTTATATATATATATAAATCTATCTTTTTTCTTAAGTCTTCCTTTTCTGACTTTTCCTTATATTTACTTTTGTTTGAATACTATTTTCTCGTGAAGTAGTAGATTTCACTCTCCTCGCATACATATAGTATATTCTCTTATGTTTTAATTGTATAAAATAAATATTTATTATGTGCAATGCACAAACTAAAATAATAGTTCTATAAATAAATAATTGATTATATAAGAATTAATTTTTTTCCAAATCAAGTAGTCGTGGAGGATCATGTTAAAAAATCATATTTAAATGTAAGAATTAATTTATTTCTCAAAATTGTTTTACTGCTAATCTTGCTGGGTCATATTTTTGAAGATGGAATAAAATTCAATTATGTTATCAAATTAATTTATGAATATAATTAGAATGGACTAATTAATATGATAAATATTTATTTTTAATAATAAGTATTTAGAAGTTATAGTTAAAATGATTTTTAATTAATTGACTGTAAAAGAAGAATAGACCAACTGCTACTATTCTTTACTCATTTTCTATATTTTCCTATTTAATTTTACAAAAAAAAGGTAAAAAAAAAAAAGAAAAAGAATCTAGATAACTAATTGCAAAAAACAACCTGCAGGCCCATAGTTTATCCCATCTGTGGCAAGCGTTTGAATAGCGGTCAGTATCCATTGAATTGAATATTAGAAGCAGATGTCGGTACATGAATTTGATGACAAAAGACAAACTTTATCTGTCAGCACGCCATTTATACGATGCTGGCGTTCGTTCATGGACATTGTCTTTGTCAAAGTGAAACTCCCTGTTAGTAGTACCATACTCTTTAAATCATTTTTACACCCTTTTTTTTAACACCTACTCAACAATTTTTATTTTTATTTTATTTTTCTCTTCTGTCACATTTTTTATATATATATATATTTCTTTTTTTTTTCTTTTGTTGTTACTCTTTCCGAGTGTATAATAGAATTTGGTGTCAAGATATATTTATTTTCATGACATGTTGAATCATCAACGTGTATATGATAAAATCATATAAAATAAAATTTTAAAAAATTAATAGACATAAGTATAAAACTTTTCATATCGTGAAGAAATTATATTTTAACATAATAGTTAAGATAATTATTATAAAATTTAATAAACAAATTTTACAAATAAGAGTATAAAATATTTTCCCCATTTTTATTCAAATTATAATTCTAAATAATAATAAAATAATTTTGTTGTTGAGCGACAAGTGATACTATAATTTTACTTTTACCAAAAAATTGGCTAATCAATGTTAAGTGATGTTTATGTATTTTTGTGGATGTAAAATATTAAATGAATTATTCATAAAAATTAAAAAAGAAGATAAAGAAATTGCAATTAACGGTAGCAGCTAGCACAAAATAAGAATGAATTTCAGGATGAAAGGCTCACTTGGCCTAATTCTATCTCGAAATCCTAAAAGGACAGACCGATCCTCATTTCCAAGAGACAGTGCATGGCGTGTGTTTCAAATTTCAATTTCTTCATCCCATAAATTTTTTTTGTCAAGTATTGACAGTTTTTCCTAAACGTAGAGGAGAAAGAATAATACTAATAATTTATCCGAAAAATAAAATAATTAATGAAATTTTTATTTATGTATATATTGTCAGTTTTTTCAACTGGCAGAGCAAGTGAGCTCCAATCCAAACAAAACACCGGCATGTTTCTGGGGCCCATCCTTCACGAAATAAATATCCCTCATTTTCTGAAACGCGTGCCACGTCAGCAAGCTATCAGACCCGGCCTGGTGGCACTTCCCAACGGCCCGGTCCACGTTTAGGGTTCGCGCGAGCCGGTCCAGACCGCCATAGAGCGTGTCGCAGAACCGCATCATGTGCTTGATGTCGTAAACGTTGTTCCCGAAAAACGCCCTCAAAATGTTCAAGAACTCCTCCAACCCGTTCGGCAGGCTCCGCCGGGTCAGGATCTTAACCAAGTACCCGAAATCGTACGCGCTGTGAAACGTCACCCAACTCACCGAGTCGTTGCAGACGAGTCCCGAAGACATCACGAGTTCGGCGAAAAGGTAAGAGTCGATGCCCTCCGCCGCGTTGCGGCGGAAGTCGATTCCCTGGCGGCGGAGGAGATCGATGGAGTCGGGCGCGTGGGCGTCACGCTCGACGTCGAAGTCACGGAAGTTGAATTCCCAGATAAAGCGGTTGCCGGTTCCGAGGTGGGGGAGATTTCCGTCGGAATCAGAGAGAGTGAGACCGATCTGGATCAGGTTAAGCGCATCAACGTTGGACTTGAGAAAGCGGTAGTGGTCGGAAGGTGGGAGGTAGGGTTTTGTGGGGTCCACCGTGTGGGGACGGAAAACAACACCGGGGAATTCAGTGTCCATGGAAATGAAAGGGTAATCATCGATCACTTGGCGAATCACCTGGAATTCGGATTCGAGGTTGGATGCCCAGACCTCGCGGATCAGGATGGGCTTGGAATTATTAGGGTTTTCTTCTACCACGCCCATTTGGAATCGCTTCTGCAACAACACGAGGAAAAGGAGCAAGAGTGAAGCGAAGGATTGTCTAGTTTGAGGTGAAATCATGAAGGGGCCAGGGGGAGTTTGGGTTGTTTTATAAAGGTGGGGGGTTGGAGATGTTGCTTGGAAAGTGGGGAACGTCAAATGGGTTACGTGAGGATGATGGGAGTGTGTGGGCGCGCGCGTGAAGCGGTGGGGTCTGGATAAGTACAGTGTAAGTGGTGAATGTGGGGTATATATAGATTGATAATATATTCGTATTATACATCACCCGTACAGAAATCCAGGTAACAAAGTAACAACATACTATGATACTATTGCTATAGCTAGCAAGCATTGAGTCATTGACCGACCAACATCCTAATATGGTTATATGAGTTTGTTTTAAAAAAAAATTACATATATAATGTTTCAGATACTCTAATAGAACGTTTTTGGTAAGTGTCATCATCATTGGCTTAAAAATATTAAACAAGTAATTAAAATAAAAAAAAAACTTTTATAAAACAATCATATTGATATATTTCGGTCGGCAGTGGCGGATCCAAAAAAATAATGAAGAGGAGACATCAATGGCGTTTGCACACTTGTAAAGAAAATTTAAAGGAATAAATAATTATAAACCATAATATAAAGGAACAAACAAATAGTCAGACCAAATTATTATTCTAGATTGAATAGAACAATGAAAACAATCCATTAACCAAATTACTAGTTAGTTAATTTCCACCTAATTTAGAATTTTGGACAATACTATCAATACATACAGTGTATTGCATAATCTTGTAAGTACAATATACTTCAAAATATTAACAATTTGTTTATCCTAAAGTTCTATGCCCAGTAAAACATAACAGAGAGATTTTATTCAAATGATTCAAATTAAAAACTATCAAGATATAAGGTATCATGCTTTCCAAGCAAAAAAAATATTTGGAAATGAAAACTTATATTATCTCTTGAATCAGCCACTTAATAATAATAACAGTGCTTTGATTTAATATATATTATTAATAATAATATGTAAAAAAAACTCTTTATTTAATAATAATAATAATGGTTTGAATCAGCCACTTATATTATCTCTTGATTTAATAATAATAGATCTCTATACGTGGCCCGTTTTTTAAGAATAATAATAGCATTGCTTTCATTTGATATATGTTATTACTTGAATTTATTTTTTGGAATACCTAATATAAATATATGTAAAAAAATAACTTTGAGAGTTACAAATTTGAAACTAATTGAGTTTAAAAAAGTTCTTCCATGACCTTGAACCGAATTCTATTTCTAGCCAAGAAAATGGCCTCAATTTTTCAATGAGTTCTGATCCCCAATTCAGTATCAACAAATATGCCAAATCAGACACAAAAAAGAAAAAAGATTTATAAATAAAAGCTAAAAAATCACCCAAGCAATTAGATCTTCACTTCAATTGACGTATAGCACATGGTAGAAATGCCTAATATGACTTGTGACAACAAAGATTAACATAAAGACAAAACAAAAAAGATCTCCAATATGATTCAGCTAAACAAATCCAATAAAAGCAAGAATCCAATACCATAAAAATCTCAAAGATGCAATCTTTAGCTCAAAATCTACAGTTTCAATGCACATAATAAACAACCCCCTCAACTGAACAACAATTACAAGTAATGAACAAGGTAAAATGGAACACCCCAAAAAATAAAATGCAGGCAACAAAAGAGACAAAGGAAACCTGAGGAGGTAAAATTTGAGAAAACCCCAGAACAATGCAGGAGCCTTAGAGATGGTGGCCGAGTGGCCAACGATGGTAGTTCTGGCGGAGCTACGGAGGAGGAGCAGAAGTGTAGAACGCGTGGATTCATTCTACTCGAGAGGAAGGAGATTGAAGGAGAGCATATCAGAGCAAATAAGGGTATCTTGTGAAAAAATTTCAAAATAAGGGTATATTGGTAATTTAATGTGAAAATTTAAGGGGGGGCACTTGCCCCCCTTATCTTGTATGTAGATCTGCCTCTGTCGGTCGGCATATAAAAGTGTACATGCTTTCTCGACTCTAGTTACCCAACATCTTATGGCATGAATTGACGACAACCATACATCACTTGTGTTCGCGTTCTCGAAGGCACCCCTCTTTTTCAAGAGGATTTTTAACATGTCAAATCCTGTTAAGGTTATTTGCGTCCTTATCATGTTAGTCTTTTGTGTTTTCACAATTGAGATTATGGGTTATATATCCCTCGATTCTCTTGAATGACATTGGGTGGAGTCCTCATTCGATCTTTGGATGTCTATTGTCCTTGAATGTCGACCGTTACCGCTATTATTAATGCAGCCCGTTGTATGCATTATTTGATCTTCGGTTGTTAATTAACTTTAGCAGCCCGCAATACGCAACGAGGTAGATCGAATCATATGTGATAAATCTTGACATGAATATCTTATCAGTCAATTATGATATACCTTTATAAAGCCTTGGCAATTGACCTAGAAGGTAGACGACAATTCACATTTAAATGTTATTGGGCTAGGTCTTCTTCCTCTGAGGTGGGGGTGTCCAAATCCAAACCAGTAAAAAAAATTAAAAATCGCTAAAAAAACCCGAAAATTGAACCTAACCGATTTTTTTGGGATTTGTTTGAATAATTTTTTTCTCAAACCAATTGATTTGGTTCGATATGTAATTTGCGTTTTTGAAATCGAACCAAAATGAATCAAATCACAATGCTTATGTTAACACTTATATTAGTTTAGTGTTACGCATTGTATGTGTATATCACTTGAGTTTTTCAATATTTTGTAGTGCTATGTATGTAAAACTCATACAATGTATACCATATTCTTTTTTAAACGACTTTTTAAAGATATGTTTCGTTTAAAATGGATGAAAATTTGATAGATTTTTATTATAAAAGGTTTAACATATTAATAAGTTTCATAGACTATTATTAACAATTTTTTAATGTAATTTAATTTAAAAGATGGAAAGAAAGTATATAAATTTTAATGAAATATTATTTTAGTAAAAAAATATTGTGTGGTTTAATTCAGATTTTATTTTAAATGAAAATCGAACCAAATTGAACTACATATGTTTTATAAGTTTGATTTAGATAAATTTCTTATGAATAATCGAACCAAACCGAGTAGCAAACACTCTATTATGAGATACAATTTAGTGACAATAACAAAATCTTAAATCTTAATCGATAAGATTTTATAGGATATTTATTTATAATTAAGATTTATAATAAATAAATTATTTGAATATATAAGTTATATTATAAAATTTGTAATAAATAAATATTATATATATATATATATATATATATATATATATTAGTTTAGATTTACCGTAGATAATTTAATTTGCGATAGAAAGTTTTATTATTATTGATTTTTTCTTTCCGAAAATCATGATAAAAAAGAGATAAAAGATAATAATTAATTTATTTAGAGATAGAGATAAAGATGAAATTATGGTAATTTAAAATGATTGAGAAATAAAAAAAATTACTTAATGTTTTTTGTCTATAAGAATAAAATAAAAGTATTAAGTGATCACATCTAACGCATTCAACTGACCTGAGAATCAAAATCACCGGTCTCATCCCTTGTCTCATTAATTGTCCCATCTAAATAAAATGTTATCACATCATTTAATGATAAGAGGTGACTCATAACATATGCTTAACGACGTTATCTCCATCCTTTTATTCTGTCTTAAGTCTGAATCGTAGAAAAAACCTTAGACATGCTATCTCATGAGAAAACCTTCGCTGGAGACCAATGCCCCCAAAATCATTCTCACGATCCCGAGTGGCAACCTTGACATCAATCATCGAGAAGGGTTAAAGAACATTGTTTAGATTTGAGATGGAGAATAATAAAAATGAGATAACACATAATCGTTAAACGATGTGGCAACGTTTTATCCTACCCAGCCTCCGAACAAAAGTTCCACAAAATACGAACTCGTGAACAACCCACGTTGTTCTGTGAATAATAAAAAGGGCACCAGCACTGATGAGAAAACGCGGGAAACATGTGGAAATTTTAAGAAGTTTTTTGTGTTTTCGCATTTTGTTACGCTGGATAAGACCTTGTCTCCTGTTTTTGCGAGTTACAAATATTACGCCTTTATTTTGTCCTGCGTTATTTATTTTGTCTAGTCCCATGATCATTTTACAAATCAAACCTAAAATAACTATTGTTGTGTTCTTCTGTTCCTCAAATTTTAGGGAGTCAAATGGACCTTCGACATACTAAAATGCAGGCCGTCAAATCCTTACAAATTATGTATTAACTATGATAATGTATTTAAGATATATCTAAATTTTATTTTATATCAAACAATTTATAAATTTATATTTATTTTCTACTCTTTTAATTTTTTTATTTTATATTCTTCCTTAAACCAGTCAAAACATTAATTGTATTCCATTATTCAAAAGACGTCAAACGAGTTGTTAACACTCCTTTTCCACATGCCTAAATTTAGATTCCAATGTATCAAGCGATTCAAGTCCAACCTATAACAATATCGTGAACCCCACTTGATTGCCACATATAATAAAATCTTAAAGAAAATAAATTAAAAGAGCGGTTCAGCCACATCATCATTAGGCTGCGAAAGAAAGCAAATTTAAAAGGACAAAAAACTGATGCAATAGAGAAGGATTTTTTTTTAGCATAAAAATAAAATAGAAGATTTTTTATTAAATTTTTTTTATATATTATAATTTTGAGTTCTTTATTTTTAAGATGTGATTTTATTCTTTTAATTAACTTATTTTTTTCTTTATATTTTCCTCCTTCCTTAATCCATGTTACATTAGTGTTCACACGTAAGTTAATAATGAGAGTTAAATTATTTTAAAAAAATATTTTATAAATTGTTTTAAATTTAAAATATTGTTATCATAAGTATGTTCGTATCTTTAAATTAAATTATATTTGTTATTATATTGAGTATTTAAAATATTTAAACAACTAATTGTATTTGTCTAAATATAAGAATTTAATTTATAAATAAGTGTAGTATATATTAGTATTTCACTATTAAAATTACTAAAGTAGTATATATTTTTATGAATTCACCTTGAAGAGATAAGTCAAACATTTGAAAGTCAAATTTAATTTTGTTGAAGAAATTTCGAGTATTTTTTTCATGATTAGAAAAAAATTTTGCACAATGTTTATTTTATATAAAAAAGAAAGAAGCAAAATCAACTTTCTAAAGTCGGACTTTTGTCTTGAAAATTAAAGTTTTTAAAAGTATATTATTTTAGTAATTTTAAAAGCAGGTTATCCCATTTTATTTTAATAAAAAGAGAGCTGGTTGAAAAAAAAATTAGTCACTATTATACTATGTTATTAATATGGAATATTTACTAACTTTGAAAAAAAAATTATTAATTTTTGTTGGAAATTACTTTTAGTATAATTTTTCTTATAATTATATTTTTTCATTTACAATACTCATAAAAATCTTTATTAAGGGGTATAATTCCAGAGACCAAAACGGTAAGTTGATAAAAAGATCCTTTAAACCGTGAGAATTTTTTCCAACACCAAATATTGGATTTTCTAGCGGTTGTCACAGTCGCAGTGTGTTTCTGGCGAAACACTAACCTGGTTGGTGTTCTCAAAGAAACATTGTAATTTGTTTTAAAAGAAAAAGCTATCATGCAGCACGAGTGAATATGGATGTAAGCTAAGTATTATGAGAACCCAAATTCAGATAGCTTGGAATTTGGAAAACGGTGGGGCGTCTAAGGATAATGGGTATGCGGTGGAATCCTTGGTGATGATTCTGGGAAATGGCTAGGTGGTTTTTCAAAATTTATTGGTCATGCAATGCAACAACTTATATAGCTGAGTTTTGGGCATGATTTTGAAATCCGGGGGGGACTGGCCGGTTTGACCAGAAACCTATAAAAAAATTGGTATGTCTTAAATTGGTTCAAAAATTATTGAACAGGTCAACAACCAATAAAATTGGTTGGGTTAACCGATTTTACTGTTTTTGCTTAAAATTGTGTTTTTTTAATAAAAAATTAAAACAACATAATTTTGGTTTTAAAAAAAAAATTTGGTATTGGTGAACTTAATGTTATATTAGATTTGCTTTGTTATATGTCATGACTTATAATATTTTAAGCATAGTTATGAAATTCGGTCTGGTCACTTATTCGGGTCGAGACAATGAATCAGTGGTTCAATTGATGGATTAGTAATTTATTTGGTTTGATCTGATATATATTAAAAATTTAAAATTATATATATATCTATTATATATATAAGTATATAATTAACATTATTTGAGTAAGAAAAATCTATCCATATTCCAAAATCTAAATTAAAAAAAATCCATTTTTTTTATAAAAAAGTAATTTGTTTTTTCCAAAAAAAATTAATTTTTTTTCAAAATATTAAAACTGGCCAGACCGATTCAACCGGGTTTGACTGAATCACCCCGAGTCAATTACGTATCCGATTCGAAAGCGAAACAGGCCTAATCAGGCCATCGAGTCTCCGTTTGATCTGTTCAGACCAATTTTTATAATACTACTTTTAAATAAAATTTACTTTCTATTATTATCAACTTATACAAATTATATTATTCTCTTTACGGGTGCAATGATAGATATAGTTTTGACAACATTCATTTTTTGGAATGCCTATGAAGGACTTCGGTTGGCAAGAGCCTATGAACCCGTTGTTAACTTTTAATGTTTTCGTAGTGTCTACTCCACGTTTAGTTTCAGCGTAATTTTCTTTAATTTTGTGGGCTTATACCCCTTGATAACAAAAAAATAAAATAAAAGAGCAACATTTGATCAATCTCCTGTAAAAATATAGTAAAATTACGTATAATAAAAGAAATTGACATGTGTCATTGTAAAAAAAAGAAATTGACAAGTAAAAAGATCTTTTAATAATAAAGAATTTAACGTGAGAATTTCATTTATAATGATTTTTCATTGGTTAGTAATTATAACTTTTACATTCACAGTGCATTGAAAAGAAACTCTTCAAAAATAAAATTAAACAACGAAAATTCCGTTTTTGTAATAATGGGAAGGCAGACGCTTCCATTTAATTATAAAAATTCAGTTTAAAATGCATTAATGAGAATTTAGTTTTAGACATTGTGAGTAGTTATTTTTCTTTTAATAATTGAGTATATATATAGTTATTGAAGATAAAATTAGTAAAAATAATGTGAAGGCCAAATGAAGTAAGTTATTGTTATTAACATAAATAATAAATATATTGAGATTAACTTTACTTTATTTCATTTTCTTTCAATATTTCTCCTCTGATCTGTATTACACCTTTCTCACAACTCTTCTCTGAATTTACATTCAGTGGTATCATGACCAATAGATAAACATGGGTCACAAACACAAAGGGAAAGTGGATAAAAGTAGTTGAGTGAATTTAAATCTTTGATTATATTTGAATAGTCGCATGTACGGAAAGGATGAGCGATGCAGAGTAGTAACCATAAGTGGGCCGTGCTTCATAAATACTCGACAGCAGTACGCTTCGGCTTACACATACCAAAGCCCATAGGCCCAGAGCCAATAATTATAATTTTTAAATCAATTTTTTAACCAAATAAAAATGGAATATTTATATTTTTTTTTCTTTTTCCTTTCTTTTTAAGTACTAAATATATACTTATATTATAAATTATAATACACTACTTCATTCTTTCAATTAGATATTCTCAATATATTCTCTCTTTTCTTCTTTGAATGTGTATTTGACATGACAACAACCTAACCAAAAAAATTATTTCAATCATCTTAAACTACCATCCTTTCATCTTTATATGTTTTCTTGATCTTATTAATTGTCTATCTCTTTGAATACATCCTTTTATTTTTATATCTGTTACGGATAGGCCCAATCCAATATTTAAATTATGCAACCACCAAAAGATAGAAGATATAACAGAGGATATATTCACAATTAATGATAATTAGCTACAAAGATATTCTAAATATCTTAACCAAAGATAATGG
>CM023952.1:26438219-26491460 GCA_013407115.1 Glycine latifolia | reverse complement strand
ATATATATATATATATATATATATATATATATATATATATATATCTCCACTTTTCAATGAAATTCAAAATTAAAATTCTTACCAACACTCAAATTGAAACAGCTTCAATTAATTTAGTAATACCACAAAGAAGAACTTCTTCCAAAATGATTAAAACAGCTGTGTTGTTGATATGTATTGCTTTAATTTAGAACACCGAAACCTAAAAACAGATCGAATAGCATGATCTCCTTCAACGTACGTCACCATTGCCACCACCTGATGAATGAAATGCCAATACGAATATCACACACATGACCAGCGATTGACTAAGGATTTGTCTGAGAGTTAGGAGGGGAATGAAAGGAAAGAGATTCAACGGGAAGGGAGGAGAAGGAAATGGAGGAAAATGAGGGGAATTTCTACCTCATTGTTTGAGAGTTAAAAATATATTAGGAGAATAAAATTGAGAGTTAATAAGATATTTTTACAATTTTGTCTTTACTTCAAAAATTAATACATTCTATATTTTACAAATAAAACTTAATTTTGAATTTGTATCTAGGGTAAAATAGTAATTTTATTACTTTTCCTTCTAAAAACCCCAAATCAGGGGAACAACAATTTTAATGGTTTGGAAGAATTCAGAGGAATTTTAAAAATCTTCAAATTCTTTTCCTCAAAAATTAAAACTCTCAAATAAGAAGATGTTACTACCTAAACCTTTCCTTTCCCTTCTTTCCCCTCTAAAATCCTTCTCCCAAACAAAGCCTAAACCAACTACTCCATCCTTATCCGTAGGCCAATTACCCACATCTCTACAACCATCCAGTCATCCAGAAAATGGCAGAATGTTAACATATACATAACTGGATTGTCATTGATTATATAATTTCTTTGTTAATTATTGGAATGCATCTTCTCATTTCTCATACATTATTCTCACTTGATAAGTTTATTTCTCTTAAAAGCTATCAAACAAGTAAAATTCCATCAGAATTTAAATAAATCGTTTAAAGATATATATATCATTAAAAAAAACTTACTCAAAATATTAGTTCTATTTGTCGTTAATAACTAGATGGTAAATATATTAGGTTAACTGTTTGTATAATTATTTATAATCAAATAAATAAATATGGAAATTTAAAACTTTGAAAGAGAAAATTAAGTTCAAATTCAGGGATTTGGTACACTTCTCCAAAATAATAATTAAGTAGAAGTTAACATTTGATGCTCTGCTTTGATTTTAACCGATAAATTTGATATGATTCAGGTAATAAAGTTGGCCGTAACCTTCACAAAAAAAACTTTTTCTAATTTTAGTCTTTCAGATAACAAACCAAGTAACCAAGAACTTAAAGGAAAGGATCAGGAAGGCCATCTATAGTAAAAATAAAAAGCAATGGCAAGGGGCTTTAATTTGGTTTGATCGTAACCCGTTCGCAATAATTGATCTTCTCGAACCCCGTGTACGCACTATTGGCATATGATTATAACTTGACTTGTATCTACATTAATTGAAAGGGACTACACTTATAAAGAAAGAGACAAAGATTGCTCACTCATAACTAGCAGCATGGTATAAGGGACTAAGGGTACATCTTAAAATGATTAAGTTGATTAATTTTTTGAGATGAGTCTATTTATTATCAATTGTACAATTTTTGTAGACCATTATATTCGTATTTTTAAATATAAATAAAATAAAATAAATATAAATTAAAAACATATATACTTTTTTAGAGAATTAAAAATATACATAAGAAGAGATTAGTTAATTTAATTGTTTAAGAATATTTTCATTCTTTAAATGTCATATTACATACTTTCTGTTAAAATTTTGTTTTTTTAAAAAATAAAGAAGGGTTTAAGTGATAAAAACGATTTTAGTAGTATTTAGTAAATATCTTATTATGATCAACGTTGATTAAATAAATTTAAACATTGAATAAATAAATTAAAGAAGAAATTCTTATAATAATTAAATACGTAATATTTAAAATTAATAAAAATTCATTGAATATATGTTATATAATGAGAAAATATATCATTTTACCATACAGAATAAATAAAAGCTACCATAGACAATAAAATTTGAATTTATGATATATATTAATAACGAATAAGACAGATAAAATTACCATATATACGTAGCCTAAGACGTGCAGTTGATAGGTCATTTTCGTTGTTTTTACTTACTCTAGAGCGCACAGACTTGCCTTTGCTGTTGTTTTTTTTTTCCACAAAGACAAAAGCAGACGGTTGCCTAAAATAGGAGAGTATAAATGAGAATATTAATGTATATATGTGATTATATGAAAATGGATAAGATAAGAAATGAGAATATGTTTTAAGTTTCTGATAAATAAATAATTTTTGTTTTTTATTTTTAATAAAATTTTGTTACATTAAATTCTTCATATATCAAAATTTTTGTTTTAACTCTCTTTCATTGAGTAATAATATAACATAATTTTAATGATTAATATATATTAAAAAATCAATTTAATTATAAAATATCACATTATCATTTAGTTGAAGACACGCTTAAAATAAATATTTTTACATATCAAAGATATAATACAATTAAAAATTTATTAAAAATTCATATTATGTCGCTAACGGGTTACTGACTTTAAGTTGTCGTTCGTATTCAGTGTTATTTACAACTTGTACATCCCTCATCTCAACTTTATTATTATAGCGATGACTTGACTTTTTATTTTCTTTTGAGAGGCAAACTAGGTATATATTAATAATATGACAGATTTACATCAAATATACAAGATGTACAGAGTGGTATAACATCAACAAAAGTATCCTATCTTTTCTAAGGGTCCAAAAATCCCTATTAACCAACGTAGCGAAAATAAACTGCCCAAAGTGGTCAAGTTTGTATGCGCTCAGAATCGATTCACCAACACAAGAAATTTTACTTTTAATTTTGTTAAAATAAAAAAGTCAAATTTATCAGAAAAAGGTTATAGATGTTGATAAAAAATTCAATATATAATTTTGATCATTTAAAGTAAAATATATATTTTTTTCAAATTTATTTTAGACTTTACTTATCATTAGGCCCTCCCATGGATTAATTAGTGCAGCATGTAGAGAAGAAGAGACCTAGCCTGGTTGTATCCAGCAGCCAGTACCACGAATTTGCCTTGATGTGGTTCAAAACTCCAATGGAATGACCCTGCTCCCCTCTGAAAACAATCCTGTTCCTCAGACCACAAACACCAGCAGGTGGCATGCCAAAAGATATACTTCACCTTGCTGCAGATGATTGTTCCTTTGATGCAGTGTCCCAATTGTGAATACTGCATTCAGATATGGAAGGTCCGTATTACACCTCAACCAGCGAAATACTGCAATCCATAAAAGTTTTCACCTTCACGATTTGACTTTTATATTATTTGGTAAGAGAACAGTAAAGTCTTAAAGATTAAGGGTTTAATATTTCTTTTTTTTTTTTGGTTTTTTTATAAATAAAAATTTAAAATCTTATTTAACAAGAGTAGTTTATTAAAATAAATTTAAAGATAATATTATTTGTTCAGTTTTTAAAATATAAAAATCCAAAATAATTAATTTATTTTAATTTTTGAATTTTAATTTTTTATTGCTTATTCTTTCTGACATTATCACTTTTTCTTCTCATTCATATTCTATAAAAATTATTTTAGAAAATGATTCTAAAAACTAAAAAATACCATTAACTTTTTTTTTGTGAACAATACCTATACTGAAGTTAAAACCTATGACCTCATGAAGAGTACTATTTTTTAAAAATATATTAATTTATTTAAAATATATAAATAACGAGGAGTTAAATACCTAAATCCCAATAAAACCAATGAAGCATCAACTAAATATTGAGCAATTAGGAAATCATAAACAAAAAAGTATAATAATCATCATTGAAGACAAGAAAATTTATTAATACAAATTAAAAAAACTACTATATTTACAATTTTAGCTTGTGTAAAATAAACAATTTATACGCTGAGACTTGACATAGAGCTTATAAGAGTAAGGTAATTTTTTTTTATAAAAAAAGGCCAATGTTGATTTCAATTTATTAAAAAGAAATAAACGTAAAAAGGATATTTTTTTCGTACTCATTTTTTGGTAGACAATGAGAAATATAGAACAAGTTTTATATAAAAAAGTTTTTTATGTCTTATTAATTAATTGTTTGGTTGACAATGTAAAATGTATTATTATACTCTTTTTAATATTAGTTATTGTCGGATATTTAAAAAAGAAAAAAAAGCTATTGTTGGAGATTCACGTCAAGTAGTAATGATATCAAAATAATGTATATATTGGTCGCAATGCTTATTTTATAAAACAATTTTATAGGATTGAATTAGGTCCACAATCTATCTTTTAAAATGATATCAAAATCTATCTTATCAGCTAACAATTTATTGTTAGGCTTGCAAATTTCATTTTTAATATATCAAAAAAGATAACAACAATGAAAACAATGATGCCAACAAGGATTGCAAGTGGCAGCATTGTTGAAATGATAATTAAAAATAAATATTTTTGTCTATTAAATATTTTATACTCAAAACAAAAAATTGTTTCATAATTTATTCAAACCATAAAAAATTGAGTTTTTGCCACGTCTATCATTCATTCATTTGTGTTGTTTTATGGTCTTTTTGTCTAATTTTTAATCAAACATATATAACAATTATATTTGTATTGTCCACTATCATATTTTTTTTAACAAATTAAATGGAACCAAAGTGTTTTCACTTTTTTTTTGTCATAAATAATGATACCAATATGGAGTATTTACAAGTTTTGTTGGTTATTAATTTTTTTCAAAAAATTTAATTGATCACACTTTTAGTAAAAACATTTGTTCCAATCATGTTTTTTTTTTAATATTTAAGATTCGAACATAAGAGTTGTTGGATTGCTTTCACTTATTTAAAGTATTT
This sequence comes from Glycine latifolia, assembly GCA_013407115.1. NCBI lineage: Eukaryota > Viridiplantae > Streptophyta > Magnoliopsida > Fabales > Fabaceae > Glycine > Glycine latifolia. Next base: position 26,486,520 of record CM023952.1, on the reverse strand, counting down.
AATTAAAAAACTTAATTAATTAATTTTCAATTGAGGTGCCGCACTTTTATCCCATAACAATCAAGAAAATAAGCTACCCAAAGCAACAAAGTGCGGCAAAACCCTTATCAGACTCAAAAGATTTTGTTTTAATTTTTTTTCTTTGTACAAATCAAACTTGAAAGTTGAAACTAAACAAACCATTTTTTTTGTGTGTGTGGTACTAAACATGCGAAAATAAACACATTCAGTAAAACAAAACATCAGTTATAAAGGAGGAAACAGCGACAGAGAAAACCTAACTTCATGCATGCGAGTGAAACAAAACAAAGAGAGAGAGGCATGATAATTAGGCTCGAAAAAGGGGGTGGGGAATAGAGGCATGAAGGATGTGGAGGAAACAGCGGCAGAGTGTTGGTGATGATTTGATGACACTGTTTTGGACCTTTTGATGGGATTGGTACGACAAAGATGGCTTAGTTGCATGGGTTGGCATTGGAAACTCATTTGATGGTGGTCCCTTACCGTGCTATCAGAGAGATCATGTGAGCCTAGTGGACAGATGGTAGTTGGGTGGCCATTTATTAATTTGCTAGTTAGCATATATTAATTTTTTTTTAGTTAGAGTATATTAACCAGCTACATCAATAATATATTAAGAGAATATCTAATTATAATTTACTTAACATATATATACTCCAACAAAAAAAAATAAGTGTGTATGTTTATAATTTCTACTAACATTGACTATAGTTTAAATACTTAATTTTTTAGTTGAAATACATTATCAACCTGCATTGTCGATGTATTATATTATAACTTAATGATATACTTCAACTAAAACATAAGACTACAAGATAGCAAACACTATTTAAATATATTAAACTTAGTTCTTTCAGCATCATGTGTTGAATATAATTGAATTATTGAATGATTATTTTGAACCCATTTTAATTAAAAGTTGAATGACTAATGTGAACACATTTTAAAAGTTGAATGACCAATTTAAATTTAATTAACGTTATTTCATGTCACATCACGTTTTCTTTTCTCCGTCAACGGACGTCACACTTCTGTAATGTAAGAATTATTTTAAACCTTTCAAATAAAGTCAAAGATCAAAGTCAACTTTTTAAAAGATGAAATAATAAACAAAACAAAATAAATAAGATAAAAAAATGGTATTTAACCAATATAATATTTTAATCAGTGTGTAAATTAATTTATATAAAATTGTTCCAAATTAGTCAATAGTGTTAAGTTAAAATCATAAGTATTATTTTTTATTTATCTTATTTATTAGCAATACTAACCATTAAAATTTGTCCATAACAAAAACATATTATATGCTTTTAAGAACATGCTATCAATATCCTAAAACACTAGTTAAAAAATCAAAAGAAGAAATTCTTTGTTAAACAGTGCAACAATGCAATTTCCCATATACAACTTCAATGTAATCAAGGAAGACATGGATACGTATGGATTTCGGGTTTGGAATTGTTGTGTTGGGCTTAGTGGTATGTAACAATTCATCATATATACTGGCAATGTTTGTGTTATTCCTAAGAGGGATTTACGAAAGGGTGGGATAGCATATATAGCGGTGGCACAGGTCAATACATATTGGGACCAATACTCTGTCCTTTTTCTGTAACCCTTTTGCACGGTAGGTGGCACTCTTGTGAGTTGTGACATTTTTCATGCCTTTATTCATAATAATAACATTTGTTTGGCCGTTCGAAAAAAAAAAGTAATCAAAATCTTTTTATGCATTGTTTTCTTTTTATACTATTTTGTTCTCATAATTATTTATGTTTAGCTTTCTTTCTTCATCTCAAAATAATTAAAATGTTTTAAAAATTCAAAATTTAATTAATTATTTCTCCTCAATCATACCTTGATAATGAGACAGTACTTTAGACTTAAATATAAGAAAAAAAATGTCATGAAAGGTGAACTTATATAAGCAAATTTAATTACTTTTATTTTTATTTAATGATATTATTCCTAAAATATATATTTTTTATTTGTAATTCTATTTTTAATAAATTTTAATTTATTTATGAAAAATATTTTTTAAGAATTTTATTAAAATTAATAAAATTAAATGATATTAACAAATTTTCTTAGTGTGAAATTAGTTATTGGAATTGTTGCCATTGGATGACATATCTAGGATTTGGGGTTTAACATGGGAAAGTTAGTGAGTACAGACAATAACATCTAAGTGTTAATTGTTTTTGTTATGTTAAGCGAAAAGGATCCTTATGTAGAGAATAACAAATGAAGCAAAAGAGGAAAAGCGATCCATTCGTATAGAGAGGATGTGTTTGATTGACTTTAATGGTCCGTTTGGTTGTATGAAAGAAAAATAAGGAAGAAAAAAAAACTTTAAAATTTGAATCAGAAAGAAAATGAAATAAATGAAAGTTTAAAATTTAAATTGAAAAGAAAATAGAAAATTTAAAATTTATTTTTACAAGTTAATTTTTATTTTATTTTCTCTCCAACCAAAAAAAAATACTTTATAAATTATATATATTTTTCTTTATTTTTTTTCTCTTCTTACTTGCTCTCCGACCACCCGCACCATAAATGTCAAAGTTAATTGCATTTACTGAAGGAGTACCAACATGCTTGCAGAAAGAGCTATGATATGTGAATGCGATGGAATTCTGCCGCGACAACTACCATGTCTGTCATTAATTGCAAAAGTTGTCTGTTTATCACAGTAAGCAAAATGCACCAACACACTCCTCACTCATTCTTTAATATTCTTCAATGCTCGTAAGCAAGACAACAAATTTAAGTCATATCCTTAAGTTAGTTTTACTCCTAATTATTAAGGCTCTTCATAGTTTTACTCCTAATTATTAAGGCTCTTCATATCCTACGCATTTAATACTGAAGAATTGTATATCCTTCGGTAGATTTTACTCCTAGTTACTAATTCGACAAAAAAAAAAAACTTTAGTGACGAATCAATATATATGTAAATTTTAAAAAATTATCACTAAAGTTTTAGTTACGCTTATATTAGTAAGAAATATTGCATATTTGTCACTAGTTTTACTCCTAATTATTAAGCTTCTTCATATACTAAGCATTTAAGGATGAGGGATTGTATATTTTTTGGTTAGTTTTACACCTACTTACTAATTTTACCAAAAAAAAATTAATTTTATTAGTGACAAATCCATTTATATGTAAATTTTAAAATTTGTCGCTAAAGTTTTAGTGACGTTCATACTAGTGACAAATATTGCATATTTGTCATTAAATTTAGTCACTAATAAATTAATTTCTTGTAAGTCTCTTTATATTATGCACTTGATGGCTATATAAGGCACATAAGACTTATGAGTAGGAACACATGATGCTCTAAGTAGACCACTTCCAACTCTAGACTATGGAAAGCTTATTTTAGACAATATCATAATAATTTATAATCTTTACTGTAAAGTAATTAAATATATTTTGCTTAAAAAATGTTAAAACAAGATGATAGGATCGTCATGTTCAAAGGTGCAACGACAAGTGTTTGGTAAAATTAACTTATAAATTAGGTAAAAGCTTATAAACTATAAGCTAGGAGCTAAAAAGCTAGAAGTTAAATGAAAGCTTATAAGTTAACTTATTTTAATTGAAAGTGTTTGGTAAAACTAGTTGATAAGTTTGTTAAATATCAAATGATGTAAAATCACATATTTAATATTTATAATATTTGAATTTTATTTCTAATAACTTATATCTTGAAAAGTAGGATAATGATTTTTAAAATTTTGTATTATAAAAATAGTAAAATTAAAATTTTCATTTTTTTGGAAAAGTAAAATTAAATTAAATTAAATTTATTAGAATTATATTGTTTATAATCAGTTTTAACATTTAAATACTTTAATTAATATTACTGTTTTAAAACAAAAAAATAAATTTTTTTTCTTTATAATTTTTCTTGGACATTTATTTTTTTATTTGTACAAGAAGAACTTAGATGTGTACATCTCTCACTTGCATGACTATCAAACATGATACAAATAATATCTTTTAACTATGATTGGAAAAATTTAATCTCTTTTTATTTGGGTTTCACTCCTATACAATGGAATACATATAATTTTGATTTTTTTTTATCAACTTTGATTTAGTAATCAAATATTTTAACTATATATTAATATAAACAATGCAATAATTCATTAAAATAAATATTTTGACATTAAAGAAACTAATAAAAAAAGTAAAATTTCAATGTGAATAATAACAAAGAAAATAAATATGTTATCTAGTGTCTTGTGTGTGTAAAACGTAAAGTATATGATGATTTGTTAAGACAAGGAACAAAAAAAGATAAAAGGGTTTTTAAATTCAATAACATGGCAAAATAGAATTTCAAATAAAATAATAAAGATAAAATTGAGAAATAAAAAAATTAGTAACTTATAAGTTGACATATTTTTCATAAAATACTTCAACTAACTTATCAACTTGAAGTAACTTATTAAAAAATAAACTCCTCAAGAGTTTTAGCAAACATAGCCCATGTCCACGACTAAAAGGACACGAGAAATAATAAAAAAATGATCATGTAATATTTTATTATTATTATTATTATTATTATTTTAATAACTAAATTGAAATTAGTGCTTTATTTTATTTTTTAAATTAATATGTGATATTTGATTAAAAAGTATTAACATGTTGATCGTTAGTTTTTTTTTTTTATTTTTATGTATTCGTAAGTTCATACTACATGAACTTTCAATTCACCTTGAAATATCAAGGGATAATAGACTTACCATAATTTTTAACAAAATAAAAACCACAATGAAAAACTTAAATTATAACGAAAATAAAATTAAGTTTTAGAATATTAATAGGAAACAAAAATATATGTTAGCTTTAAAATTAAATGATATTTTGTCAATGATAGATAATAGTAACCGAGTTAAAGCATTTTCTTTGAGAGGTAAAATATTAAATTGAATTATAAATATATAACTAATAATTTAAAATTATAAATAAATTAAAATTATACAAAAATGTAATGGATTACTCGCAAGGTTACCTATATCTGATAAAAATCAACTAAGATGAATATTAGTTAAAAAATATAAATTAGTCTCTTTTTAATCTGATATGTAAAGATGGAGATAGAGAGATTCAAACATGTCCCTGATTTTTGTATAATTCTAATCCAATATACTTATTTATAAGTACGTATCTAAGAAATAAATACCAATGCAAGGGAAATCAGATCCCAAAGCAATCACTTAGCGATAAAGAATATATCAATCATATTTACGTACATAATTAACTAACAATTAAATATGTTTTTGGTTTTTTAAAAATATACTAGATTTAGTTAATTTTAGTCGTTCCAAATTTTTTTCTTTACATTTGATCCCTATAACTAGTTACATGACATGCCAAACTATTTCAAAATCGCTGACTAGAAAGATGACGTGATCACCTGTAGAAGCAAACAATGTTAAAAAAGTGATCAAAATTTAGTAATTCTAAAATTTTAGGGATCAAATTCAAAGATTTTTTTTCTTCAAAGTACTAAATTTAAATCCAATATATTTTCGAAGGACAAAAATATATTTAATTCTTAACTAAATATCTAAATAGACACCAAATATATATGTGTTTAATGTACTTTTTTTTTTCTTCTTAGAAAAATGCTAGTAACATACTCTTTAAATAGGCTTCTGTATATACATTCTCTTTTATTGGTCTTATTGGTTAAAGGAGACAAAATATGACACATACTAAATTTTATGATTTTCAATAAATTTTAAACAATAAAAAATATATTTAAAAGAATGTATTAAAGAATATGACATTAACATTTATCTTTTCGTAACTATAACTTAACTTATATCTATTTAAACAAAGGACTAAATGAAATGTTTGTGAGATGACATAATGGATCTGTTTGTTTAAACAAGTGTTTGTCAAAAAAAAAAAATTTATTTTTGATCTGTTTATTTGTTTAAATAAAATAGTTTTATGCTATTTATGAGTATATATCTGCTTCTTAAAAGCATTCTTTTTTAAAAGTGTTTTTTTTCATAATTATTTTTTAAAATTTAAACAAACGGCCACAATGATTGCTCCTGTTACTCATAAATAATATAGTAAGGGTTCATGATAAAAAAATTGTTATATATTTTGGTTAAATTAATGTTGGATTTGTTCTTACTGATATAAATTTTAACCCAATGAAAATAAATTTTAACCCAATACTTCACTTTCTCTTTCCGAGACACTTGTCTATCATCCTTGTATTTTTCATTTTATATATGCTGTGCTCTTGATTATTAATTGGTCATTGGCCGTAACGTAAGTGTTCTTCGTATTCCTCACTTATATTTGCAGTTGCAGCTTGTACATCACTCATCTCAGTTTAAATATTATCACGATAATTAACTTGACTTTTGATTTTAAAAAAACTTAAATATAATTTTGATCATGAAAAATATGATCACTTTATTTATTTTAGTTTTTATAAAATTTAATGATTTTGGTTTTAATTCATATAGTCAACTAATAACATTAACGGATGAGGTAACAATGTTAATAACATTTACAGACTTATAAATTATTAAAGAATTTGAGTGTTTGACATTACAATCACGTGCTATTTTATTTTAACTTTATTATATTAATTCTATCCAAATTAAATTAGAGATGAAATTCAATCATATATTATTTTTTGGAATTTGTATATATAAAAATTATATGTTTATCTTACTTTTACATAGATATATGAAGTTCAGTCATATATTATTTTTGGAATTTATATAAATATAATTTTTTTTTTCATGTTCCGAAACTAAGTATAACAATAAAAATCCATTTCGTGGGTCGTGTGAGCTAGATGGTCAGTGCATTGGTTTGCTTCTCCATATATCCCATATTCGCCAAGTGATTCTTTATCACCTACAAGTCATTGCTATAGTAGTGATGAGGGTGAGATAGCTAGGTAATAGGTTCATGAACCATCAGTGCAAGTAAGTTCCAAACAGTTATGTTGTAGAGATATTTTTTTATCAGTATTTGTTGTAGTGATATATATATATATAACACCGAAGGGGTGTTAATAAGACAGAAGGGGTGATAGACACTACCCCTTATATCCCCATCTCTCTATCCTATCCAGTCTTGAACATTTAAATTGAGGGTTCGAGAATTTATATGCACAGTCCACACCACACAACCAACTTTCTACCCGAAGTAAATTTGACATTTATAAGGGCAATAAATTTTGCCTTTTCTTCACTGCATTCCCACTCCTGAAAACCTCAATGGTTTGCTCAACTCAACGAAATTAGTACAATATGCTAATGCATGCATGTTTCTCTGGTTGATGACACACTTACGTACTGATCCCCCAATAATTCGGGCTCCTTCTGCCTGCAGCTGCTTCTTTTTTTCAGCAAATGATCTCTCTTTTATTCTATTTTGCACTCGTATCGTACGCATTATTTTACTTTATCATCACTTGCTTTGAGCCTTTGATGACAATGTTAGGAAATTGAATTTTTGATATTATCATATGTGCTATATATTATTGTATTAATAATTATATTATGTTATTTAATATAAATGTTATATATAAGATTATTATCTCAATATGTTAAATTAAATTTTTTTTATCTAGAAAAAATATCTTCTAAGAAGTAATTTGATTTAGAAAGACTAAAGTTTATAAGGGAAGACTAAACATTAGAAGATTAAAGATAAATATTTGTAATCATGAAAACAAGTATATATCATTTGTTTAAGATTTATTGATGATTTAATATAATGTTTCTAAAATTTTATTGAATGATAATTTTTACCATAAAAATTAAAAATTAATTTTCCAAACCATTGATATCAAAACCATATCATATTAAATTATCTATAAATTATTGAATTTTCATGCGGATCGGGTAGTTGAATATGTTATTCAGGTTTCAACACAGGGCATACAAAAGTAGTTTTACTTTACACTTGATTTCGTAAAGTGCTTGCTTTGGTCAAATCAAGTACTACTTTCATCCGTAACTGTGAGAGTGTCCTTTTGGTGAATTAGAATTATATGAATTGAATTTTGGTTATTTTGGAATCAACTACGGGCAGATAGCCAACAACCTTCCATCTCCATAATATTTGCTTAAAAGCTATTACGTGCTGTTTCAATATTGTGTTTAAATTTTTTTTGTTGATTACGGTTGCATATGAGAGTTAATTCCCCAAAATGGTTGCGTGATTCGCGGGGTTGGAGCACCACTACTAGCCCGCGATCAATCTCTTTTTTTATCTGAAGTGAAATAGATAATATTTTTATTATTTTATTTTTTTAAAAAAAATTATGGTGCAAAATCAATTGCAACACTGGCAAAGAGCGAAACAACATCAATTATTGTTTATCAATTTTATGGCTATTCCTTCCAAATGTTGATGCTATATTTTATTAGAAAACAATTTGTGGATTTTTATCTTTTTTATTATTATTATCAGCAATTAAATTTGTTATCAGGAAACAGAAATAATATTCAATCCATTATGATAAAATTTGGATAATTTTATTATAATCACATTTAGAAAATTAAGAGCAATAAAATTAAGGAATCTACACATTTAATTAAATAAAATAAACCTTTGGTTTATGTTTGTTGTATTTAATTATTATTCCTTTTAATTGTTTTATATTTTGTAATAATTTGATTGAAATAATATTGTTGTGAAAGTAATATCTGGTATGGATAATTCATTATTATGAAGTATAAAGATGAGTATATTTGTTATTTATGTCAATAATCATCGATCCAAAGGAAGATTATTATTTGGCCAAATAATATATATACATGTGGTAATAAATATGTGACAATTATAAAGATTTTCATGTAAGCAGTAGTCGATCCAAAGAAATACTATAACTTGACATAATTTATTGTCAATGTTTAATTAATGCGTTGAGAGTATCACTTACAAATTGATATTTTTGGTCCAAAGATCAAATATTAATGGTGTGTTAGGTGTCTTGTAAATGAGCCCATGTTGATTTGGATTGTTTGTTAATGTCATGTATATGCATTTTATTTTAATTTGCATTTGGTATGACATGGATGTTAAATATGTTATCTTATTTGTTCTCTATACAATTTCTACTACTACTGTTAATTATGCTGCTCAAGTGAACATGATTCCTATGTTGAACGTGATGAACTTTAAATTATGGAAAGAGAATGTGAAAATTGTTCTTGGTTGCATGGATCTAGGCCTTGCGCTAAGGATTGAAAAACCCACTTCCACTTCGGAAAATCCAAATTTGGATTACATAGAGAAGTGAGAGTACTCTAACCGCATGAGTCTGATGATCATGAAACGCTCCATTTCGGAGGTGTTTCAAGGCTCTATTACTAAGAGCACTGATGCTTGGAATTTCCTCAAAGAAATTGAGCAATATTTTGCTAAAAATGAAAAAGCGAAAACAAGTAACACATTAGCAAAACTCGTAACCTTGAAGTATAAAGGAAAATGGAACATAAGGGAGTAAACTATTGAGATGTCTATTATTGCTGGAAAACTCAAGGCACTAAAGTTAGAATTATCTGATGATTTGCTTGTGCACAAGGTTCTCATTTCTCTTCCTGCACAATACGGTCAATGTGTATTGAGTTACAATACACAAAAGGATAAATGGACTCTTAATGAGCTTATTACTCACTGTGTGCAAGAGGAAGAAAGGCTTCAGTGAGAAAAAATTGATAGTGCTTACTTGACATCAACCTTTCATAATAAGAAAAAGAAGAGAGTTAAGGACACTGCAGATGAATCATCCATGCTGAAGAAGCAGGATAAGGAATTTACCTACTATTTTTGCAAAAAGAGTGGACACATGAAGAAATAGTGTTCCAAGTATGTTGCATGGCGTGAAAAGAACGGTAAGATTCTCACTTTTGTTCTGAAGTAAATTAAGCTTTTGTACCTAAAGATACTTGGTGGGTAGATTCTAGTGCTACTACTCACATAAGTATGTTTATGTAGGGTTGCATGTGGAGCCGATTGCCAATGATGCTGAAAGATACATATTTGTGGGCGATGTCAAGAAAGTTTTAGTACAAGCTATTGAAAAATTCAGATTATTATTAAAAATTGGTGTTCATTTGGATTTGATTGAGGCTTTTGTTGCATCGTCGTTTAGACGAAATTTGATTTCTATTTCCAGTTTGGAAAAATAAGGTTTTTTTTGTTCCTATGGCAATAATAAAGTTAGTCTTTCTCTAAATTCAAATGTTACTGGTATTGGTTCTTTAATTGATAATCTTTATATGCTTGATACTATTACTTTTGATAACGAAATTTTACATTCTAGTGCGCAAGATAGAAAGCGAAAATTAAATGAGAATTCTGCTACTCTTTGGCACAAGAGCCTAGGTCATATCTCTAAAATGAGAATTAAGAGGCTTATGGGTGATGGAATTCTTGGACCCCTTGATATGAATGATTTTCAAGTTTGTATTGAATGTATTAAGGGGAAACAAACAAACACAAAGAAAGTAGGTGTCATTAAAGCCATTGACGTCTTAGAACTAATTCATACGGATATTTGTGGACCACTTCCTACAATTTCTTGGAATAATCAACAATATTTTATTACGTTCATAGACGACTATTCAAGATATGGTTACTTATACTTGATTCATGAGAAGTCACAATCTCTGGATATGTTCAAACAATATAAAGCCAAAGCTGAGCTTCAACTAGGCAAGAAAATTAGGGCTATTAGATCTGACCGTGGTGGTGAGTATTATGGTAGATCTGATGGATAAGGAGAACAGCGTCCAAGACCCTTTACTAACTTCCTAAAGGAATGTGGAATTGTACCGCAATATACAATGCTATACAAACCTAGCATGAATGGTGTTGCAGAGAGAAGAAATATGACTCTTAAGGATATGATGAGAAGCATGATTAGTCATTCTTCTTTACCTGAGTCACTTTGGGGAGAAGCATTAAAGACTGCAGTTTATATCCTTAATAGGGTTCCAACTAAGGCAGTGATCAAAACCCCCTATGAGCTATGGACAGGAAACAAACCTAGCATAAGGCATTACATATTTGGGGTTGTCCAGCTGAAGCAAGGCCTTATAAGCCTAATGAAAGAAAGTTGGACTCAAGAACTATTAGTTGCTATTTTGTTGGATATGTTGAACGCTCTTGGGGTTTCAAGTTTTACAATCCCACTATGAGATCAATTTTTGAAACGGGAAATGTGAGATTCATTGAGGATGTTGACTTTGAAGGGGAAAATAAAGTAAGAGATATTGTCTTTAAGGAAGAAAATTTTGTTTCTTTTCCTAACATTGTCACCATTCCTGACGTAACTCCAGTACAAACAATTAATGATCAGACTCTTAGTCCTGACATCATTCCAGAACAAGACAACAATGAAATTTCCCCAATAGTACCTATGGAACAAAGTCAACAACCTCAAGAAGTGCCATTAAGAAGATCCACTAGAGATAGGAGAAGTGCAATTTTAGATGATTGTATTGTTTTTTCTGCAAGAGCATGATAATATTTTAGGCTTAAAGGAAAATGATCCAATCAACTTCAAACAAGTCTTAGACAGTTATAATGCTCATAAGTGGATTGATTCCATGAAGGATGAGATGAAATTCATGAAAGACAATGACGTTTGGGATCTTGTCGAGTTACCTGAAGGTGTGAAACTTATTGGTTGTAAATGGATATTTAAGACCAAAAAGGATTCAAAAGGTAATATTGAAAGATATAAGACTCGTCTCGTCGCTAAGGGTTTCACTCAAAAGGAAGGCATAGACTATAAAGATATTTTCTCTCCGGTTTCTTTGAAAGACTCTTTCAAGACAATTATGACACTTGTGGCTCCTTTTGACTTAGAGCTACATCAGATGGATGTTAAGACAATGTTTCTCAATGACAACATTGATGAGACAATTTATATGACCGAGTCAAAAAACTTTGTTTATGGAGATTCAAAGTCTATGATTTGTAAGTTAAAGAAATCCATCTACAGTCTCAAACAAGCTTCTCATCAATGGTATCACAAGTTTCATCAAGTTATAATTTCTTATGGTTTTGAGGTGAACATGGTGGAAGATTGTGTATATCATAAATTTAGTGGGAGTAAATTATCTTCCTGATTTTATATGTCGATGATATATTACTTGCCAGCAGCGATATAGACCTATTGCACGAAGCCAAGAAATTTCTCACTAAGAATTTTGAGATGAAAGATCTTGGTGACACCTCTTTTGTATTAGGAATTTAGATACTTCGAGATTGTTCTTGAGGTATTCTTGGATTGTCACAAAATATCTATATTGAAAAGATTTTGGAAAGATTTGGCATGAAAGATTGTGCATCAGGAGATATGTCCATATCTAAAGGAGATAAGTTTAATCTTGAACAATGCCCAAAGAATAAACTTGAGACAATGGAAATGGAAAAGATTCCCTATACATCAGTTGTAGGAAGTCTAATGTATGCTTAAGTTTGCACTCGTCCTGACATAACATTCATAGTGGGAGTATTGGGTAGATACTTAAGTAATCCAGAGATGGATCATTGGAAAACAACTAAAAGGGTTATGCGTTATTTAAAGAGAACAAAGGATTACATGCTCACATATCGGAGGTCAGATGAATTAGAGATCATCGGGTATACTGACTCTGATTTTGCTGGATGCTAAGATAGTAAAAGATCCACGTCAGGTTATGTCCACATGTTGGCTGAAGGAGCTATTTCTTGGAAAAGTGTTAAGCAGACACTCGTAGCTTCCTCTACTATGGCCGCTGAATTTGTAGCTTGTTTTGAGGCGTCCAACCATGGGGTATGGCTACGAAATTTTTTCACAGGGCTGCGTGTAGTAAGTAGTGTTGAAAGACCACTAAATATTTATTGTGACAATAAGTCAACAGTGTTGTACTCCAACAATAACAGAAGCTCTTCAAAATCGAAGCACATAGATATAAAATGTCTAGTTGTTAAAGAAAGAGTTCAGAGCGATCAGATTTCCATAGAACACATAGTGACAGACTTCATGCTTGTGGACCCGCTTACTAAAAGCTTAGTGTCTAAGGTCTTTCACGAGCATACTGCTCATATAAGTGTTATTTTGTTTGATGACACTATGGTTTAGTGAAAGTTCTTTATGTTGGTGTTCTATGTAAAAATATTTATATATTTATTTACTGCAAAATAAAGATTTTGATGTTATTTTTCCTTTGAATGTGTATTTTTTGTGCTTGTGTTTTTGCTTTGTGTATGCGAAAAATTAAGTATTGATCTCATAAGGACTAAAGAAGGACCAGTTGGAAATAGACATGGTAGAGATCACAATGCATGTAAATTTCATGCCACTCATCCATACTTGATCTATGTTGTTGAATATAGTGGTGTGATAACCATGAAATGTTTAGTTATGCTTAACAGTGACAAAAGCCGCCATGATCTCATATTGATATAGGAGATGAACCAGATTGTATCTAAGGAGAAATCTAAAGATAAATAGCATACAGTTGCACACTAAGGATATATGATATAATTATCTCATGTCAATATGTAGCCCAAGTGGGAGATTTTTAGGAAATTAAATTTCCTGACATTATTATGTGCTACATATTGTATTAATAATTATATTATGCTATTTAATATATATTGGGTAAACTAAAGTGATCAATTAAATATGTTCAAATAGATTCATAAGTAAGTATGGTATAAATGAGTGGATACTAATGTTGAGCCAATTAGGTTTAATAGGAGCTTACTAGTTCAACAATAAACACTATATATAGGGTTATGGTCCCCAATATATCAAATCAAGTTTCTTTTCTTTCTTTCCTATCAAGAGATAATACCCTCTAAGGACTAATTTGACTGAAAAAGACTAAAGTTCATAAGGAAAGATTAAATACTAGAAGATTAAAGATAAATCACTGTTGTCATGGATACATGTACGCATTATTTGTTTAAGATTTTTTTATGGTTCAATATGATATTTATGAGGTTTTATTAAATGATGATTTTCACCATAAGAATTGGAAATTAATTTTCCAACATGATTTGCTAAGTGCTATCTCCCTCTCTATGTTACTCTTTATAAACAGATTATTCACTTAAATTGTTCTCCAAGACTGACTTAGAGGAAGAGTTATCTTCATTTTGCAACGGCCACAGCACAGTATTTCTAGACAAATAATTATGAGGACAATTTAAAGGAATAAAATAAAATTCTTATGGTTCTAAGATGTTTATTTAATTACTACGTCTATTTTAATTTTTAAAATCTGAAGGTTCATATCTTGTTGAGATGAAGTTTACAGGAGATGGTAGTGAAACGTGGTTCCTCTATCTTGTTTGGAGCAAGCTAGGAACTAGTAAGATGTGTCTACTTCTGCTTATGCATTCATATCTTTTTAAATACATGGATACATCAGCAGCAAAAACACATTTAACATGTTTTTTTTATTATCTCTTTTTATGATTTAAAGACGGGAGGGAGTAGAACATTATCACGTTATCACGTCTTTCTTTTCTATATGTTTATATATTTCTCTAAGATATAGTAAATTTGAGGGACTAATATGTTTTAAAACAAATTAAGGGACTAATCAAATGATGTTTTTAAGATTTGGAGGGTCGAAATCAAATTCATTCTAAATTTTAAGGGCTGAAATAAATCTAGAAATCTTATCCTTAATACATAGTTATTAAATAAGTATAAATTTTAGGATAAATTAATCTACAGGTCATAGAACTAAATGAAAATTTTTAATTAGGTCCTACCATTAATTATCGTTAACTTCATTAACGACTAAGACTTCTTAATTAAAAAATAGAAGTCCAATCCAATTAAAATAATTGTTTAGGGACTTAATTAAAATTTTCAAATGATTTATAAACCTACTGAATAATTTAAAAGTAAATTAAAATTCATAAAAAAAATATCACTTAATTAAAAGGTGTATTCAGAGGGAATGCATTAGGTTTGTCCAAACTGAACCTGTAAGAGAAGACTATAAAAATAAAAATACTTCGTTTAGGATTTATAGATGTGAGAATATTGATCTGATGAGAATATTGATCCGGATAGATGAGAATACTCGGTGCAGACTTACAGACGTGAAAATATCAAATTCAAAACTAACCTATTGTGAAATCTTAAAGAGAATTTGGGAATGATAAGTAAGTTCTTGAACTATTTGAAAATATTTAATTAGGTTCTTAAAACATTTTTTTTTCAATTGGGTTTCGGAGCTTCTATTCCTGTTATTAGGTCTCTACCGTTAACAAAGATAATGACAATTAACGACATGGATCGAATTAAAAAAGAAATAAAAGTTCAACGACTCAGTTGAAAAAAAAAAATTCAAAAACCGTTAATAATTATCAAATAATTTAGGGATCTATAAATAATTTAACCTAAAATTTAAAATTCAAATTTATCACAACAACTTTCAATCCAGATGGATTAAGTGAGAAAAAAAAGTGATGAAGACCCTTGAGTCTTATAAAAAATAGAGCAATCATATGCATATAACTCATTATCTTATAATTCGTTTTCATCCTCTTTTCTTTCTATATTTCTATACTTTTTCCATCACATTACATGCCATATTTATTATTTTGTATCTCAATTCTATTTTTTCTTTATCTATCTCTCCCTTCTGCCATAATCCACCTAAAATGGGATATATGGATGAGAGAAAATGGATCCTATAATGTGACATTCGTTTAGAATGTTCTCATGTCACTACTACAAAATGTATTTTCCACGACGCGCATTCAAAGACGGTTATAACAAAACCGTCTTAAAAATTGAAGCGGTGGCAGTATTGTAAATAATTACAATATTTTAAAAACGGTTATACCAAAACCGTCTTTAAAGCATATATTCGAAAACGGTCTTTTAACTCACCGTCCTTGAAATCAGGGACTCAAGGCATTTCAAATACGGTCTTGCGTAACCGTCCTTGAATATAGGGACTCAACGCGCGTCTGTTCATTTTTCAAATTTTCATTCTCTCTCTCATGTGCGCCCTGTTCGTTTTAAATTTTTCATTCTCTCTAGCGGTTGTTCATCTCCCGTGGTCCTCACATATCCAAACTCCAAACCCCTTCACCAACCCTCTCGCGTCTCCATCGTGGTCGAGCTTGTTGCGGCAGAGGTAATGGGAGACGCCGCCGGTGGGAGATCTGGGAGAAGAAGGAGTGAAGAAGGAGGGTTTGAGTTCAACCGAGGGTGGTGCGGTGAGGGATAACGATAGGGTTTTGGGTTTACGGAGGGGCGCGTGGTTGATGGAGGGGTGGGAGAGGTCGGGGATTGTGACCACGAGCGATTTGTCGTTGCGGGATTTGATCTCTGCGACGTAGAGGGCGAGGATAAGAATGTAGTGAACACCAGCAAGACTGAGGAAAAGGGCAACAATCATGTTCAAGAAAGATAAGGGAAGAAAGAAGAACAAAAAATCAGTGACTTGTAGATTTCCAAAGAGAAGGAAAATGTTTTGACTCCCACGAAACAGGGGTTGTTTTTGGGCCCCCTGGCACAGGAAATACAATGCTTGCAAAGGCTGTAGCAATTGAAGCTGGAGCAAATTTCATTAACATTTCAATGTCCAGCATTACTTCAAAGGTATTAATGTTGTAAATTACTATTTTTTGTTGTGTATTTCCTTGTATGCTTCAGTAACAAGAAAAATATGGTTTTGTTTGTTGCAATGATTTGGTGAAGGAGAGAAGTATGTCAAAGCAGTCTTTTCTCTAGCCAGCAAAATTGCTCCAAGCGTTATTTTTGTTGACGGGGTTGCTTTATCATGTCATTTGTTTATCTTCCTTTGAAGTTCTCTTTTCCTTTATTTTAAATATTTTTGTAATACTTTTTAGCCTTCATATGAGCCATTTCTAGACTATTTTGAGAGGATAGTATGCCTATCAAATGGGGAAAGCAAAGTTATATTTTATATAATAATGTTTAAGGGATGTAAAACTTTGATTATTTTGAGAGGATAGTATCTCTGTTTCTGTGATTATTTTCTATAAGGCAAGTGAAAAACTGTCTGAGAGGATACTATTAGTTTCAATCGCGGTTGTTAACTTCTGGATTTATCTAAACTTTGTGATGGCAGCTATCAAAGGATATATATGATGAAAATGAAGATGTCTCATACTCTTGGTTTTTCGTTTTTTGCAATTAAAGGTGTGATAGTACTTTTTGGCTCAACTACTTTACAGAAAATTGTTAAATGCTGCTATGCATTATGGTTCATTAGGTTCCATGACAGATTCTAAGATGCACATCTATTTAGTTGTTCTGTGTGGATATATGTGTCAAGTTCTATAGCCATGCATATATTTACTTTATAAAAGGAAAATAAAAAATAGTTGGAGCATGAATCCACTGTCAATTGTTGGTGCATGTTACACAGCTATTCCTGCAACCCTTATGGCTGACATGAAAAAATTCATTGAAGCTCTTCTTGATCTTCCTATGGAGATCAATAAGCGCAACACAGAAGTCATTGCTGGCACTGGTTACATGGCACCAAGCAAAGTCAACCCTTTCTATGAAGCCTTGGGCCTCTATGACTTGGGTTCATCGCAGGCTAAGCACAATTTCTGCTCTCAACTTGATGCTTCACACCAACAGAGGTTTGTTTCACTTCCTCTATGCCTCTCTCTCATCTTTTATGGATTTACTTAGTGGTATTGTCAGATTTAATCAACAATTTTTCCCATGATTGAAAAAAAACTGGCTTAACTTGGTATTTTATAATGAGTCTCATAATTTTGTAATCTATATCTATATTAAATTTGTCCAAACCAGTGCCACTTGTCATTGTATGGTGCACTGCAGCCCACCATGTTCTCTCCATTTTAACCTTTTTGCTTTTATTTTCTCTCTCTTCTGCTATGCAAAGCACATGTTACTTATCTAGTTTCTGATAAATTTTAAGATTGCTTATTGTTGCTGTGTATTGTCGATAATTTTGACCCAAAAAGTTAAGCCTTTTCTTTATATAAAATTTCTCTGGGAGACTAGGATGATACTAAAGCACTGCTCCTCCTTGCATTGGGTAAACTCATTATACCTGCTGACTCATATTGCTCAAAATATTTATGCTTTTTAAATCTAGTTCTCATATTGAGAGCATATTTTAAGCTGTAAGTGCCTGTGCATCCATTCCTTGCATTGGGTAAACTCAATCATCTTCAATGAACTCTGTTAGACAGTCTTTCCTATTGAACTTAACACCTTTTTTTTACTAACTGTTTTAGCTGTAAGTGCCTGTGCATCCATTGCTCAACTTGCAATTATCTTTTTCCAGCAAACTTAGTTACAACTATATCTACTTGATCACTTTTACAGGGCGGAGTATAACCCTGACCAGTACCTGTGGGAAAAGGAATTCACCCTTACAGGTCGAACATACCAAAGGCAGGATTTGGAGGCAAGTATGGACATTATTTATTTGATGATTGCTTGCAATTATTGCTGTCTGGATATAGTTAAATCATGATTCCAATTGTTTGCTTACTGTTAGATTATCTGTTTTCCGATTGTGCAGCTCAAGAACACCAGAGGCTATACCTTGAAGAGTAGTCATTATCTTCCTTCTCCTTTCCCTGAAGATACTTCTCTTCCTTGTGTTATATATTGTTGTTAAAATGACTCTTGTCTTCATGCTTTTAAAAAATTGTATATGCATGATCATAGATTTTTTTTAGCTATTCTATTCTTCTCCCTTGTGATATGTGTGCATACATACAATGATGCAGTGGATGTAGGGCAGATGCCACTGAAGCTGCTGTAATTCTTCTTCCTTCAAATATTACTATTTTCACCCTTGACTTCTCGGGTTCAGGCTTATCTGATGGACACTATGTTAGTCTTGGTTGGCATGAAGTAAGTTATCTCTTTATGCATGTTTTTATTTGTTTATTAATTTCTGGCTATTATGTTGAGTTTCTACATATTCCATCTTTTCTGAAACTACCAAAACGTGTCCATTCCTTTGTATGGTAGAATATCTCGTATAGGTCTTTGGGGACGATCAATGGGTGCTGTTACTAGGTATTACATCTCCCAATTAACTTGTTTGATATTGTCTTTTATATGAATTTCTGCTCCTTTGATGCTTTATATTTGCTATGCATATCCCTACAAAAAAAGAAAGAATGCTCCATTTTCACTCTGATTTTACGTTTGGTTTAGTTTTTGAATATATTTCTAATTGGTACTACTTAAGTAATATTATCCATCTCTCAAAAAAATAATATCATCAAAATAAATATTTTAAGAAAATACAAATGTAATATAAATTATTATAGTTTATGCCATGAGAAGATATACATTATCATTTATTTATAAATTATTCTGTAAGATGATTTTGTTATTTTTACTAATGGTGTCTTTTTATACTGAGAGGGTTGTATTGCATATACCATGTAGTGCGTGCCAACTTGATTTGGATTTTAATGGCCAAAATAATTGCATTGTCCTCTGCATGTGTAATCCACTCCAAGTTGTTTTAGCTTTCATCATTTCCAGAGAAATAATCTTATCTCTTCTACTTTCAGCTAGCTTTCTCTTTTCTTTTGCCTTTTGACTGTCAACCAAATAATTAATAAAATGGTAAAGTCCTATATATTAATTTAAAAGAAATACTGTCATTGCATGATAACTGGCATTGCAATTTTCAGTTCATGTGTATCCATTAGCATTTTTATTTATTGGAGAAGTTTCATTCTTTTTTTGTTATAAATAATTGACAAATTTATTTACAGTGGGCCTTATTAATTTTCAACATTTATTATTAGGAAGAAATACAATTTTTTGAAAAAAGATATTTTAAGACGTTTTTTGAGTAAAACCGTTTTTGAAATAAAACATTCGAAGACGGTTCTATATTTAACCGTCTTAGAAGACCTGTACAATAAATCAAAGACGGTTGTTATATGAACCAGTCTTAGAAAGCCATCATTCTAAGACGGTTCTGTATGTAACCGTCTTAGCAGGATCGTGCACATAATCAAAGACGTTTGGTTCGCGAAACCCGTCTTAAAACTCCATCATACTAAGACGGTTGCCTGGATACCCGTCTTAGAAGGTTCCCAAAATCTAAGACGGTTATCCAGATAACCGTCTTAGAAAACGTCCATTCTAAGACGGTTGGAACGCATAACCGTCTTAGATTTCATGAATTTCTTTTTTTTATTTATTTTTTATTCCATCTTTTAAGACGGTTGACAGATAGAACCGACCTAGAATTGAAAAATCTAGGACGGTCTCATGACCGACTTCGAAACTCCGACATTCAAAGACGGTGGATATAAGGACGGGTGCGGAACCGTCTTAGAAGGGCCTCCGGAATCGTCTTAGAAGGCCTTTAATGTAGTAGTGTGTGAAAATTTTCACCTTTCAAGTCTCATGTCTATCTTTTATTATTTAAATTTTATTTCTCTTACTTTTAATTATAAGCTAAGATTTCACGTGATAATAATGTCAAATGATCGATCCAAACCCGTGTGAACTATTAACATTTTATATCAAACATTATCCTATACAACATTGAACATATATTAAATTGTTGGTTAATGTAATAATAATAACAATCTTAAGAAACAATTAAAAAATGCGTTTTTATTACGCTCGAGGAACTTCACCAGACAAGCCCACTTTCTGCCCAAATTAAATTTGATATTTACAGGGGCAATAAATTCTCCTTTACTGCATTCCACACCTCAAAATCTATACAGATAGCAATTGTCGACCCTCTATTGGCTCACTCAAGGCCATTTAACTTAGTACGAATATGCTATTGCTGCTGTTTCTCTGGCTGGTGAGACGGTTGTGACTCGTGAGTGTGTGAACCTTTTCAGTCACTGATCCAAGCCCTCCAATAATTCTGGTTCTTGCCGCTTGGTTCTATTTTAATTAAGGTATTCTCATATATTTGCTGCATGCTACAACTTTTTGAGCTGCGAATTTTTATTACGTTGTGCAATGGTATCAAACTGAAAAGGTTCACAATAAACAAGCGCACACACACACACACTAACCACCCTTCTTGGTTCTTGGATAGCACGGTGCTTGAAATTTTAATCTGACACTGCACCATACTTGTTGACATGTTGCTAGCTATAGCATAACAAGGTCGGATTTAGCTCTCGGATCCCTTAATTCCCTTTATTATATTGCCACAAGAGACTTTTACATTTCTCCATTAGCTTAATTCCTCCTTCTGAAATTTTTTTTTAGTTCAACTTATTAGTTTCGATCTTAATGCAACATTTTTTTTATCAGCCAAGAAAAACATGGATTAGATAGAGGTACAAGTACAAGTGACCCCAACCCTTTAGAATATCACATACTAGTCACTAGCTACTAATTATCACTACAAAAAATTTATATTTTTGTGGCGGCTAAATAATCCATTTCTGGCGGCTAATAGCCGCTACAAAATTAAATTCTGACGGTCAACATTGACTGTCAGAAGTAATGATGTCAGAAAAAATTGTGACGGCTTTAAGAGGAACGCTGGTAAATATGCCAGAAAAATTGTGGCGGCTATGAGCTGCTACAAAATTTATTTTCACTTTTTTTATTTTCACGTTCCATTTATGGCGGTTAAAAACCGCCACAAAATGCATTTTTTTTTTTGCCAAAAACAGTATTTTTTTTATATGGCATTACAAAATATGTCAATATTCTAAGTCACCCACACCCATTCATATCAAAATTAAAAACCCACAAATGTCAGCAACATCAAATTATAAAATTAAACCTTTCGCATTTAATTTAAATAGCATGTTATTTACAAAAATAAAATAAAAAATATTTAAGACAATTCATTAAAGCAGGCCCAAAAAATAATAATAGTTTATGGGTTCACTATTTCATCTTCCAGACTTCAATTGTTGAAATTATTCCCTTCAAACAATAAATATAAAGGAAATAATTTTTGTTTCTCTCTCAGATTATTGAGGAAAGAACAAATATAATATTAATATAAATTAAAATTAATAAGTGAGAACAGAACAATTATATGTTTTCAGAGTTATCCAGTATCAACTTTCTTCTACACTAACCTAGTCACCTAACAATTATATCTCTGGGAACAATATGTGGTATTACTTCTTCATGAAGATAAGAAAGCCCACGCGCAATCCCAATGCAAATCCTAGATTGTGTTTTCCAATCAAAAATGATATTACTCCAACTTAAACCTACAAGTGAAGAGAAAATAACTTATTCAAAAAGAATAATGGTAAGGAAATTAAATTAATATAATGCATTTACCTAGAAGTGTTTGTGCAAGATCATTGTAGACCAAGATTCGCTGATTCCCTTCCACACAACAACCATATAGCTTAACCAAATTTTCATGCTCTATATCTGAGATCATATTAATCTCTGTCATAAATTCCTTTACACCTTGACTTGATTCTGCTGAAAGTACTTTTATGGCAGCTACTTTCCCATCTTTTAGCAGTCCCTGATCATCCACCATAATATTGTTAAGGTTTCACTAATAAGGAAAGGAAGAAAAAGATAATGATCAAGCCAATTGATACGATGATGCCAGAAAGAAATACCTGAAAGTTATTTAGTTACCTTATAAACTGAACCAAATCCACCCTGCCCAATTTTATTGGCCCGACGGAAATTGTCAGAGGCAGCTTTTAGTTCTTTGTAGGTATACATTCTTACATTTTGAATGCCTAAGAGTACTGTTCACAAACATATTCAGTCAAAATCAAGCAATGTAAGCAGATTGTTCATGTATTTTATCATTATATCATAGGTATCTTAATTCAACAACCATATTCTTAAAAATTAATTTGGTCCCATATTCTTTTTGCAATTAATATTCCATTTTTCAATTATTACACAAATGTCACTTAGTTTTCACTTAATTATGCTACCTAGTACCCTCCATTAGATTCTCAACATCATTGGTAGCCACTCATAAACCTCTACTATTGACTTCAGGACTTGAAACAAAAATAACTGACATGCATAATTTTAAATATAACACCTAGGTCATAAAGATCATAAGATAACATAGTCGAGAGATTGGGAGATTGAACTTACTTGCCTTCTCTGTGCTTTGGACTAGGGCGAGAATACTTCAGATATCCATCCCAAGGAACCTTTTTAAGCCCAGCACGATGTGAGATTATGTCTCTAACCCTACACCATTGAAATAATAGATACTGTTTCAATGCCTTGAAGTTCACTGCATATTCCAAACAATTGTGGACAAAGATCTGTTACCTCTCTACAAATTCAATGGGTGTCTCCCCTGGCTTCAAATTTTGTGGCTCCAAGTACCAAAGATCACAAACTACAGCCCATAAATGGGTAAAATACGTGTATCATAATATCTGTATATGCAAATACTAGTTGAAATTACAAAAATACTATATATATATATATATATATATATTATTAAAAGAAAAACATTAATAATTGAAGATTTCTACAATTTAGACTTGTAAAATTTATTGAATTATACATTTTCAATTTATTCGACCTTATATTTTTCTATGAATTTATGTCTTTTATATATTGTATTTTTATTTATACTTTAGATTTATGTTTATTTATGGTAAAAAATACTTATCTTATGTTTAATTTTGTTGTATTGTTTTTTTTTCTCTTGATTTTTAGTTCATTTTATTTTGAAAATCACCTTTTCTTAAAAAATATTTATTGAAATTCACTAGCTGGAATATGAAAAATAAAAAAAATTAATTAATTAAATATTTAGATATTATGATAGAAATAGAAAAAAAAATGGCTCTATTTTATTGAAAAAAATTGGAAAGGACGAAAAAAAAATGGCAGTTTGGAAAGATGATCAATGAAAGTTGTATTTTGTGTAAGGAATTAATTGTTGGTATAGTGATATATCACAATTCAAAATTTTATTACATAGTTTGTTATGTAAATAACTAGAAGGCAGTTAGTAGGAGCTAGTTATCAGGTTATATAAACTATAAGAGTGGAGACTGGAGAGTAAGGTTCAGGAATATTGTAGGCATCAGTTTGGCAGGGGCCTGGTTCCTCAAAATAAAAATAGCTTGGCATTCTATTTTCTGTAACTACTTCACTTAGTGAATAAAGAATCTCTCTCTGTTCTGTCAATATTTCTCTTCTTTTTGCTATATTCTAGTAGCAGTTCAATCAGCTCATCATGTACACCGTTCATCTAACCATTTAAACTGCTCAATGGTAAAGGATGAAGTGCCTAATAACAAAAGGCATTAATCCTAAGTTTTTTTTTATTGTTGTATATTATGCACATTATTCACATTCTGACTTGAAAACAAACTTTCATTTTGTTAAGAGTTTTAAAATATACTGGAGATATCTCGGTAGAAGAGTGGAATTGTGTTAGCACCATAATATTCTTAAAAACTAATTCACCCAGAGATGGTATGACACAAGCAAATATAGATAATAATAAAAAAAATGTGTTGATGATAAAGACAATGCTTCTTGTGTATTTAAAGCCAACACATAGCGCTATAAACTTACCAACCCATCCAGGATGCTTCTGCATAATAACAGCAAATGCAGTCATCTGTTCTAAGATAATGAAATCAATCATGGAAGTATGATTGGCCACAAAAACCTGTTCAATAAAGGAAAATGCAGATTATTAATAAATAACATTCACATTTTGATGGATATGTGAATAAGAACATGGAATCACCAATATACATCAGACAAACCTGTTTTGGTCGGATACTAGGTCTTGGTCCATGGTACTTGACAACCCCAGTCCATGATGCAACAAAGAAACCAAGTATAATATTATAATTTGTTTGCGGAGAGCAACCGATCTCGGAGCTCACAACGGTGAAGTTTGCGGAGCATATAACGGAGGGAGAGAATCTTCAATTTCTATTTCCATTTTCTGGAAGTTTCAGAGGAATCAAATTGAAGGAAATTGAATACCTCGGTGGGGAACCCAGCGCAGAGACGCTGGCAGAGGAAGAAGGCGTTGACGTGCATGAAATGCCGAAGACTATTCTGCACACAATCCACGAGTATCGCTTCCATGGCTGCTACTTTCGAATTGATTTCAGAGAAGAAGAAGAAGAAAAGGGGAAAATTGAAAAAGAGAGGGTTTTGGGTCTACAATGAATTACAATTTTTTTTTAAAATATATATAGTAAAAGTGACACGCTTACCTGATGATATTCATTATTTTTTATAAAAATTATTAACCTTTCTATCGGCTTGTTGAGACCGTCACAAAATAAAGGCCACAAAAACATCATTTTTTTGTAGTGAAATACTTTACTAATATTATAACAAAAATTAACCATTAACATTTATCAATAAAAAATAAATAAAACTTTATTAACAAATTAAGGAATTTAAAATAGAATTATTTTATTGAAATTCGATCACATTGAAAATGCATTAGAAAACCAGTAAAGATACGTTAATGACACTTTTCAATAATATTTTTTTATAACTAATGTTTTAAGATATTAGTTAGAATTTGTAATTAAGTAATTGAATTTTATAAATAAAAAAAAGTATATAACATCAAATCAATGTAGCCAAACATATGCATGCAGCTGATATGTTGTTTTCTGACCTCTCTGTCTCTCTCTTTCTATTGGCATTAAGTAATTGAATTTTATAAATAAAAAAAAGTGTATAACTATAATCAATGTAGCCAAACATGTGCATGCAGCTGATATGTTGTTCTGTGACCTCTCTCTCTCTCTCTCTTTCTATTGACTCTAGACAATTGTCTATCGTCCATTTATCCTGTTTATACGTAAGTTGTCATTCTTATTCAATAGTTGTCGCAAATGATTCATGACACTAAAATTATATTGCAGAATGAGAAATTTTTAAGGAGACACAAATCTAATATATCACTCTTAAGCATAATCAATAAAAAATTTATAATTAATAATATAAAATAAAATCAATAACATAAATATTATATATTAAGAAAATAATTTTAAATAATTTTTATTTTAATTTACTGGCATTATAATTTCTTTATTTAAATTATGTGTTTATTTCTATAATTTAAATTACGTATTCTTTTATTATATTGTTTGTGTATGTGATTAGATTTTTTATCATAAAAAAGAAATATTAACAATATATACTTTATAAAATATTTTTGGCATATTTTTATATTGGTAGAAATTTATTATAAAAAAATTGTAGGCTTTATTTTTTTATTTAAGAATTTCTGGTCATAATCTATATCTTTACCTTAAAAAAATGTATATCTTTAATTTAGCTAAAAATCAAGAAGAAGATTATTAAAAACTGAAAGAATATCAAATTTAATTTTACTTTATAATCTAATTTACTTATTTATTTTATTAGTTATAGAATCTTATTGATTATGCCTAAGAATGATGTGTTAGGTTTGTGTCTATCTAGGAATTTGTCGAAGCAGATATTTTTATATATATCTTAGTTTTCTAAATACTTCATTAATTGACTCTTATAATTTATTTTTGTACTTATTCTTCTATAATATTGAATTACTTATCATATTTATATATTTTTATTTTTTATTTCTCTCTCGCTAATTAAATATCAAACAACATTCTGTTGTTCAAAAATCATATTTGTTCTACAGCCACATATATTTTCTTTGGCTAGCAAAAAAACAAAGAAAGAGACACTAACATATTAAAGAGAGAAAAGTTTAAATATGATGCAAATGTAATTAGAAAAAATCTATAAAGAAAAATGAAAAGTAGCTCTTAAATATATACACGGAATAAGTATTAATGCATCATTACTAGTGAAATTTGGGATGGGGAAGGTAAATATTAACGGCTCTTTTGTTTCTTAATTTTGTAAATTATTTTATGTTTAAAACATAAAAATAAAATAAGAAGAACTATTTTTTTAAAGCACATATAAAGAAACTGCATTGTAAGTTTTGTTCCAAGAAAATTGTTTACCACAGTTGAGTAGTTAGACCCATGCAAATGCCAAAATTAACAAACCATGCAAAACAACAAAGAAGAAACAGCAGCAGATGAAGTGTTGTCAATGGTTTGATGTGACTGTTTTGGCAAATATAACAAAGATGGCTCATGGTTATCCATTTCGTACGTTCTGGTCCCTGCTGTGCTGTGCCGTGTTGGCAGTGGTCATGTGAGCTTAGTGGGCCGGTGGTAGTTGGGTTAGGGTTTTCGGTTTTCTTCTTAGCAGCTGAGACAGATTGGTTCATGCATGATATATGGTTTTTTTTTTTAATCGGGAATAAAACTTTGTATTTATCAGAAGGCATCAGAAATGCCAAAAGTTTATACAAACATATGAATTAATTTTACATAACTGCTGCTGTAAAAGAAATATAAAGACATTAATTGGTTACTCCATATTTATAAAATGACAGCATATGGTTTTGTGGTGATGGCCGGCTATGAAGGCGTGGACTACTTGAGCTGCTGTATGCCTCTCCTATTCAACCTCTTTCTCAAAAATTTAAAAACCACTCAATTAATATTGGTGTACAATACCTAGCAAAATATCAAATACGTCTTCAATATGCAGAAGAGATTAAATCCATTGGATTTGGGTCTACTGAGACAGAAGGTTTAAGCAGCCCGTACGGAGTCTTAAATTTAAATCTAATTGCTGTTATTTTACACATAAAAAAATATCAACCAGTAAGCATGTAAAGAGCTTAGACAAAGTATTTTTTTTTCTTTCAAAACATAACTATCCTAGAAGTGATTTTTCTTCAATAAAAAATATTTAAATTATGATAAAACTAAATTTTCCAATTGTAATTTGTTGTTTTCATATTTAACTACGAGTGTAAGACTTTATTTAAAATATCAAACATATCTACCAATTGAATCAATTAACCGTTAATGATTAGATTTTGTGATAAAAAAATAAATGTTTTTATTATCTCGAAAATAAAAAGAAGTTTTCTTTTATTTCAGAGATATTTAACATTTTAAAGATAGATAACTAAGGAACTTAGATCAACACTAAAGTAAGTGAAATGATGTAGTGATTTGGGATGCAAAGAAGAAAGGAATGAAATTTATTTATGAGTTATAAAATAATTAAATTAAAATATTATTACTTTTGCTTTGAATATTTTTTATTTTGTTTTTAAATATTATTATTTTTGGCTTGTGAAAATTAAGTGCCGACAAAAACCATTTACAACACTATCTAAGCAGGTTTTATATATTAGAATAAGCTATAAAAAACACTACTGTATCATTAATTTTCTTTGCTTGAATAAGTGAAAAGAATAATATTAAATCTTTTGTGATAAGTAATAAAAATATAAAACATACATTTAATAAAACAATAGTAAAATTTGTAGAAAAGAAATAGCACTACTTTAATGATGATGAGTAATGATGTCGGTATGAAGTTCATTAAGATTAACCTTGTAGATCATAATGAACTAACAGTTTTAGGGTTTGGAAAAACACTATATAGATTGGACTGCCTATTGCAATTATTGACTTTTCGGCTTCCTTCTTCTAGTCTTCTTCCTCCTGATCTCATCGTTGGGAGTGTAGCCAATAGGGTTGGGCACCAAACCGTCTCCGATCAAATTTGGCAAAATCGAATTTAAAAAGTTGTTTCCATACGGATTTGGGTCGGTTTGCGGGTAAAGTGGGTTGAAATTTTGGGTTTGTACTTTGTATGAGTGGCAGCGGGCGGGTTCAATTTTAGATTTCTAAATCCGTCGGAGACCAAACCCGACAGAAATACAACTAATCTAAGTTTAAATTAACACCATTGATTTAACAACCAATCTAAGTTTAAATTTATAATTAATTAAAACATGGATTTAATATAGCCTTTGGGCACAAACGGTTAAAAATAATGTGCTTTTGGGCCTCCACAATTCACACGTTAAAAATGTAAAAAAAATAACTAAAGTTAATTTTTTAAATAAATTTTGTACCAGAAAAAAATGGCCAAAAATGGTTGCTAGGCCAAAAATTTTGTACCAGAAAAATAACTAAAGTTGATTTTCTTTTTGGGTAGAACTTAAATTAAAAACAGCAGTATGTCACAAATTTAAGGGGAGTTTAAGGTAAAAATAATAATTATTTTAGTTCAAAAGGAAACGATATTACAATATTTATTTAACACAATACTTTATAATTAAAGATGTTGGATAATAAACTTACAAAAATACAAGGCTAGGTAGAAGACTTAAAAGAGATGAAACAACTTCAAAAAAACTCGAATAATGCATAGAATACTATTGGGTAACATCATCATTTTGATACCACTCTTTTGGGTAAATCGTGCCTTCAAATAGATTTTGTTGGATTATCGTCCAACCCTCAAATCAAATTGCGGAAGCGAAAATAAAATGCAGGAGAGTAGAGATAGAGAAGATCACACAGTCAACTTGTTTAACGTGGGAAAACCTCTTTCAATCTGGAGTAAAAACCCACGTGACAATAGTATAGAATCAAACATTCACTATATGAATAATGGGTTACAATCAAACATCTCTAGCCTTTAACTAGATGTACATCAAACTTCACCAAGTATGGTGGTATTCAAACTACTCTAAAGAGTTTTTTCTCTCTCTAGAGGTATTCTCACGGGAAAATCTCTTTCAGATTTCTCTCTCGACTGAGAATCACATCACCTTCAAACATTAAAGCCTTATATAGTGAAAGGGAGGTGGAACTTCATTGAGCCACTCAAAGGATGACTCTTTGAGCCTTGCACTACTTAGGAGAGGTGACTCCTTGAGGCTTGTAGAGTTTCAACGCCTTGAGACTTGAGCCAAGCATTTAAGGTGGAACAGTTCCCAACAATTCTCCCCCTTCTGGCTTCAATGCGTCAATTCAAACAGCTGCCTGACTTCTTTAATCAACGGGTTCAGCTTCAACAACCCGACATTTTCAATGTGACAGGTTTATCATCAGTCCGACCTCTTCAATGAGTCGGGTTCACCAACCCAGCACCTTCACAATAATCTTCAAATTTTCTTACTGATACCGGCTTAGTCATCATATCAGACCAATTCTTGTAAGTGTGCACTTTACCAAGTGCGACCTGTCTATCTTCCACCACATCTCGGATCCAGTGATACCTCACATCAATATGCTTGGTGCGAAAGTGATAGGTCGAGTTCTTCACAAGGTGAATTACGCTTTGGTTGTCACACTTCAGCTCGTACTTTTCTTGGTCATGGCCGAGTTCCATGAGGAACTTCTTCATCCACATCATCTCTTTGCTTGCCTCAGTAGCAACAATGTACTCGGCCTCAGTTGTCGAAAGTGCCACACACTTTTACAATCTTGATTGCCAAGAGATTGCTCCTCCAGCAAATCTCATCAAGTATCCGGTCGTCGACTTCCTTGAGTCAGAATCTCCTCCTAAATCAGCATCCGAGTAGCCTTGCAGCTTGGCTTTTCCTTCTCCAAATCGAAGGCATAAATTGGATGTACCTTTCAAGTACCTGAAGATCCACTTCATTGCTTCCCAATGCTCCTTGTTGGGGTTGGATAGAAACCGATTCACCATTCCAACTGCAAACACCAAGTCGGGTCTAGTGCAAACCATTGCATACATCAAGCTTCCGACGGCAGATTGGTATGGGATCTTTAGCATCTTATGTCTATCTTCATCAGAGATTGGACACTGCTTCTTATTCAGCTTCAGGTGCCCGACTAAGGGGATGCACACTATTTTTTCTTTGTCCATGTTGAATATCTTCAAAATCTTCTCAACATACTTCTCTTGACTTAGCCACAGTAGCTTCTTCTTTCTATCCCGATTAATCTTGATTCCAAGAATCTACTTTGCAGGGCAGAGATCCTTCATCGCGAAGGATGAGTTCAACACCTTTTTCAAGACGGCTATCTTCAACTTGTCTTGCACTACAATCAGCATGTCGTCAACATATAGCAACAAGATCAGAAAATCTCCAGTCTCATAGCTCTTCACAAATACACAGTGGTCAGCTTCCGTTTTCATGAATCTGTGCTCATTCATGAAGGATTCAAATTTCTTGTACCACTGGCGAGGTGCATGTTTCAAGCCATAGAGACTCTTTTTCAATAGGCATACCATGCCTTCGCATCTCGGAGCTTGGAACCCTTTAGGTTACTCCATATAGATTTCTTCCTCTAATTCACCGTGAAGGAGCGTTGTCTTCACGTCCATCTGTTCTACCTCGATGTCTATTGAAGCCGCCATGACTAACACAGTTCAGACCAAGGTCATTTTCACAACTAGAGAGAAGATTTCTTCAAAATCAACACCTTTCTTCTGATTGCAGCCTTTCACTACAATCCGAGATTTGTATATCGGCTTCTGCCCGTTCTCTTCAGGTTTGATTTTCTACACCCACTTGTTCTTCAGAGCTCGTCTTCCTTTAGGTAGCTCTGTCAACTCATAAGTCTGGTTTTCATGTAAGGAATTCATCTCGTCTTGCATTGCCTTCTCCCATTCTTCTTTGTCTGAACTCGTCATAGCTTCATCATAACTCTGAGGCTCACCATTTTCAGCAATGATGGTGTATTCAATAGATGGGTACCTTGTAGAAGGTCTTCTTTCTCTAGTGGGATATCTTGGCTGTTCTTCTTCAGCCTCTTGAGAATCCGGTTCATCATTCTCATCCCGGTCATCTTCATCAATTCAGATCTTAGCAGCTCCATCCTCATTAGCTTGTTGTTGCTTATTCTGTTCATTGGTTTCTCCCCCTGCTTCAGCTCGGACAGGAGGAACGGGTTCTTCACGTTGGACAGTAACCCGGATCTTGGGCTTCGAGATGTCATGAATGGTCTCATCTTCATGAAAGACCACATCCCGGCTTCTCACCATTTTCTTATTGATTGGATCCCAAAGTCGAAACCCTAACTCGGTTTTCGGTGAACCGAGGTAGATGCATTCCTTCATCTTTGCATCAAGCTTTGCCCTTTCATCTTTAGGGACATGCACGAAAGCTCGACAACTAAACACCTTCAGGTGTCTGTAAGTTGCTTTTCGACTGCTCCAGACTTCTTCTGGGATTTCTCCTTCAAGTGGTCGGGATGGTGAGAGGTTGATCAAGTCAACAGCAATTCTGACGGCTTCTCCCCAGAATGATTTCGGCAACCCGACATTGGATAACATACTTCAGACCTTCTCTTCAATAGTCTGGTTCATCCTCTCGGCTAGTCCATTCAGTTGCGGGGTCTTGGGAGGCGTCTTCTCAAGTCGGATCTCGGCTCCTCTACAATAAGCATTAAAGGGACCACAATACTCACCACCATTGTATAAGAGAACAACTTTTAGCTTCTTGCCAGTCTCCCTTTCCACCATGGCATGAAATTCTTTGAAAGATTGGAGTACTTGGTCTTTGGACTTCAGCAGATAAACCCACACTTTGCGGGAATGATCATCAATGAAAGAAACAAAATACTGAGCTCCTTCAAGCGATCTCTCTGACATGGAGCAAACATCAGTGTGGACGAGGTCAAGAATACACCTGCATCGTCTAGGTTGATCCGGTCTCACAAATGAAACCTGGTGCTGCTTTCCAGCTAGGCAGTGCGTGCAACTTTCCAGCACTTGGCCCTTCAACCCGGTCAGTAGTTCTTTCTCGCTCATGTGGTAGAGGCGCTTGTGCCACAGCTCCAGGCTATGTCCATCTCTGATGGCATTGGTTTCTCCATCATCTATCCTTCCTTGCATCACATACAAGGAGCCTTCTTTCTTACCTCTGGCCACGACCAAGCTTCCCTTGGCCAACTTCCATCTACTTTCTTCGAAGTAGTTCACTAATCTGGCATCATCTATCTTGCCCAACGAGATTAGGTTCAAACGCATGTCAGGTACATGTCTTACATCCTTCAGCGTAAGTCGGCACCCTATATCTGTGGTCAGGGTTACATCACCAACACCAACAATCTTGCTGGTCACTTGATTTTCCATCTTCACGACACCAAAATCTCCCCTTCTATAAATAGAGAAGAATCCCTCATGTGGGGTGACGTGAAATGAGACACCGGAATCAACAATCCAAGTGCAATCATCATATGCTATATTCAGCATTTCTTCACCAAGAAGGAATATCTCGGTACTCGAGTTGGCAGCCACCGTCGTGGTGCTCTTATCATTCCTCTTCTTGGGAACAATCTGGTCTGACTTCACAGAACCATTCTGCTCATCTTTCTGCAGAATTCTGCATTCAGAGTTCCTATGTCTGGGCTTCCCACAGTAGAAGCACTTCAGTTCATACTTTGGCCTTGACCGTCCTCTGAACTGGTCATACGCGTTACGACCCCGGCTCTTGCTATGACCCCGGGAGTTAGACTTACTTCTATTCTCAGCAACGTTGGCCTCAGAGGTGTTGGTTACATGTCGTTATCTTATCCTGGCTTCTTCATTCAGGAGGCTGTCATTAACGGCATCCATCGTTAATCTTCCTTCTGGAGCCGAGTTACTCAATGTCACTACCAGAGTATCTCAACTTTCTGGCAGTGAACTCAATAATAACAAAGCCTGCATCTCATCATCAACTTTCATGCTGGCTTTGGAGAGTTGATTTACAATACCTTTGTAGGTGTTGAGGTGCTCAATTATGCTCATGTTGTCCTTGTATTCTAGCTTCACAAGTCGGCGAACCAGGTGTGCTTTGTTCCTTGGAGTCTTCTTCTGAATCATGGACTCTAGCTTATTCCACAATTCGTACGTGTTTGTGAACTCAAACACGTGCTCAAAGAGACTTCTATCAATGTATTTTCTGATCGTGGCAACCGCCTTACGACTTAGGATCTCCGACTCTTTGTCGATCTTGCCAGCCGGTCTCTCATCAAGGACAATGGGCTCATGCAGATCTTTGCAGTAGAGATGATCTTCCATCATCGGTCTCCAATAGGTGAAGTTGTCAACGGTCAGCTTGAACATATTACCGTCATGGGTCACTCCATTGGTCTCCATTTCGTCTCCTTCAGAACCTTTGAATCTGTGAGTATCTTATACCGCCGCAACACTTGCGGGACTCGCCGCAGGCCTCACCGGGAAGACTTTCGACACAAGTCACCAAATCGAACCGTTAGCTCTGATACCACTGTTGGGTAACATCATCATTCTAATACCACTCTTTTGGGTAAATCGTACCCTCAAATAGATTTTGTTGGATTATCGTCCAACCCTCAAATCAAACTGTGGAAGCGAAAATAAAATGCAGGAGAGTAGAGATAAAGAAGATCACACAGTCAACTTGTTTAACATGGGAAAACCTCCTTCAATCTGGAGTAAAAATCTACGGGACACTAGTCTAGAATCAAACATTCACTATATGAATAATGAGTTACAATCAAACATCTCTAGCCTTTAACTAGAGGTACATCAAACTTCACTAAGTATGGTGGTATTCAAACTACTCTAAAGAGTTTTCTCTCTCTAGAGGTATTCTCACGGGAAAATCTCTTTCAGATTTCTCTATCGAATGAGAATCACACCATTTTCAAACATTAAAGCCTTATATAGTGAAAGGGAGGTGGAACTTCATTGAGCCACTCAAAGGATGACTCCTTGAGCCTTGCACCGCTTAGAAGAGGTGACTCCTTGAGACTTGAGCCAAACATTTAAAGCGAAACAGTTCCCAACAAACACTTGGATACAAGAAGGAGATTACAAAAACTCACAAGAAGTATTCACTAAATCTCCAATCCTGAATTTGAAAACAAGTTGGTAGTGTCATCGAGGGACTACTTTTAATTTATACTAAAACAAAGACACACTTACCCAAAATATTACATCTCACCTAGCACACTTACCATAGTTAAAACTTCGCAGATTCGTTCATATGTAGTCTTAGAATAATACATTTTGGCTTCTTATTACCTGCATGCACTTGTAAGTCTTGGTATTGCATAGTTTTTCTGTTGATTGAACCTTTGAATTGGAAAGCTTGTCTACATATATATATATATATATATATATATATATATATATATATATAAGTGTTGGATGCAATGGAGCAAGGTTTAAAATCTGAAAATTCTTTTTGATTAGTATTATATTATAAACTTTAATTTTCTTATATTGATGATCATGACAAGTGTTAAGGCTTTTCATATGTCTGATTTTAGTATCCCATTTTTTGAGTTTTTAAAAAGCCACATTGGATTTTGATCGGTTAAATATCTCGTAGCAACCATCCAAATATAAAGTAATTATTGGAATCCTAAGTTTATGAAGTGATTTTTATTTATATAATTCTATTCTCTGATACGTATGTAATTTTATAGTAACAAAAGGAACAACAAATCTTCTCAGTAAACAATATTTTTTGTATATTATTGAGATAGCTAGATATCCCAATAAGAATTCAAGTGTTCTAATTATGATGGTTACCAAAAACCACCCTTAAAATCTAAAATAGTCTAACTCCACCAAAGTTGCATCCATGAGCTGGTTCAGGTTGTTTTGTTGGTGTTTTGCTTGTTGTCATTGAGGAAATCAAGCAACACAGTACTCTTGCACCTGGGGCATTTGGGGTTGGGGTCATCCTTTGAAAACAAAACGTACATGAGGCATCGAAGACAACCTACCAGAAGCATGGACCTAATCTCTTCATTAGCCTCGGAAGACACGCATGAGTCAGGATCCGATGAATACAAACATAATGTTTCCGATGAAGGGTTGGCTAATGACGAGTGTGCAGTTCGTGGGGGAGACAACCTTAGATCAAATTCCACCCTAGGACTCCTTGCTCTTTCATTACTCATCTCTCTCCCTCCTTGTTTGAATCCCGATCCCAATTGATATCTATAAATATGATGTTGACAACAATTAGGAGTATAAAAGTTTTACGCTTAACATGAATGAAGTACAAGTTCCAGATTCACTTACAATAAGATAATTAAAACAAATTGGGAGGCGTAAGAATTCATACCTTGTATATAACTTAAAAGAATCGCAGGACAAGATTTACTTGGTTTGAGACTTGTTGGAATGATTGCAATTGGATGACGTATTTGGTATAACAGCCAATAGCAACAAAGGGTTAATTTGGATTTGTTATGTGAATTGAAAAGGGTGCTTATATATAGTAGATTTGAAGAGCAAGGCACTGAAATAGCGAGGAAATTAAAGCAATACAGTCATACATGGAAGATGAGTTTGATTGACTTTTAAAGGTCAAATTTAATTATTGCGGTTAGTGAAGGAGCCAACAATAAGATAGAAAATTATACCAACGAAGCTTGCAGGAACAGCTTCGATCATATGTGAATGCAATGGAATTCGGCTGCGGTAGATACCATCTCATTAATTGCGAAAGCTGCATGTGTTTATGAGTTTATCCAGTTAGAGACTATTCCTTTTCTTTGTTCTAATTAAGCACGGGGAGAAAAAAAATGAAGGTATTGTCTTACACGCGTGTTTGTTTAATTAAATTGAGAATATATAGACTAAAAAGTCTGCGATCCGTATTTATTCATTTCATTGAATTATGCAGAAATATTATATTGATTGGCTTGGGCATATTGAATCACAAATGCTACTCATTTCAAACAATATACATAATTATTTTTTTTGGTGAAAACCATTCAGATTCATAAATTGCCAGATTTGACGATTCCATATAGTTGACCAATCTACAAATTCTCATCGCATCAAATATTAATGATAAAATAATCATAGTCTTCTCTCTAATTCTTTTTTTTTTTAAGATAACGTATATCCTTATAGAAACATAATTCTATTTGAATTGAATAAGCTCATTATAGAAAACAAAATATTGCCTTCAAATATTTAATACAATCATATATTTAAGATTAATTTGAATTTAAGATTATTTATTAAGCTGAAACACTCGGTCGACATATTTAATAGTTTCTTTGTTTATTTTAGGTAAGAATTAATGTATATAATACTTTTGGTTCTGTTCAATATATAAAAGTTTGATTTTAGTTTGTTCTGATTGCGGAAATGTTTGGCTTTAATCACATGCAGCATTAGGCCACATATGTCAACCTATTAACTATACATCAGTAGTTAACCCAACTTGTTAGCCTGAAGGAAGAAAACAAGTTTGTTTCCCATAATAATGGGATGATAAAGTTCAGTTTTAAACTTGAAAAAAAAAAAAGAAACTGAGACAAAATTTAAGGGACTAAACACATTAGAAACTTATTTAAATTTGCTCCTTCATTTGGTTGAGTGGTTATAGACATATAGTTACTATATACAAAACTTCACCATGTTTCCCGCTGTGATAGTGGTCCTGATGAAACAAATGATGTTGTAGGCTAATGTATAGTTTGCAATTGATTTTTTTATTAATAAATGTTATTTATTAATTTGTTTATTTTTGTTAGTAGAAGGAATTCGAATCCAACTCTTCCTTCTTCCTTTAATTATTAAATCAACCTTATAACTTCAAACTATAACTTGTAATTAATGTGGTCTAGGAGCTGTCAGGTTACAAACGCTCAATACAAGTGGTCCGGATCTCAATTGTATGTTCCTATTTCTTATTGAGCTTGAAGTCTAATGCATATTAGGTGGTTTGAGGCCATACGGATGGAAATTATTTAGGGAGTTCTATTATCTATGTGATCACAATGACCACATTTTTTTAGTTGAAATATCTATTTTAGCATTGGAGTCGTATAAAACTATGCATGTAATAAAAAAACACCACCACTTGTGCTTGTATTGGTATCTTTCTTAATTCTATAATACTATATTTGTACCTTTAAAACAAAATCAATAAATCATATACAAAACCTTCAAGCCCCTTTTCATACTAAATTAGCGATCCGTTATCTATTATTAGTCCACATTTTTGTACTTAAGTGTGTATGTGAATGAATATTTCTTCCATGGGGGTTGCTAAAGAAAATGTGTATATCAGCTCTGCTGATAAACTTACTAAATGTCCTATTTTTGGTCTATGTCAGTCATTGGAATGAGAGATATATAACTTTTCTGCTCTGCTATTCCCATATTCATCCATTCATGATAAAATTACTGCAACCAGACATAAATACTACTGTCACCAGATGTTCGGTGTCTTATAGGGTTTGGTATGGCAATTGATGCCTTATATTTTTGTCTTCCTCCGTTAAGGGGTTTGCCTTTAATTGTAATAGTACACTCAATGCTGGATCTTGGCACTCCTTGTGCTATGGTACTGCTTCCTCTCCCTTTAATTCACTTTCTTATCCTATAAAATAATGAACCCTCCTTCCAAATTCTCAAGGTAGTTTATTTTAGTTAGTCATTGTAATTATGGTGCCTCTACAAATATTTATCATAACTTAGATAAGCTATTTATCACCACTAGACCGATACTGGTGGGTTTAAGCTGTATTCTAGTTCCTTCTTTTTATATAGGCAAGGTATATTCTAGTTCGAAACTTGAACGGATCTAGTTGGAAGAAATATCTCGTCATATATAATAGTTGGAGCAAGTAGAATCTTAAAAAAAAAAAACAAATATATAGCCAAGAAAAGTCAAAAGAAACTACATCAATTGTTATGAAATGCCGTAGTTTTTTTGGCAAAGATAAGATCTGTCTTTTTGTCAAACTAATATAAATCGTGGTGTTTTAATTACTTTGCTCCCGCTACCCTTTATTTCAACTAGCGTTGATTTGTATGACTATAATTTGTTGAATGTTGAATGTTTGACTATTAGTACTTTCAAGTAGCAATCTAATTTTAAAATAAATTTTGTTCTGATTTTTATACAACTGCTAATGCATTGCGTTTTCTCTCCGTTTCCCTTAAACCTCCCCTCTTAAGCATGATTGTTTGTTTTAACTTGTTGACTTAGTTGTAGGCTTGTTCTTTAATTTCATGAAAAATTAATCTTTTTGGGTACGTAGAAAGACAGGGCAATGCGCCTAACACGCAAAGCTAGCGCCAGTTTGCTAAAGAAAACATCAACTATATATATCTATCATCTATAAGAATAGCTGTCACGCCAGGAAGGAGAATTCTCAAACACCACCCCACCAAGATCCTAAACAAAACTACTACTTGGTTTGTTTGTTTCATGACTATTTTTCACTGTTAGAGTTGGTGACCCAAATTATTGACTTGCCTCGAAAGTTTGCGGAGCAACTAATTTGGTGAAGAAATTTTGGACGTTTGGGATATGGACCTTTATCCTTTTAGGTTAGGATTTTGCATGCACTAAATTGTGTTGTGGGTTACCTCAATAGTAAATTAGACACTGTAGTTGTTCGCTTTGTATCTCTCTTGTACCAATGTTAACTATAGCGGGTTTTTTTTTTTCTTTTTCTTTTCTACCCATGTATTTTTCTCTCCTGTAAATGGATTTTCACTTTAAATTTGTGGGGTTTTTTTTTGTTCACTTTCCTTATTTCTGTTGTGCATAATTTTTAAAAAACTGGTATCAAAGTTGTCTTGTTATGGTTTCTCCGGTATAATGACAACTATGAAGTATGATATTCTGCGATTGAATCGCGATACTAGATTTTTACTATGACACGTTGAGATGTGAGTTGTTGGCCACTTGGCATTTCAAAGTTTCGGCAAGACACCTTCATCATAGACATAGGAGGAGAAATTAACAACATAAGGATTGTATATTCGCATTTTAGTATCAGGCAAAAGTAGCATTATAAAGCAAAAGCGAACGCTAGATTGACATTAGTAGTGTTGGCTTAATTTGCGTATGTGCCCCGACTCAACGCTTCAAAGCTAGAACCTAAGCAAATGCATCCAACTTTTTGGTTGAGGCTACATAATGTTGGCCACAAATAGACGCTAAATTGGAAGAAAGACAAAAAAAAATGGCTAATAACTTCGATTAGACTCTACGTGGTGGACGTGAAACCAATGCAACTAACATCAACTTTGTGATTGTGTCGACCATAACTAAGTGTTATCACTTAAACTATTCACCCAACTCAAATTTTCTCACCATTCCAGACCGTCGCTTTTGAAAGTAAAAGTGTTGAATGACATCATAACCGTGGTCGAAGAAAATAAAGAAGAGAAGAAAGCAATCAACTTTTCTTATCACTTCCATCACTTCTTTGAAAACCAAATATCATTCTCATTTGGATATATCATCTCTCATAATTCTTGCCATCTAGAATCGACAAGTTTGCTGGGAAAGCCATTGGATCCAACCATGACTACTACTCACTTCACACTTTTGTTATGCAGCATGCAGTATGCCATTCACAGGTCTAGCATCATAAAACTCTGATACCAATCGTTAGAACACATGCAGATTCAAGAGAGAAATTCTATTGACCGAGCTATTTTCTTTGTGTATGATAGCGGCAACAAAATTAAAACAAAGAAACTTTTGCACACTATCAAATCCTTACCCCCTAAGTCGATCCTAATGAGTTTTTTACTGACTTTAGCTATTTCACATATATATTGTGTCACCACTTTAAATACTCATTAACAACCTTTCCTAATAAGGTACACTAACTAATTAATTGTCATCTAACCCCTTATTTGCTAAACGAATTATCTATAATATCATTAAACTTTAATATAACCTGAAAAATAAACATACATCTATATTTTTTCTAATGTAAAATTATTTTTTATTTTTTATGTTCTAAAAAATTATTTAATTTTAAATAATGTAAAAAAATAAAAATGCAAGAAACATTTTCCCATATTTTAGGGGAATTATTTTTTGTATGCGAGGCCAAAAAAACTTTCTTCCTTCCTACTTTTTTCTCCCTCAAATAAACAATAGAAATCATCATATTTCCATTCTATCTGACGTCTTATGTCCATTTCTAAATAAATAATACTTCAGTATAATTGGACACAGATAATTCAAAGTTCAAGCAAGCCCAGGCGACCATGGCATACACATTTAATTTCAATATAACTTCTGGCATGATAGTCCTATCCAATTTTGAGTAGATATTTATTAATTTGCTTCCGTACTATTGTTACAGCTGTAGACAGTTTTTTTACACTGAAAAATTAATGCCTTAACAATCTTACTACTGTTAGTAGTTGAATAATTGCTGCATTGATAATAGTTTTTTTAATATTTCTTTTGCGTTTTATGAATGAATGCAACAAAAAACATTGTGAATTTTAATTTTGTCTATGTCTTAGGGTTGAAGCTAAAATCATGTCATTTTAAGGTTACCTTATGATCAAACTTACCATTTTAGAATTTGTTTATTTTGCCACGTTCATTTTTACATTTGTTTTATTTTATTTGTTTTGTCTTTGTCTGTGTCTATATGTATATACGCTTGGGATCATTTGATACTAATATAAATCAAAATTATTTGACTTGGATACCGGCTGGTTTTATGTATGTAACATTTTTCCCCTGCTAAGATGAAAGTTAATAATATTACATATTTTTTAATTGAATAATAGACATGGCCAGTATTATGACAATAACAACACAAGATTGGAGAAGAAATAAATAGGCTACTAACCTTCATTATATTGCTGCAATTATGAATTTACAATCGACAAAAGTATAACTAAATAAGGCAAATAAATTTAGAAGTTGTCATCCAAAATACCACACACACACACACCAAACTAGCAATTTTCTTTTATTTTGTGTGTGCACGTGCG
Source organism: Glycine latifolia (assembly GCA_013407115.1). Lineage (NCBI taxonomy): Eukaryota > Viridiplantae > Streptophyta > Magnoliopsida > Fabales > Fabaceae > Glycine > Glycine latifolia. The sequence continues at coordinate 26,444,936 of CM023952.1, read as the reverse complement.
TGTGTGAGAGAGAAAATTATCTTATAAAACAAAAGGTAACTTACATTCAATGTCAATTATAAATACATAGTTAAAAGTTAATTAAGCATATTATAACTATGATTTATTTTAATATTGTAATTAAAGAGTTAGAAGTATTTGTATTTTAATTAATGTTTAAATCTTTAAATAAATATCACTGAATATATAAATCAACTAGTATGAGATTATTCTAATTTAATAAGTAATTTTTGAGTTTCAACTCTAGAACAATAAAATGTATTATAGTTACTTACATTAGCATGGCTAATTGTTAGATATTGTATTGGACTTTGAAATAGGTAGCTCAGTTATAAAATTGGACTATTCATGGAAAGCTAACTAAATGGTCTCTGCCGAACTCTTATTGCCTCATCGGATAAATATTTAGTGTATGTTTGATCGGATAAATATGCACTCAAATTTTAGTCTTAATTCTCTATATAAACTTGATGCATTGTGTACTTGCATTATAAAACTGGTCTAGATTATTTATTATTACTTTTCTATAGGATTATTCAAGTATTCAACTAGTCGACTTTCCAATCTTGCAAAGGCAAGACTAGGATTGTTTTACATTAGTGACCTTTTTGACTTACATAGTGAGTCTTCAGGGTTCCCTAATTATTTGCGTTTCCACAAAGCTCAATAATTTAAATAAAGAGAGTTTACTCAAAAGATCTCCTCAATTATATGTGCCAAAAGGACGGGAGTATTAGAAATCAAGAGAGAAATGTGAAAATGTTAAACTACAGAAACGATCTAATCGGTATAAGATATAATGCTTCTATACCATTCAACAACTTTTTGAACATTACAATACTGCACTTTTCATTGAGATAGAGTTGAAAATCATAATTCATCAGACAGGGAGCAAATCATCAACAACGTTCACTCCAAACGAATTAAGGAACCACTTCACAGTTTGAGCATAACGATGAACATCATTTACCATGCTTGCTGCATTTGCTTAATCCTCTAAAATTTGCTGTCGCTCAAGCTCAAGAATCCGCTCAGCTAGAGGGCTTACAGTGCCATTTATAGTTCCATTGCGTCCTCTACACTGCTGCAGTTGCTCCTGGAGATGCCGCACTAGCTCATTCAGTCTTCGAATATTCTTCTCTTGCACTAAAATAATCTGCAGCAAGGAACATCCATTTCAAGAAAAAACATCAATAAATACCTGATTAAAATAGCAAAAGCCCTATTGGACAATTCTGTTAAAATCTTGGTATAGGCACACAATTCATGTTCAAAAGTGAAGAGGGAAATGGGCCCATTTGTAGCATTGGTTCAGGGGTGATGAGAGGAATGTGGGAAATGATGAGGATAAAGGAAATGGGAAAATTGGGGATATAGTTAGTGGAGAGAGGGAGGAAGCATAACTGAACGGGACAGGTGGCATTCAGGATATAAGACTACGGAGATAGGACAGTGGAGGAGAATATTTTAATACATGAGTGTGGAGTGCACCATTGAGTGGCAGTTGCAGAAATTTGTTCTTTTCTGGTTTCTAGTTGATTTTCACTGCTGTAAGGAGCTTGGCTCCCTTTATCTCAATAAATAATGCTCATAACTTCTTAATCTCCATTAACGTGGTATCAGAGCTCCCAGTCCTAGTATCTATGAGGATGGTCGTTTTGAATCTCTGAAGGGAAGGATGACAGAAAAGCAGGGAGAAAGGCAGGAAGCTCTGACAGTCAATGGGGGTGATGATGAAAGAGCAGTGTGTGAGTCTGGCTCATTTTATAAAGAGAACGATCAGATGAACCAGAGGACAAGGGCTTGTGGAATAACAAACATGAAGGAGAGGTGGGTCGGGGGAGGGAGGAGAGAGATACCTTATTTCACGCGTGAAGATCCATAAGGATGGATATACCAGCTGAGTGACATTGAGATTAATCAAATTCCAGATGATGAGAAGGTGGTAGCAGTTGCTGTTTGTTTGGAGGGGACAATGCTAAACTGGTTTAGTGCATCTCCTGGCTCACTTTCGAGAGATCACTATTGGGTCAATTTCGGTACTCTTGAAGTATTAATGAGTTTGCAGCAAACAAAACCATGAAGGAAGGAGCAGTTAGAGCTCAACACTCCGCTTTGACAAGCTGACAAAAAGGTTCCTATTCATGTCTGGACTGTTTGGATGACATGAGTGGAAGTCTGACTCCATAGTTCAGGAGAAAGGAAGACATTGATGAAGCTGGCTCAACAGGTGCAAGATCAAAGCTGGGTATTGGGGTCAAATGTTTTCACTGTGAAGAACAGTTTTTTTCCCAGGCACACGTGTCTGAATAAGCACCTACATACTGTTGTTGGATTTTTTTAATTTCTAGTTTCTAGTTGACTTTCTCTTCTGTAAGGAGCTTAGCTCTGTTTTTCTCAGTAAATAATACTCATCACTTCTTAATCTCTATTATAGAGAACTGTATGTAAATATAACACTAGTTATGCACAATTTAGACAAGCCACAACATAACTATCTCATTTTTTGTGTCACACTAAATGTCTTTAGCGTTTAGTAGAAATTATTTACAGTTTCCAAATTTACTTCATAATAATCTTTTCACATAACAATTGATAACATTGGAACATTTAATGGATGGTTGCAATGTTCCAATGAATGTGATGCTCCATTAACCACTAATAAATCTTCTACATTAGTTTTGAAAATTAGACATTCAAAACTTAAGCCCATACATGTACCACTGCTCCCACAGTGAAACATCTTTTTGATTTGCTTATAGCTCTATAAAGCCAAATTTCCTCAAATGGTGATGAAAGATCTGAATGTGGATTGTCTGAAACACTGAGATGCCAAAGCTATGTGATCAAAAGATTGTCTTCTCAACTTAATAAAATTATTTTATTTCCAGTGATAATTGTATAAAGCACAATCATGCAAATCTTTAAGACAGAATGATAACCTTCCAAGTTGGGAACCTCCCAAAAACCACAGAAAGGGCATACAGGATAAAACTAAGCATAAAAACCTTCTGTCACGCAAAAATGAATTGTTTTACTTCGAAAGAATTATATGGAACAGGACCTGAGCAATCCCAATGAATCTAATCCAAACCTATACAAAACGTTACCAGAAACCTCCCTGGATGCTAAAGATGAAAGGAACCACATCAAGCCAAATGTGGAATCAGAGTTAGTTAGCACAGAAAGACCGATGGCTGTAGATCAGTGTTGTTAAAAGGCAGTCATGGTGCCACCATAGTGGAATGGCATGGTGGATTTTTTGCCAACCGCCATAGCCAATTTGTGAAGGGCAGCTCACCATGGCAGTGCCATAAGACTCAATGGCATGTTTATATGGTGGAATTTCAGCCTTCCACCATGTTCTGCCATCTGCCATTGATAACACAGCTGTAGATCCAAGGATTCAGGGATTAAAAAGGACCTCATAAAGGAAAGCAACTAACAACCCCCTGAGGGATTTTGAGGGAAGCAAGAAGGCTCAAAGCACCAAATGAATTGAAGTGAGAGGGTGTTCATGGAAATTGGAAAGTATTCTGTTATCCCTCTCTTCCTTTCTGCATTTGTCTTCATATATATAGTCTGTTCTAAGCTTCCATATCTCTATAAATGGATAGCACTTCTTCATTGTTATCATTAATAATAGAAGCAAAGAAGCATATTACATATTTGTGTTATTTGATTACAGGTTCCTTCCATGCTACTAAACCCAGATCACTTGTCTTGGTTTCAAGAAATTTATAAAATTCAGGACACACATACTATCTCAGAACTGAGTTTTCGGGGTTTTATTCTTATTTTTTTAAGGAGCCAGAGGGGGTGTTAGTCAACAAGAGTACATAAAACAATTATCGAAAAGTGAACACCAAACTCTCTCCTTCATGCCTCCAAGGAACATGGTTGCACAGTGTAGGCCAGCCTACTGAGACCGTAAAAATCATGTACAGCATAACAAAATGAATGGATCCAAGCCAACATACAAACCAGCACATGCACTCATCCAAACAAATATATAATACCTATAACAACAAGCATACAAACTGTACGCATTTGTGTTAGAATCTCAATCAACACCTCTCTCATATTCTGGGAATTTTTCTTCACTCGGTTATAATTGAAATGTAACCTAATGCAAGGTGCAGGATAAAAAGCAGCATGAGTCAAAACTGCAGACAAATGACCCAAATAACCACAGAAACAGACGCTACATCAAACAACTCAAGCATCTGATTATATCAACAGAGGGATTTAATTTAATTTAAGCATAAAGGCAAGACCTTCTCCTTAACGGTTTCTTCAGCCTTGGAAATCTGATGCTGCTTCTGCGACACGCTGGGGTTAGAGTCAACATCGGCCACAAGCTGCTGCTTCCACTCGAACTGTGAGGTGATTATAAGTATAATCAGCAAGAAAACAAGTAACATGGGCCTCGACATGGTTCCTAATTACAGAGTAAACACCTGCTCAACATTCGAAAACCAAAATAACCACGAGTACACACTCAATTAGCTCAATTTTTCATTCCTAAAATTAGGGTTAATTGGATAGTGGAATCGCACAGAAATCATGATCAGCAAAGAAGTGTGCAATTGAGTTTGCAGTGGGAAGAAGAAGACTTACCGACGGATGTGAGCGACAAAACCCTAAATTCATTATCGATAGGTAACGACGAGTTCCGAATGGGAGGTTAGGGGAAAATGGAAAAAGTAAATTGTCGACGGAATTGGGAACAAAGCGAGTGACGCAGTGTTGGAAGATTGGAGATTCTTTACCAGCAATGGATAGAAGTGTAACCCTAGAACAGCACTGCAGCTCGATGTTTCTCTCTCTTTCAACTTTCTACTTTTCTACTCTCTGTCAACCATTTACGGAAGTTAAGTTACTTGGAAGATGAAGGCTGTGATTCGTTGCGGTTGGGAGCACCCAACGCTACCCTATGCCGCAATTCTAACAAAGAGTAACCGTAGTTTAACACGGCCATCAAATGAGTTACGGTAAATTATTTAAACTTAACTCTTTCAATCTTCAATCATAAGGATCGGACTTATATCTTGTAAATACGTAAGTATGTTTAATGAGACTTGCGATATACTTTATCCCGGGTCAGCTTCTAACTGATTATATAAATAGGTCTAACTTAAAATTTAATAAATTTGACATTCAAAATTCATAAATAATTTACGATAATATATATATATATATAATAAAAATGATATTTTAAATATAAACTAATATATTCGACATAATTTATCGTAAAAATTTGTTATTACATAATTTTTAAGTTTATATACTTTCGTGAAAAAAATATACCCAACTGTTTATATAATTAAATACAATTCCAAAAAGTAAAAGTTATAAATAGACAACCTTGGAGTACCTGTCTTTCCACTAATAAATAAACCAGACTAAGTCTCATACTTTTAATAACTAAAGCTCAAACTTTAAATTTTACATGTTAAAATAAATAAATAAAGTTTGAGCATAATTGTTTTTAAAATTTAAGTTGGAGATTTAATTATTTGACTCACATTTGTACATTTTTTCTACTAAAAGCTTTGCATGGAGAGAGAATACCAAACATTGAGAAAAATTATTTTTATAACAAACTTTTACGTTTTATCTGATACCTTACTTTTATTTCTTTGTCTCTTTTACATTTCTCATTCTTTTTCACTCTTAAATTCTTTAGAGGTAGATTCTAAATTGAGATCTTAGATTACTTTTTGATAGATCCCATAACTCTATGTAAGATTAAAGATCTATTAAGATCTGTGACATTTTTTCCTTTATTGGTAGATCTCAAATTAAGATCTTAGATAATTTTAATGGATCTCACATGGATCCCACTTTTAAATATTTAAAATTTAATTTAATTAATTAAATAATTAATTTTAATTAATAAAGCATAGAAAAAATATATGAATATTAATAAAGCATATAATTAATTTTAAGTAATTAATTTTAACTTTTAACTTTATTTTATTTATTTTTTTCATCCTATCACTTAAAAAATTATTTTTTTTAACTCTGTGCAGATCTTCAGTATTCTTGACGAAGATCTAGATCTCCACATGGAGATTTATTTTTCCTCTTTAGTGGTGAATCTGGGAAAGAAGAGATCTTCAGCTGAAAATCTCTCCCCAAGATTCTTCACTAAAGTTATTCTTAGTTGTAGAAGATTTTTTTTTTTATAAAACACACATATGAATAAAATTTATAGATATCAAACTAGAGAAAATAAAGTGTAAAATAAAGTGTAAAGTATGAAAGAAGTAAGCATGAATCACACAACCATTTTAATTAAGGTTGTATAATTTTATGCATTTCAATAAAAAAATTTCTTTTAATTTCTTAAACAATAATCAAGCCCTAAAGTCATTTATTAGTATTTTTTATTGAATAATTTAAAATCAAATCTATCTGAACCAAATGGGTACTTAAAAAAATGCACATACAATTGGAACAACGACCAACTGCCACGTTTTGGCAAAAAATATACCAAAATGTCACACTTACAGTATTATTTACCAGACTGCCACACCAGGTAATTCGCCACCAATACCAGCGAAATACACAGGATGACGTGGCGAGCGACCAATGGCCAAGACAGTCCACATGGACAATTTCGCTACCAACATTGGCGAATTAGGTGGCCTATTTCGCTACCCCTTGTAGCAAATTATGTGCAACTGCCACGTGGCAAAATTCTGAAATTGC
>CM023952.1:26425803-26437819 GCA_013407115.1 Glycine latifolia | reverse complement strand
CATTTTGGTATATTTTTTGCCAAAACGTGGCAGTTTGGTCGTTGTCTCCATACAATTCCGGATCTTCTGATCAAACCATCCTAAAAAGTACTAACATAACAAGATGTCAGAAATCCCAACAAGATTGTGCCCCCACCACCACCAGTTAATCTAAGATTGGAATCAATGAAAGTCATAATTTACACGGATTCCAACACGTTCAACCTCGCCAACTTGATTCCATACATTAAAGCCAATCACTTGCTACTCCCAATTCTTAGGCTTTTCATTGTTTTTGACAGGTTAATATTAAATTGATATCATTTTAATCTTTGTTGAATAAATTGGATACATGTTCAAAAACATTAATTTTCGCTCTCTATATTATAGAAAGTCACTTTATAAAAAAAAGTGACAGAATAAAATCTAACCATACATAAAATACTAAATATGTAAAAAATCAAAGTTACATTATCACTTAAAAAAACAGCATACACATTAATATTATCTAATTACAAATTATTATAAATGATAAAAGAAATTCTTAAACTTTATAATAATTATCTTAAAATTATTTCTGTTTTATTAAAGTACATAAATTTTTGTACTCATTAAAAAATTTACGTGACAAAAACTAACATAGGTTATATATATATATATATATATTAATCTTAAAATAAAATTTAATAATTAATGTTCTCTGTTTAAAAAATGCTCTCATTTGATAACGTTTCTTATCAGTATGTGTGTATAGTATGTGTTATTTTATATATTGAAAAAAAAGAAACTATGATAACAATCCTTCCCAAACCTCCACTACAAACCCTGATTTCGTGTGGTGCAGAGGAGCCCATCATTAATTTGTGCACGAAATCTCAAAGGCTAATGCAACATACTATTAGGAAAGAACCAGTTTAACAAATTGTCTACCCTTGTGTACTAATCATAATTTACACCAGAAAATTTCCCACAATATTTTACTTGTTTGTGTCCTCCCACTAAAGACAAAAAATATAGAACTGTCAAAGTGAAAACAAAGAAAGGAAATACCACCAAACTAATGGTTATTCTGGCGAAGAAGGTACTCTTTGACGAGTGCATTGTGCTTGGGAAACGAACTACTGCAGGAGAATGCTTTGAATTCCCAACCCTTAATCTTATTCTCCGTTGTGCTGTGCCTTGTGGTGCAGGATGCATATGTGTAGGATCCTGTGGTCTTGTGCGACCCTCTACCGAGATTGATGATTCATCTAATTTAATGATATCATCCTTTAGTATCTCAGCATAACAATCCTCTTCATACCCCTCCTACAATATAATAACAAGGGCAAGAAAATATTTCAATTTTATCCAATGCAGTACTAATTAATATACAAAGAAGCTGAATCTTAGTAGTATTAATATACCTTTGGTTGGCATGAAGATTCTGTCAAAGTAGCTTCATTAACTGGTCGCTGATTCGATTCGGACACAGAATCAATTTGCTCCATTGAAGGAGAACCATAACTGCTACTGTCCCTCTTGGAGCTACATCCTACCTCTTTGTCTTGCTCACAAGCATCCCTTTGACCAATACCACCCTCTGAGATGGCACAACCACTTTTATGTGAATTCACGGGGTGCCTTTGACTTGATGAAGCTCTATTCGAAGCATCGCTCAAACGGAACTCTGTGTTCCTCTTGAGGCGACAAATGACCAAAGAATCCTGAAACATATAACATAATAAATTACTAAATAATTACAACTTGCAACAAACATACAACTCAGAATCCTTGAATGTGACTTATGTTGTCTTGATATAAGAAGATATCAGATAATGAAAACCGTTAGCAACACATTCTTTTGACATACTCTTTATTGTTGATTGAAATTTAGTAGAAATCACAAAATATCATGAGTCTCACTTCTTATTTAATGACTCTCACTTGTAATTATAAATTTTAACAATAGTAGACAATATGTTTGAAGAAGTGTGTTGAAGTGTGTATTTCTAACGTTTTTGGATAATATAATAACTGCTAACCTGAGACTTGTCATTGATGCAGTACTCATGCATAATCCATTCGGTCCTCTCCCCTTTAGGTGCACGCCCTAAGTGGAACACCAAAGTCCTCTTCGTTCCTATAACGTTAGAACCTGACTTTACATTACGCTCTTTGCCAGTTGCCTTCCAATATCCACATTCAGTTGCTCTTTTACTTTGTGATCCATTTGGGTACTTTCTTCCGCGGGGAGAGAAGAAGAACCATTCTTTATCTGATTGAATGAATGATTTGGCTGGTTCCAAACCAGTATTAGTAAGTCAAATGTTTCAATATTTTTGTTGATTCGGTGGCAGGTCTAAACATGCATAAAAATTTCTAATTACATTCTGTTCTCTATATTTATTTAGAAAATGGATATCAGAAAGCTGGAATAATATTGAACAACTGCAACATTTCATTTCAGTTTTTCAGTGCAAATAGCCAAACACAAACTGCAACAGATCTTGGTTTCTTTCTGCGTGTTCTGTTTTCACTTTAGCATAAAACAAGTCAAGAAATAAGGAGATACATGTTTCTTGAATGTTCAACCAGTCACAAAGCATTATGTATCAAACACTATAACTCACAGTGACTATTCAAAACTAAATCAAATTCTACAATGAAGCTCCACCACAGAAAATTATTACTTGATATAATATTTAAAATAATATAAATAGCTTGATTGCTTGAATCATGTAATTTCATGTAACAACCCTTATACTAATAAACCATATTTTAGCATTGTCCCACCTTTGCTTTCGCCCAGTACTTAGGGGATGCTAGGGGAACCAAAATTTTCAAGGGGTTGGGATCCTTTTATGTTAGTTTGGAACATGACAATATGTCTAGAGATCGAAAGTATCTGTAGGAAAACTTATCATTTTTTGTGTAGGACAGGTTAATTTAATTTTTTTTCTTTTCTCGTACATAGCATAATATTATAATTTTATTTACTAACTTAACAAGAAGCAAAGTCAATTTTTAACAATTTTAACATTGCACGCAAATTGAATCATCATGTTCGTAGAACCCGTTCACATATGAGTAGGTTCTAAATTCATTATTAAGTATGTACTTCTTTGGTCGAATGCCAACTGCGCTATTTCATGTCTCTTTGTGCTTAGGCACTCGAAACTCGAATGGTCGGCACCGTCCTCACTACTTCAAGTCTATTCGTGTTTAGGCACTGGATACTAAGAAATTGTGTACATCTCCGATCGTATGCCAACCGTTCCCCCAATCTAGCACTTGATGATTGGTTTTCAGTTATGCACTCACTCACTCATAACGTCTCCAATCTCGACAGCAGTAACGGTCACCCAGAAGTTACGGGATACCAATCATGACAATTAATAGAGTTAAAACCTGGATTACCGTTACTACTCGAGGGAGAGGGTCAGCCTAAATAAGAACCCAAGAGACCTAGTTACAGGAACAAAGTCGTCTCCTATGTTATCTATGCATGAAGCCTAATAGTTCTCACCTTATGAGTTACGTGCAAAATATATGACTTTGCTTCAAATTATGCCAAAACTAATTGAAGTGAAGAAGCAATGAAGTCGCCCCCAAAACATTGAAGAAAAAGCTAGGATTAAAAAATGAGAGAGAGAGAGAGAAATATTACTATTAACCTGGTAAATCCCAAGGCTCGTATTTACAAAGTTCAACCTCAGAAATGACTTGAACACTCTCTTCATGACCATCCATCTTCTTCCTAAGGTAATAAGAAATCAACTCCTCATCAGTGGGGCAGAATCTGAATCCAGGAAACATGGAAGAAGCAGCAATCGACATCTGAGCCTCCCTCGAAACCCCTTCCATCATCATCCACCACCCTGCTTGCACCCTCCTCTGTTTTTTTGTTCCTCAACCGGTTGCCGACACAATAGTAAAAGCTAGCTAACTAGGGTTAAGGTTATGGTTAAGGTGGTTGATGGTTATCATATAAACGAACAGGGTTATTCCTTGGGGGCAGGGTGGCTCGGTTCAAGTGTGGTTGTGCTTTGCTTAGTAGCGTGTGGCACGCAAGCTGGTGCTGGTTGTGGCGTGGTGGTAGAGCCTTTGAGAGAGTCGGTGAAGAATGTGTGAGGTGGTGAGGTGAGGTAACTAAGGTTCGGTTCCATTTCCATCTTGTCACGTGGCCCCAACTTAGCTGCTTCTTTCTTTCTACTTTTATATCCTCTGTTCCGTTTCACACTCTGCCACCGTTTGTGTTTTTTGTTCTAATCAACTCCCACTTTGACTAGTTAGTAAGGAATGGAGATCACTGATTCTTATTTCTTCATATACTATATACTATACTATAAACAACATTTAATACAAATTCTGTATGTTAAAACCGTAATGTTATCGTTTCAAATAATAAGATAAAACCTCTTTTATTAACCCCAATATATAAACTGATTTTTTCTTCTCTTCTTTCTTATTCTTCTTATTTGTATGAATTATTATGTATTTGCTGTTTTAGTATAATTTCTCTCTAAAAAAATAGCCTTTCGGTTGTTTACTGTTTACAAACTTTCGCCCAAGAAAAGTTACTTTTTATGCATAAAAGCTAACCTTTAGACCACAAACAGAAGAATACCTTAAACAAAGTGAAGGTTAGTCTTTGCTTGCATCATAGGTTTAAAATGAAGAATTTTGGAATAACTGTAGAAGATTTTAACCTGGCAAATGTGTGTTTCACTGTGTCTTGAAATATTGGTTATACATCAAGCCGAAAGCTAGTAGCTTCTATTTTATTTACCCTTTTCAAATTTAACATGAAAAATTGAGAGCACTTGCATTAAGAACGCCGATTCAAAACGCCCTTTAATCAGCAAAAAGAGAAAAAAAAAAAGCCCTTTAATTCAACTCATCAGCAGCCAAAGGTTCTTCAGTAACTGAATTGAAATTTGAAACTGATATATATATTATTATTTTTCCTATAAAGCTTATACTACTGCAGTAGCTATAGATATTTTTGTGGTGCTTGTATCCGTTACGCAAATTGTACATGCTTGTTTATTTTTTTTTTCTTTTCTTGTATACATTCTCTTTCGAAGACAATACTTCTCAATGTATGGATTAGTTAGGAATGTAGATATATACCTTTCTGAATGAGAATACAAACCTTAATTTGTAGGGGATCAATCTCTTTCACTAAACTCAATCTCGTGTCTCAAATTAATTAGAATAGAGATAAATGAAATTATTTTAAAAACTGAAAATTATATTAAAAAATATATTTTATTAAAAACTACACAAATTATTTTTTAATATATTTGTTTAGTTAACTTAATTTGTACATTAGAAATAGTAAGAATGAGCTTAACAAAAAATAATTTGATTTATAATGTACACATAATAAAATAAGTTTGATCCATTAAATATATAAGGTTTTATGTAGTAATTCTCATCTGTCAAATACTAGTACGATTTACATTATATTTGTAATGATTGTTTTTTTTTTTTTTTAAATCTTGTTAATAATATTCAGAAGACACGTAATGGAATTAATTAATGGATAATGTTTTATTAAAAATTACGATAAAAGTACATTATTTTTCATAAAAATTATTGGCTTATTCTTTAATTAAAATATTTTGATCTATTAATTTTTGTTTGTATGTGAGCATGCGATGGCGGATCTATCCAACCATTTATATAGATATGATCACATTGTTGATCCGGGGGGTGAATCAATGTTAATGTCTACAATAATTAATTTGAATGCCACTGTCTATCTAGCATTTACTTTTCATATTTTCGATCATGTTCAAACTTCAAACTCCAGAAACAAACACGTGATATTTTCACATTTTGATAGTTTAATTTGCATAATATTGAGCATTCTAAATGGGGTCGGTAGCCCAATTATTGAGCATTCTAATATTAAACATTAATTGTTAGATGTTGTCGAGGGTTAGATGTGTACTTTTGTGTAGTGGCATGCAAGATCAAGTTTTAGAACTAGTCCAGGATTACAAGTACCATTTCATTATCTGAGAATTAGTATTGAGTGCGATTGCTTTTTAACACAGAACAATTCTAAGTGATCACCAATAATACTTGTCACTGGCTCAGCCTCTTTCCCTCGGGGGAGTGTGTTGAGAGTTTTCTAATAAATGCTCCCTTTTTGTCTCTGAGCTCGTTAATCCATATTTGCATTACTTGTTTGCTTCTCATATTGGTTTATTTTCCTATTGTAGTTTACCCATTCAGGTCAAAAGCACATAAATTAATGTTATCTCTCTGCCATTGTGGGTTGACACTTTGACGGTGTAAAATGTGGTGGAGCCACCGCAGTGTATACCAGATGTTTTTACAAACATTTCATAACATACTGTGGATGAGTGGTGGTGCTAAATTAATATTCATCCAGAAGTACAAAAATTAATAATTATCTTTCATAAAAGTTATTCATTTTAATTTTGTAATTAAATATTTTTATAATTATTCTGATTTCGATAGTAATTTTATAAGTAATGAGAAGTAAATATTGAAATAGCCTTATTTCGGACCCCTTTAAGTTTCATATATAACTTTCATAATTTATACAAATTTTAAATAACAGAAATATCAATACCTCGTATTGTGAGTTTACACTATGAACATGTAAAATGTGGTGGAACTATAAGATGTTTTTACAAACTTTTTAGAATATATGTGGATGAGTAGTGGTGCTAAATTAATATTCATCCTGAAGTACAAAAATCAATATTTTTTTTTTCATAAAAGTTATTCACTTTAATTTCGTAATTAAAACATTTTGATCCGTTAAACACATGGCTGATCTATCCAACCATTTAAAGATAGTTAAATACCCCTGTAAAATCACTTGTTTTAATCAAATGGGAAAAAAAATAAATGTTAAGTCAGACCTATAATTAATTCGAATGCCCCTGTCTATCTATAACTATAGATACTACTATAGTGATCCACTGCACTGCACACAGCCATTTATTTTTCCCGTTCTATTTTGACATTTTGGATTATTGTTCAAATTGCATACTCTAGAAGCAACGTGATCATCAATAAATTGGCGAGAGCCTTAAAGTCAAAACAACAACAATAAATATCATGATCACCATTAAAGGAAAGGAAAATGATTCTTAGTTTCTTGCACACTAGTTCACCACTTGATACTGAGCCAAATTCAAGTTTGTACGGAGAGAGATTTTTCCTCCTTCGGTCAAAATTCAAAAGTGACTCGTAACACGACAATATCACAATTCTGTTGAATCGAATCCAAAACAAACGTAGGCTTTAACCTTACTAGTTTCACATTGAACATAAATTATTAAATCATCAATTATTTTACACATGTCATTGGCATGTTGCAAACCAGCTATTGTTAATGTTAACCAACATAAAATAAAAAATAATGTGTGAACATCAACGTGCAAACATCAAAACCGTTAACAAACCACGAAAAAAATATATAAAACTATAGAGTTTGTATAATTGAGTAGGTAACAACGTAACATGGTATGGATCAAAAGAAAAAATAAATTAATAAATTGGAATAAGAGACACACGTTTTTTCTGTGGTATATGTTGTTTTTATTTTCTCACTTTCATGTTTCAACTATACATCTTTCTTTTTGTACTATTTACTTGTTGAATATTTTTCTTTTCTCTTCCATCTGAAGCAGCTTGCGTGAGTGCAACATACCCCCAAAGTCCAAACAGGGACACTCATGCGTAGGTAAAAAAGGGTTAGTCTTCTCTCCAATTTGTGTCAGAGATTTTCCGTGAAAGGAGAGCATCTCGAAGAAAAATTCAATAACGGAAACGTTTTGGAAAAGCACCAAAAACCACGAAGATGCAGCCGAGCAAAGCAACAACACCAAGAGCGACCAACATGGCAACCATGTCATTTGCCCTCTCTTTCCTCATCTTCCTCTCTCTAATCTCTCTCTTCACAATGCAGAATTTCTCGAATCTCTCTTTCGCTTCCTCCGCGTCAAGTTTTTCTCTCTTCCCATTCTCCATCGCGTCTTGTAAAATTACGACGCTGTCCCTGCCAACCACGTGCCTTCCCTTGGTGTCCTCCATGGTGAGGCTCACCTCGCGCACGTACATCGCGCTGCCGACCTTCGCGCAGCACGTGACCTTTACGACGCACTGAACTGTCTCCATGGGCACGGCGTAGAGCACCTCGAGCTCCTCTGTGAGCCAGTGGCGCCGCGCCGAAACCGGGAGGCGGCTGGAGAGGTTCGCGGCGCGTTTTCGGGTCGGGTCGATGATGATCCAGCTGAGGGCGAGATTCTCCACGAGGTGGTTGAGCAATTCGTTTTGGTCGCTGGTTTCCGCGAATTTCAGGGTAGTGAGGACCACCTCGGGGGGGTCGAGGACGTCCACCCAGAGGGGGGAGCAGAGGAACCACGCATTGTGGGTTTCGGTTCTGATGACGCGGGAAAAGATGGGATTGCCCTTGTAGTAGAGGTCAACGGCGGAGATGAGCTCCGGCGGAGGTGTCGGTCGTTGTGTTGGGATGGGATTGAGAGGGGAGTGGTGGAGGGAGGGGAAGGAGTCGGAGAAGATGGAGCGGTGGGTGGCGGGGAAGGTGGCGATGGTGGCCGTGGCGAGGGGGTCTTTGAGAGAAGGCCACGTGGCGGTGCAGATGTTAAGCCAGAGGTGGCTTTCGGTGCAGAGGCGGCGGAGGTGAGAGGTGGCTGAAGCGGCGGAGGCGAGGGTGGGGCCGTCGAGGCGATTAAGGATGTGGGATTGAAAGATGTCGGGGTGGAGGGTGGTGATGTCCGAGGAGGATGAAGTGCCGGCCATGGCTGGTGTCATAGAAGAAGAGGGAGTTTTTAAACAAAAGTTGTGTGTATAATTGGTTGTTTTGTTTGGGAGGATAAGGATGGATATATGAGCTAAGTGAGAGGAGAGAAGGAGTGGGATTTTACTATATATGGGAGAATAACTTACTGATTAGATAAGTAATGTATTAGAATTGATTGGAGAAAATATTGGAAGAATAATCCTTTTTTTTAGTTAAGATTGTTGTAGGTTGTTATTTTCAGTTTGTTATCTGTCATTTTATTTTGAAAAAATATTCAAAGATAATAACATTTTTTTTATTTGTAGTTAAGATTGTTATATTTTATCAGTTATTTGTAATTTTATTTTGAATTTGAACTAATTTTTAAGACTAAGTTAGGTTTAAATTTATATTCTAATATGATATTGCAAAAATCTAAATCTCCTATAAATTAAAAATAGTATTAAAATAAAATATATAATTGAGAGATAATTTTTTAGATTGAATTAAGTTGAAATCATATTCAGGATACTTCATGCTAGAAAAACTTATATTTTGGTGAAATTTTTTAGCAAAACAACTTGGTGGAACCAATTGGGAGTACAGTCAAGACTGGCTGTTAGTAAGGTTAGCGTTGATACTAATCAATCAATCAAACCTTTTCGTTTCATTGGACATGAAAGCACTGTAGATATTTAGCATCTGGATTTGTTTTTCTTCTTCTTTCAATTGGACCCTAGAGAGCTGAATCACCACTTTTCTCATAAAAAACAACTCTTGATCTAGAAGGATTGGAGAAAAAGGAAATAATTTGATTACTAGTTTTATGAGATTCAAAACATTCTAATAGTATGAAGATTATAATAACAAAATACAGTACTTTTTTTATCTAAACTTACAAGTTCTGTTTTAACTATTCCATTGTTGAAATCTATAAACATAATTATATTCTACTTTGGATATCTAATAAACTATCAACAAAATGCAAACTTCTGTAAAAGAAAAAAAAAATGCAAACTTAAATTTGAGAAGGTCTATATAATAATTTTTTATTCAAAAATATTGTAACACTTTCTTCGATAGTGATTTATATCATATTGACATGTAATCATTATGAAGATTGGTTTGTAGTTAGTATTAGTCTGTATTAGTATACTCATTTAGTGATTTTTTTCTTCTTTTTTTTTATAATAAGGATAATGAAGCTCAAACTTAAATCCACATGTATCTGTCCAAACTCTTAACTATTCAAACTAAAGATCAAAGAATATTTTTTGGTTGCATCAAATAGACGCATACACAAACACACACCTAGTAGTTGAGTACTTGAGTTTACACATGTAGTGATTAAAATTTTCAGTGATGATTTTTTTCTATTTGGTTTAGTCAATTTTTGTGACCATTTACAGTAAATATTCATTGAGTTACTTAAGGATTCACTTAGTGTATAGTATATTCAATGAAGAATGTTAACTCTATTAATTATGCTAGAAGATAGACGTGCACACCTTCTTAACTATACAAACTCCGTTGATTTTAAATTTACACCTTTTTAACCACCAGATCATTCCCTTAGGTTCAAATTTATAATTATATTTATTTTTTATCAGTATAATTATATTTATCTATTTGAATAATTAAATTATATTTAATCTATTTAATAGGTACGTAAAACCATATATTTATCGATCATGTGTTGCTTAACAATTTTTTTAAAAAATAACTTTGAAAAAATATAATAACTTATTCAATAACATTGTAATTACCACTTTTCATGAGATTTATAGAATATATCACATCCTTAGTTTGTTATATTAACATGGACTCACTATTGATGAGTGAATCAACTGACATGCAATTTCATCAATAGTTTTGAGTATAATTTTTAAATATCTAATTGTATTAGATACTTGAAAAAAAAGATTTATTATTTATGATAATTCTATCATGTTCGAATGAAATTATTTTCAATAAAAAATACTTTTAATCACTAAAAGAAATCAGTATATTGCATATCTTATTCTAGACCACAGATTTCAAAGTATCGAAAAAATGTGAAAACCATCTAATCTGATTTAATATTTTGATAAAGGATCAAGTGTCAAATTTGCAACTGTTACAATTGAATATAATAATTGAATGAAATATAGATAACAGTGTAAACAAGCAAATAAATTACAACTGTTATTTTTGTGTTTGCAGTCTGCTGCATGGCTACATGCAATACACAGATTAAGGATGGATTTGCAAAGTTTGGTAAATTCTCTAAATGTGGCTGCAGTGCCAGGCTCAGGCCGGAGGTTAAGGTGTTGACCAATGAATTAAAAGTCAAAGATGATAATAAGTAAACTTTTGTTGGGCTGGCCAAATTGATTTCATAAGAAGTAATTAATGAAGGTATCACCGTTTTCAAAACCTAAATAAACGAAAAATAGACCTTCGAACAATACAAATAAGCCGTCCCTTGAAACATTACATTACATTTACGTATATATTCCGGAAAAAAAATTATGTACTCACAAATTTTACATAATTATTTAATTGTAATATATTATATATGATAAGTCTATTAATTTTTAAAATAATTTATATAATGTGAACAAGTTGGTGTTTGGATCGTTAAGTACTTAAGCCATTAGCTTTTGCTAGTTTGCTTGACGCTAATCGTGGTTAATTTGTCAACCACCAAAATTGTTGAACCCCAATGTACCATTCTTTCAATGACCAGCATTACATGGGATTTGCATCATCCTTCTAGTTAACACCTCAATAAAAGCTTTCATCTCAAGTCCTTCAAATTGCAAAACAAAGTTTTAAATACCTACTGCATTTCAATAACGCATGTAATGCACGTGTGTTTAGATTATTTTTCTCCTCTATATTAAAATTAAACAAAATTTCGATGTACTGTTAGCTAATTGAAAATTATAGTTAATATAATTTTTTAAATAAATTTTTTTTATCAGCCAAGTAAAATATTTCATTAAAAATCGGTAGCAGTGGTCGTCCCGGAAAATTACAAATCAAAGTTTTAAATACAACAAGATCAACAAATCGTGAGTCTGAACAATATTATATTAAATTTATTTAAGCAAAATTTGTAACTAAATAACAACTTAAAAACCTTATATTATATTGTATGGATTATTTACTTTAAAAGAGATTAATTTTATGTCAGTATATAAAGATTTTACATTATTAACTAATTAGAAAATTATATATATATATATATATATATATATATATATATATATATATATATAT
>CM023952.1:26397089-26425793 GCA_013407115.1 Glycine latifolia | reverse complement strand
TTCTTATAATAATTTTACCATACATATCGCTGCAAGGGTAGATAATAATATAACAATCATTCACATTGAGTATTTATATTAAATCATTTTGAAATTTATTTTGCAGTGAGAATTAATTATACTATATATAGTGTTCCGTTTACGAGAAACAGAATGTACCCAGCAAGGTTTGCTGGGATTTGCTATGGGATCAAACTCTCCCTCTCTGAAGATGCCTATGGAGATGAAGCACCCCCAAGAAGATGATCACTGCCGGAAACAACACAAGTAGTGTGCTGTGTGTGCAATGTGAATGGAAAAGAGAGAGTTAGGATTGTTGTGTACCTTTCACCATGAATGAAGCTGTATTTATAACAGAATACCTGGACCCTGGGAAGATATTGTTGAGGCCCATTATCTTGTGTAAAGATATTCAGATTATCTAATATATGAACGGAATTGGTTGTGATCATATCTTCTGTTTTATCTTCTATCTTTGGGTAGTTGTATAATTTAAATACTGGATTGGGCCTATCCGTAACATATAGTATAATCAACTGATATTCACTTGCTTAAACGTCATTGGTAAAAAGACGCGGCATATGTCAAAAACACACACACACACACACATATAACACACACACACACATATATATATATATATATATAAACTTATTGATAATGATTTTTTAATTACAATAATATGGACCTATACAAAATTATGAATATACATTGACAATATTATAATGTATGAATATAAATTTATTAATTTTTATAATAACTATCGTATAAACTGTTGATAATATCAAAACATTTTTATTCTATCCATTCATAATTTTTAAACTCAAAGTATGACCAATTTAATTTATTTTTATCTTTTTTATTATAATGATTTATCTTTATTTTATTTAAACTGTGTTTTTGTCTTACACGGATGTTAAGTTTTAATTTATATTTTTATAATATATTTATAATTTTTTTTTAAAAAAATTTGTATGTATGTATGTAAAAAATATATAAGATAATTATCATATATATACACACACATATATATATATACATATATATATATATATATATATATATATATATATTGTAAATGTCTTATAAAAAAAATGGGCGGGACGGATATAGATAGTAATCATCTTTTACCTGTCTCGTTAGTTAAATATTTATCATGTGTTTATTTGCATAGTATTCGTTAAGTAGATATACTTATAAATTCTTTAAGATCAACAGATATATGTGGATACTCAAGGATATTTTTGTAAAAACAAAAAAATAGTTTGAAAGTATTTTAACAAATATTTTTTTTGTAATTTTTATTTATCTTAATATTTTCTTGAAAAAATAATTTTAATTGCTACAACTAAATTTACTGAAATATTCTAATATCTACACAATTAAAAATACCCATGAATAATTCTAAATAAATTTTGTGAACTTCAAAAAAAATTATCTAAAAATCATTTTGTAAAATATAAACTCAAATAAAATACACTAAAATATAAATCCAAATAAAATTATGCTTCAAAACATAATTACAAATAGAAAATATTTATAAAGAATATTTACTTATTTAAGTTTGATAAAAAAAAAGGAAAAATACTTATGTATTTTAATATTAACAAATAACACATATCCACATGTATAAGTATTATAATATTCGTCATCATTTTCATTAACAAAATGGTGGTAAAAATACATATATAATTATACTCATTACCCACGAGTACTTATATACTTACTAAGATACATAGTTAATACATGCATATTTAATAAATATATGTTGCAAATTTTATTTGTAAATATCTATGGGTATGTATTTCTTTACCACTAATTATTGTGCATATTATTTTTAACTGAATATGAAATAATTTATTATAGATTTATTTTCATAATATTTTTAATTAAATAATAAAATATATTTTCTAAATTTTGTAATTTAATGGTTGAGCACAAATAAAAATATTAATAAATATTATATATTAAATTAATAATTATATTACTCGATTGATATTATAATTTATTATAATAAAAAATTAAAAGTTATGATAATTCAAAATTTAAGATACATATTTAATTAGAGTAAATATTGACTATATCCTTTCAAATTTTTTATGGATTCTTTTTTTTTAAATATAAATAAAACTGAAAAATCACAAGTAGAATAAATATAATGATAGAAAAATTTTATTTGATTGAATTAAGTTTAAATTATCAAACTGATAGTTGATGCAAAAAAAAGTATAATAAATTTTGAAATTAAATATATTCAATGCATCAATTGATTATCAATTAAACTCTAATTAATTAATATTGAATTTTTTTCATATATGTATACATATATCAATTCATAAAATACAAATTGATCAAACTAATTTATGTGTTAATATCTTATGGATAATTAACTTATTAGCATCAATCTATTGATTAATTAATTTATTAACACGAATATATTATATTAATGTTAATTGATTACATTTAATTAATAATTATATTTATTTGAATTAAAGATAAAATAATCTAATTTAATATTTTTTGAGAAAATAAATATGAAATAATCGGGTAGAATAAAATCTTTTATATACATATATATATATATATATATATATATATATATATGTATATATAATAGATTATGTGTTAAAATCTAATTGATGCTACTAGCTCTAGCATCACTCACTATAGAGGTTGGAAGGCGTTGGAAGACGAGTGATACGATATTACGCGCGATATAGACCTTGATATGATAGGAAGGAACACATGCAATTTGCTCCTGGTGCTTAATTTCTAGTTGGAAACTCTTTCACCCGTTGGTTCAATCTCGTCTTCGTGTTCATACTTATCCGTCAACTACTACTACTCTCCAATTTGCATTACGATATTTTGAACGTGCTTACCAAAACAAGGGGGAAAAAATTCCATCATTGATGAATCTGTGCTCCTTTCAAATTCATAGTGAATATTTTTTATTTCTAGTTTCTTAAAATAAAATAAAAAACAATTGTTCTTGAACACGCTATGATTATGGCGTACGTGAAGATATCTTATGCATGTGTGCGATGTGGCGGTGGTGGATAAATCATTGGTGTGGCAAGTGGTTCAAGTTGAAATACTTTTTTAAAAATTTAATGCTGCAAAAATCAAAATAGACTCGGAACTAATAACCCTTGAATTTGAACTCACTGTCTCAACTCTCAACTCTCACATATATCATTTCTATACCATAAAAGAACAAACAACCTCTCATCTCTGTTTACTAATTGGCTGAATATTCAATCTCGGTTATCGTTATCATGTCACTGTTGTATCCCTTCCTGAAACAAGCAATTATATTGTGCCAAGCAAGTCTGTAAACACTATGCACACTAATGACTAATCATTCAATCATTTTTGTTCATATGAATTTTGTTTGACAAAAATAAATTTATTGATATAAATATTTTAAATCCATATTTTTTATATATAGAAGCAAAGTTGTCAAATACATTTAAACATTCTTTTAGGGTGAAGTGGGTCTATGTCAGCTTATAGGTCAACTCACTTTTAAAAATTATAATTAAGAAAGTCAAGACAAAAAATTTCTTACTTATATTTGAATCAAGATGTTCTAGTCAAGGTCAAGCGAAAAATACTTCACATGAAAGATGCCCCAACTAAGGTATGTCGAAAGATGCTTTGGGCAAGTTCAAGTAAAAGATGTCCTGACCAAAAGATGCCTCATTTGAGGCCAAATTGAAAATACTTTAGTCGAGTGAGTCGAAAATGTCTAAGTTGAAGTTGGTTAAAAGATGCCCCAACTAAAGTCAACCCAAAAATGTCCCAGCTTAGGCTTGGCCAAAAGATGTAGCAGCCAAGGTCGAGCCAAAGATGATTTGACTAAAGTTGAAGTGAAGATACTCTGATTGATGTAAAGTTGAAGATACTTTACTGGAGAGCATGTTGAACATGTCCTGGTTGAAGGCCAAACTAAAGATGTCTTAACTGATATTAAGGTGAAATTACACTACTTGAGACCAAGTTAGAAATTTTCTGGTTGAGACAAAATTAGAAATTCTCTGGTTGAGACCAAATTGATATTATTACTTTGTATGAAGTTGAGATTAAAATTATTTTGGTTGAGGTCAAATTAAAAAAAATAATTTTGTGAACAATTGAAAAAAAATGTTTTTAAAATAACCATAACGTATGAGTTGACTATTCTTAAACATATTATTAAGTGGGGCTATGTGGGCCAAAGACTTTTAGGCCACCTCATTAAGTGAGCTAAAAGATCCTACAACCATTATAGTGGGAATGATTTCAAAGTTTAGGAGTAAAATGACAATTTTACATAAAAAAAAAATTAGATTTGGAGAAACAAGTCCCTTACAAGACTAAGAAAAATAATCAATCTCAAAGAAAATTTATTTTAAATGTATATTAACAAATGATTTTGTTGATATAAAAATTAATTATTTTGTAAATATCTGTCTTTAAAAATGATTTTAAGTAAAAGTAAGAACTTATTATATTTTTATGTTAATAATGTAATAAATATTGCTTTGATAAAAAAATTACCTTTAGTTATTTAAATTATATTTTAATGTTAGAAATTGAAAAATAATAATTTGTAAATTCATATTACCGAGTCCTCTTCCCAAGTTGTGTTACGAGCGTGTACATATAATATGGGCGAGGTTTTACTTTTTACCTCATAATGGCCGCCGGCTCAACCAAATCCAGCTTATGATGAGCAGTATGTGGATAATGATAATCATTGGACCAAGTGATTAGTTTTTTAAAGATACAAATGTTTTGATTTAAAATTAAGATTATCTAATTATGAGGTGTTTAATTTAAATTAATTATAATTACATTTCCCTTTATTTATTTCATGTATATACTTTAAAATATTCAAATGTGAATAAATTGGTAAACAAAAAATTAATTAGACAATGTCGGTTAGTTTCAATAAAAAAAACCGACACATCGTGTGAAACTTAACTCCTCAACACTTTGGGTGCTGCAAAGTAGAGATATATTTTAATTAATTAAATAGAGACTAAGGGTCACTTATTTTACATCGTACGTACGATAGAAATTTGTAATTAAAATAAATTTAAACACAGATTTTAATCATGTTACTTAGTTTTAAAACAATCAAACACTAATTCAGACCCAAAAATACAAGTCACGCAGCAACTTGAAGAACCAAAAGTCAAGAGGCAAAAAGAAATTGTCATTTTCGGTGCATTGGACTTTTTCTTTTAAGATATGACTTGGCATCTATTCCAAATAAAGCTAATAAAACGCTGCATAATTTTCAACGAAGATTTGATGATTGAGATCAACTGAGGCATGAGTCATGAAGATGGTGAATGGAAGCGGAAAATTTGTAAATAGATTGTTTTTCAGAGACCAACCATAATTTTCTGCTTATGGTACAATAAATAATACCAGCAAAATCTGCCTTGCAATGCTACAAGCAAATCAAACATGTAATGAAAGTCACATTCAAATAATTACAATATCTAATGTATAATTTTAAAATATATATTACAAGCTATTTCATCAAATCTTTTTGTAACCAACTATATAGTGAAAAACTATAAATCCTTTAGCTAGTTCCCTTTGAAAGGTAAAATAACAATTATTAACTCCATTTCACATTAGTCAAGTAAAAAAGGGGTAAGGGGCATAAAACATAATGGAAATGATGAAGAAAGATATTGGAACTAATTGCAACAAACTCACTAAAAAAATTACGTACCCCATTGTCCAGAAATTATTCGCTATGCGAAGGTAAAAAGGAGGAATATTGTATCCAGTCTTACCCTTGCATATGCAAAGAAGTTGTTTCCGAATTTGAACCAATGGCCAACAAGTAACTAAGACACAATTTTATTGCTGTGCCAGAGCTTGCTCTCAACAAACTCACTAAAAAGGGTAAAATAAAAAAGTTTGAATGGAAGTTCATGAATCTGACATGCAATTCACAGATTAACATAACCACCAGCTTAAAGCATAGGTAGAATACCAGGGAAATCAGAAGCAGAAAATAGCTGAGGAGCTCGACTCAAACATCTGACAAATGCAATGCGAATTTCAACAGCAGGGTCAAATTCAAAATTGGTTCTCAACTCCTTGAAGACAAGGTTTGCATATGTAGCATATGTCCAGATATCATCACTCATCAGCCCATGTTGATGGCCCTCCCATTCCAACTTCTGCTTCTGGAGTTGATAGAGATTCCATATTCTGCATTTTAGCATTCTTACGTTTCGCAAATGAGGTCACTGTGTTACCTGCCAATTTCACATCCTTAGGCACTTTGTCTCGTGCTCTCATTTCATCAACAAGATTCAGATTTTCTGCATCATTGATTTTAAAAAGCTTTGCAAATGAAGCTTCTGCCTCATCGATAACATCAAGCTCATTTGGTTCCTCATTCTTATGTTTCTTCTTTAGTTTCTTCTCAACCTTAGAAACATTCTCCTCAAGGGCAAATCCCTTGTCCAAGGGCTTGTCATCCTTTTTTACCTTTTTCTTAGTTGATTTATTCTCCATCTCGGGACCGTCGTTCTTTCTATTTGTCCTATCCTTTTTATGACCTTTCTTTTCCTCATCAACGTTGTAAGGTCTCAGGTGTCCACGTGGCATTTTTACGTTGTAATGTTGTAATTACATAATAGTTATGATAATAATTATAATGACTTGTGACCAATCCGGGTTCGTGTGATCGTGGTGTCATACGAGGGTGCAATTTGGAACTCGGATAAGAGAGGGGTGTAAATAGAAACCTTGTAAAGACGGAATCGTGCTAAGTATGTTAGCATTTACAAGGAGACTGGGTTCAAGTGTGACTGGGATATCACTTATGTATTTTGGGAATAAGCGTTGTAAAGAAAGGGACCCGGACAAGGAAGGAAAGAGTGACCAGGTAGAGATCCCAGATGAACTCGTATCTTTCTTTCCTTCGAGCTACCGAGTAACGACCTCGGACGAGCTCGTGTATTCTATTCCTTTGTGTTACCAGGTAAGTAATCTCGAATGATCTCGGACGAGGGCAAAACCTTGGACTTAGGGAAATGCCAAGGTAGAAGCCTGAACAAAATCGAACAAGGTCGGATGACCTCGGAAGAGGGCAGAACCATGGATTTGTGGAGTGCACAAGGGTATCCGGGTTACTAATGCCGAGTTGCACAAGGTGGGAACCCGAACAAGGCTGTCTGGACAGAGCATATTTTATTATTATTAAACCAACCCGACAACATAGTAAGAATATGGAAATCCCGACATTCTTACATAAAATGAGTAATATATATATTTAACTCACCAACCCGATAGTTGGTGCTTTCACAAGCTTACCTTAAGTGACACGTGTGGACTTCAGTGACGTATGCGACATTCGTTGACTTAGTGGGTATATAAGTAACGTGAGTGTGTGTCATTTTTCCCACTTAACTCATTTTCGCACTGACCCTTCACCTAAATACTCTCTCTTTCTCCTTCCGCTTCCTCCATTAACGAACGAAGGAAAACTTCAAGTTAGAGAAGAGAAGGCAATTTTTTTAGGACGTTTAAGCTTGGGAAAAGATGTTCCCTAGTCTCGTTAACAACCTTAGAGGTAAGAAACACTTATCTAACCTTAAAATCTAGCTGTTATGGATTTTGAGTTAGGTTATGTTTGACCTTTTGGGGGGTTCTGCATGTCACCGGTGGGTGATTAGTTCTTGTAATTTGGGCACGAATAGAGTTCCTCTACATGCAACGATTGAGAACCACTATTAATCTATGACATACATATATGTAGGGTGTGACACTGAGGATAGTGGTGTTTGGAACCGCGAGAATGAAAGAACCAGTGCAGAGCTTCGAACAAGTAAGCTCTCTATTCTTGATTTCCCTCGACGGTGTTTCACCATACTCTGAGGGAGCGATGGTTATTATATGTCTTGATGCATGTATTGAAACAGTGTGTTACTGCTTTAATTGAGAACATGTATATGATTTGCACTGTGATAATCTATTGTGATTGTGTGAGAATTCTCTGGCCAGACGAATGGACAAATATGGACTTCCTTTAGAGCCAAAGTGATATGAAACAACTCTAAGTGGTCAATTAGTATATACGAAAATCCTGAGAGAGAATGCCCATTAAGTTGGATGAACCTCTCTTGGAAGAGCCATATACATCCATGTAGAAACCAGTTCCTCTGGTGGTGTCTGCCCGAAATCTTGGGGGAATGTGCCCATTAAGTTGGATAATCTTCCTCAGGCAAGGGATGTACGAGAGCATGTGCCCAATAAGTTGGATGATCTTCTCTTGTATGATCCGTGTGATTATATACATGTATTATGTTTCTGAAAGCCGAGATGACTAATTTGTGTAATGCATGTTTTAATACTATGTATCGTGGAAGTGAACCCGAGAAAGGAGAGGCCTTCTAGAACCCAGAGTTTACTGAGATTATTATCTCACCCCGGTTGGGGATTATATGTGTTTGCAAGTGATGAACACAAGGATGAAGGCAGATCCCGATACAAGAGGCTCGAGTAGCAAGGCAGTCCGAGGGATCTCGGACTAGAGGTCGAGCAGGGACAAGTTCCGCGTGATACTTAGTTTACTTTGGGGCATGCCAGCTATGATATATATATATATATATATATATATATATATATATATATATATATATATATATATTCACGTGTTTCGTATCCCGGCCCCTTCTTATGTAATTCGGCCCTGAGGGGTGTTTATCTTACGTGTATTCGCCATGCATAATGTACACTATAATATTGTATATTATATTGAGGTGTGATGACGTCACTCTTTTGTTGCTTCCAAATTAACTGTCATTAATTTAATTGTCGCGCTTAATGATCGTATTTGAATGTTAACAACCGGATGCATACGGGGTGTTACAAACGCTCCTGTCTTCCTTATTGGATGCATCAGCAGTTCTCTTCCTTTTCTTAGTTGATTTTCTCCTTGAGTCAAGATCATCAGCAGCTTCAAGATGATTGTCTTCATTTTGATCTGATGGATGACTTGCCTGATCCACTGAAAAATAATGAGTTCCATCAACTATGATACCTTTCTTATTCTCGGTATCTTTATCTACTGGTCTAGCATTGAATATCTGTAGTTTGGGCAGCGCTTTCTTAATCTGTAACATTACAACCACAGTAAGAATGAAATTTAACAATCAAGTGAGAATTCACATATGAATAAAAAAAACAACGGGATCATCTTTCTCGTAACTTTATCGACTGTGGCAATAGGATTTCCTTGTAAAGATTCATGAGCAATTTAAGGACCTATAGTTGTAATACATGGTAAGGTGAGTTCTAGACAACTATCAAATGTTCGAAAAAGTGAAAACTCCAAATATGTACTCCAAACCTTTAGTTCTGACCACCTCGTGATCACATTATTCCCCAAATCTAAACTCCGGAGCTTTGAATTGAGCTTTAATTCCTCTGGGAGACACTGAAATCCAAAATTTAGTAAGAAGTTATAAACAACACAACAAAACTCTTGAGCAAGAAAGTCATTAAACAAATATGAAAGCAGCATACAGATACAAAAACAAATTGTCAGTGGAAGTGGAATCAAAAAGGAAAGTCACATATTTAAAGCACACCTTAATTTCATTGTGAGCAAGGCGGAGCTTGCTCAACTCAACACAAGACTTGAGTGAAGTGTCAATACCCTGAAGCTCGCAATATGAGAGCAAAAGCTGCAACCAGGAGAGGTATCATGAGCAATAGGAATACAATACTGAAATAAGCACCAAAGGAGCTCAACATCTTGGGGCACCTCTTACCTTTGTGATAGATTTCACCTTCATCAGAGCCTCACCAATTTTACGTGTAGGATTTTTGGATAGAACAGCAGAAGTTAGAGATATTTGAAGATTATTCAAGATTTTTTATGCACACTTTTCTCATACATATTCAACTAATTCAAGTTCAGACCATTGTGAAAAAATATTTCGTAAAAATAATTATGCATTTCAAACAAACAATAGACATAGAGTAGCACAAAGAGAAGAGTATTGGTTTCTATATATACAATGTAGATTGAGATGGAACATATCTAGTGGGAGCATAAGAGGAGAAATGAAGTAATTTTGATCAAGCAAGATTGAATGGTCAAGATAAACTTCTTTCATATTACATAAGTTGCTCCTTATATATCAAGGATTTAAAGTGTGGTTGCCATTGTGGTTTCTCCACGATCCTTTGATATTGTAGAAAATTGAAGCTGATGTGGCTGCAATTGCGGATCATTTTTCAACATGAAAAGTGTGCTGCTAAACACCCTAAAAAAAAGGTATTAGGATCTATCAAGAAAGCACTTTCCAATTTTTAAATTGTTCCATCCTTGATAACTAAGAAACTAGATCAAAAGTAATATATAGCCTGTTTTGAATCTGTGATGGAAGCTCAACATCCAAGCCATATCAATCACTGAAAATGATAGAAAACAACCAAATGTTATCCAAAACTAGGTGGGACAGAACGTGTCTGAACTTTTAACTTAAAAGAAAAATACAAGGTATAGTCATACCAAGAGTGTTCAAGTCTTTCAGCTGATCAAGTTTGCAAATAGAGGAAATCTCATTTTCTGTCAAAACCAAAAAGAAAAGTAAGAGTGCAGAAAAAGAGAAGGATATAAATAAAGAGAAAGATTCATGTAAGAAGTCTCACCATTCAAAATCAGTGCTCGGAGGCTAACAACTGACATGACCTGATCAATAGATTTAAGCTTATTTTTACCTGCATTTAGCACCTGGTTCATGTAATCATATAAAAGTGACTCGTAAATCCTCATGCAACTCAATGAACTTTATCAGAAGAACTAATCTTAGGCAGATTACTTAGCAAGAAATAAATTCATTAATCCAAACACATACATGCACAAACAAAAAAGCACATCATGGAACAGACAGAATAATCATCGTCTCAGAAACTCAGGTAAACGACAAAGCTTTAATGATAGTAAAATTAGTAATCTTATCCTAAGAACAATATACTTAATTAAACAATTAGACATTCAATGTGAATTGAAAGAATGTTTGCACTAGAGATTTGAACTCTTTGACATGCCTCTGTTTTCCTTTTTCAGCAAGGATATAAATAACACCTATACAAGTGATATAATTGCCAAAAGGAAATGACCTTTCATCTCAAATTAAACAATTACATACCATACTTACAAATCCAGCATAATAAGTATGAAAGGGGGAGTCATAATACTTGGAAGTTGAGGTAAAAATCATATCATTCTCAAGATAAGACTCTCCATGATGCTATTCCTACAGCTGCACAGCAATGTTTTTCCAATGCAATTTGAATAACCTAGTAGTCCTAGGGAGAGCCAAGATATCTAAAATGCGGAATTCTAGAAATAAAAAGAAATTTTCCGCATGTTTTAGCTGTTAAAAGGAAAAGATATGTACCACTGTTCTTACAACAAACACATCAGTAAGAGCACCAAACAAGCTAAAATCTATTAACAACACATACATCATTCAAGTTGCCACTAAATTTACTACTAGTATTTTACTAAGCCACTCAAACATAAAGTACACGTAAATAGGATTGGATTAAAAGTTAAACTAAAACTAAAAAGTAAGAAAATAAAACCCAGAGGTACTTACAGTGAGCTTAGTAAGTCCTTGAATTCCTTCCAAGCTTTCTAATTTGTTTTCTACAACGGATAGCCAGTTCAAATTAACACACGATCTCAACCCCTGGTGTAGCAGCATGCACAATAAATCAATCACAAATGCCAATAATTATATTTTTAAAATACAAAATGATTTAAACAAAAATAAAAAGGAAAAAGAACCTCAAGTGAACTGAGATTGTTGAGCTTGAGGTCAAGCTTTTCCAAGTTTATGAAATTGGCCAAGCACGTTATCTGGGTAATTTCCGAAGTTAAAAAAGTAAGTATTTTTGGTGGTTAAAAGTGTAAAGGGGAACAGAAAACAAAAGGGTATTTGAATTGAAGCTGACATCGGAAAGAGCTTAGTGAGTGAGGTGAAGAGTGGTAACGGAAGTTGGGTCGGCCGCATTGTTGTCCTTCAAGACCTGATCGGAGCTCAGGCGAGCCATTGCCTCCTTCAAGAGCTGCTAAGCGTAATCAAAACTTCTAACCTATATATGCTTAATTTTAGTTCTATCGCATCTTAAAAAACCCTACACTTTTTCACCCTTTTTTTAAAATTTTTTTATCAAAGTATCAGTTTTTTATTTTAAAATTTTGGTAATTTTTTTTAATAAAATTTGTCTGAAAAATATGGTTAATCAATTTTAATTCTAAATTTTATATCAAAGTAATCATATCATTAATTTATATTGATTAGTTTTTATAACAATTCAAAGAAATTCTAAAGATTCGAGTTTGTATTAGTTTTTTACTTCTAAATATTAGTATTCTATTAAAAATTATTTATTTTTGTCTTTTATCTCTTTGTTTTACTAATATTAACGATGAACATAAATAAATAAATAAAAACATAATACTGTAATAGAAAACATGAGAAAATAAGGTTTTTTTTTGTTATTATTTTTATATCTCCGTCTTTGCTTTTATTATTAAATATTAATAGAGAAAAGTAAAAAATATTTATAAATAACATTATTAATTCCCTAAATAATGTGTTAGTTAATTCTAAAGCACTACTAAGTAGTTGCATTATATATATATATATATATAATTTTTTTTTCAAATTCAGATAACATTTAAATTAAAAATATTTTATATTAAATAAATGTATGCATAAATATCTAAAAAAATATCTTGAAATTTTAAATAAATAATTACGAAAAATTATATTATTTTTTAATATAACAAACAAAATTAAAACGTTCTCAAATAGAAGTATTATAACACAAAGATTAATTAAAAGTCTATATATTAAAAATAAAATAAACTGATTTACTGTTTTAAAATAGTTTATAATTGGATTTTTTTAAAAATAATCACAACTAATTATGTAACAAAAAAGTTAGAAGAATTTGTCCGGATAATGCTGGTTTCCTAAGTGAAAAAGTGACAACGGATAAGTCGAATCACATTCGCTCAGACCAATCTGCTAAGGTGGTCGCTGAGGTATTTTGGCTGGGAATTCCTTTACTAAAAGAATTAAAACTAAACTGAATTTTTGCTTTGCGTTACTTGAACTGTAATGAACAGTATTGGGCAAAGGAGTGATGAAGGAGGTTGAACAGTTTCTTCATTTCATGTTATGATTATGAATGCCCTTTCAAGGATTAGATTCTTCACAGTTTCTTACAACTTTTACCACCTAACTATTCAGCCTTATCTCCTTTCCCACGTGTTTTTTTCCTCAAAAACATTGGTTAATTAAGGTCTCAAGTGCCACTCCTCATTCCCCTCCTTCAGGTTAACACTTAACACCTCTCTTCATTCTCATCTCCCTTGCTTGCTTTCATTCAAAATGAGTAAGTTCATGAAGGGCATTGCCTTGCCCTTTGTTTAAGTATATCTTCATTCTGTCAACATTGTTTCTATTCTTTAGTAATTCTCTATCCTTGTTAATTGGTTGAAACTCTTAATTACTAGTGAATGATGCAGAAGATGATGTCCTGCAAATATTTTTCAAGGAGAGAGAATTAAAGGGATATTTTATATCTAGAGCTTCTGATATATTATGGCATAAGAAGTTCACCAGTTCTGTTGAATCTAATATTAACAATCTGATCAACAACCTTCTCAGCAAATAGATAAGATGCAGCAGACTCCTTGTACTAATTTTCTGTCTAGTACCGTTGTCTGTTTTCAAAGTTGACTTCCTTTGGTTGTTTCATTTTAAACCACTCCGATTGTAAATTCTCAAGTACGTGAGATTTCATTGACTAGCTCAAGCATATTGGTATACGGGGTGCTTCTATATTTGTAGATCATAGATAGTAAAAACGCTGGCGGTTTTTCTTTAACTTTGAAGAACCCAAGAGTAAGTATTAGGTGACAAGTCGGCACCAATAAACAAGAAAGAGCCTGCTAAAGTATGTTCCCAATTTTATTTTATTTTACTTTAAAAATGTTACAATACCGTAATGATTTAACCTTCAGCTGAGGTTTAATGTCAACTGGTAGTTATTTTGTTTAGGTATATTAAGTGTTAAAAATTTTATTTTGATCATTTATGTTTTTAAAATATATTATTTTGATTATTTTTTTAATTTTTTGTTAGAAATATTAGCATTTTCTTAACTTTTAAATTTTAAAATGATTTAACATTATTAGTCCATTATATTTTATAACTATTTCACTTTACGTTTTAAAAATTTATTCTGATCCTTCATGTTTTCGATTTGTATCATTTTGACCCTTTATTCAATTTTTTATTAGAAAATTAGTGTATGTCAATGTATTTATTTTAAAATAGTTAACTTAACATAATGATAACTAAAAATTTATTTAAAAAATAAAAAATCAATAAGTAAATGAAAAAAAGTTTAAAACTATGAACAACGACGACCTTCACTTTTATATTGTTGTTTTTGTTATTGTTATTGTTATTATTATTATTATTGTTATTATCTTCATTTAATTTAATCATTTAATAATGATAATAATTTCATTCACCAACTATTCTCATCATAATGGATAAGAGCCTTATCCTTTTACCACTCTGCCACTCACCGCTGATCCAAAAAGACCATTGCCTTACCACCACTTTTGTCTTCGCTGCAACCTTCCTACTTAGCCAAAATTGTTGCCTCATGTAATGACAGCAACCATCTCATCGTCGCCGCTAGCAACATTGCGTTGGCGAAGGCGATGAAGAAGACCGACAACATCCAGTTGTGGATGAGGTTTGATCGGTCAGGCTAATCAGAATCATCTTTTAGTGAAATGCACCGCTCAACCCTTCTTTGCGCTGCTCGTCTTCGCTCGACTTAGTTGTAGATGTTGGATGCGAAATCCTTCGCTTACCCAACCCAACAGTGCGTGATAGTGGAGGTCTTGCTTACAAACCTCACATAGAGCAACATTGTGACTTCCTCGTTTAGATACGAGTTAATTCGAGAGTTAAGGTCATGTTTTTGTCTTTTGACGAAGACAACCCTTGCTTCGAATTAATACGAGTTAATTCAATAGTTGTATTAAAGGTTTTGGTTTTTTGCTGAGGAGTATAAGAATTTTCAATGGTTCCAACGAGATTATGTGTTGACATTGTTCGATCTATGAGATGCTACATTTTTTACCTTTTCAGATTTATAAGAAGTTTGAAAAGATGATGATTTTTTTAGTTGTTTATTTTTTTAAAAATAAAATAAAGATAGTGACGATTCATAGAACCGTCACTATGTAAAGTTAATTATTTTGAAAAACTTAATGTCACTTTTGGCCTATTATGTTTAACATTTGTTTCATTTTAGTATATTAAGTTTGAAAATTTTATTTTGATCCTTTATGTTTTCGAAGTATTTCATTTTGAAAATATAAAGAATCAAAATAAAACTTTTAAAATTTAATGTACTAAAGTAATTGCGAAACATAATCAACCAAAAATGAAAATAAATCTAATCCTTATTGTATGTAAGTTCCAAATTAGTTTCATCATGTCAAAACAACAATTAAAAGTATGTTATTTTCTTTCTCTATTAATAAACAGTTGGGGCATGTTGTGTTATACCCCTAACAACTAGATAACAATAACAAAAATTATGCATAAGCTCTCCCACGAAGCTTACAAGAGCGTTCTTTTATTGTTAGTTATCAAGATGAATAGCCAAAGATTTTCTTATTTTTATTTTTAATCTTCTGAAATTTTCCTTTTCTTTCCCACTTTGTCCTGCCACCCATCCCATCCACCAACAGGCAACGTACACCACATGTATGACTGCTGCACCTCCCTCGTCGTCCACCCGATTCCATGGCAACCACCGTCGCATCTCCCCAGTTCCACTAATTGCAGTTCCAAAATCAATTCAAGTTTAATTTTTTTCAAACCCATCAACAAATCAATCTGAAAATCAATTGAAGTTTGATTGTGACAAATGTTGGCGAATGTAGGAGGGAGAAGCACCTTTGAGAAGATCTGTGATGGTTATGGTGGACCTACCACCGCTTGACCTTCCTCACCATGGACAACCATGTCGTCTTCGCCACTGAAGACAACCCTAACATCGCCACGAATGTCCCTTGATGCCGTTGTGCAACCACATTTCAAATCTCAAAGGGAAGCTTGTTTTTTAAACGAAAATAATCAGAATCAAGAAATACAAAAATCAAATCACAAATCAAAAAGCAAGATTTATTCTTGATCTACATCTTGATGACGATTTAGATTTGGAGTGGCCAGATCTGGATCTCAAAAAACAGCTCGTAGATTGTTCTCCTTTCCCTCTCTTGCTCTTTGTCTTGTACTCCCCTTAACGTCAAAGGTAGATCCTCACAGCGATGGCGACAGTGCCTCCTCCTTGTGACTCAGGTTTGACGGAGGTGGGAGTGGCGCGTGTTTGACAAAGGTGGAATGGAGATGTTGGCAGAGACTTCGGTGTCACTGCGGAGCGATGAGGAACGTTGTGTGTGTGAGAGGGTGATTGGGAGGGGCAAATTGGTAAGGATGAGAAAAAGAAATATCTGAACCGTATGTACAAAAATACTAAAATCTAACGGTGGATGCAACACTTTCTCACCGTGGGAAAGTTATTTACTACGGTAGAATTTGTCTAGGAATTAAATGCTTATTTCAATTGAATTATCTAATTAATTCTGTAACTATCTCTCCTGAGTCCCACCGTGTTGTGCCTAATTGCTCTTCCTTTTAATGTACAGGCTGCTATTAAACCTTGTTTTAAGGTTCGTCTTGCATTTGATTTGCTAAAGTAACGGACAATAAGGTTAAACCTTACTGATTCACAGGATTTGAGCTTGGCTCATGATAATAAAACTTTTCAAATTGATATACTAAGGAAACAGGAACTGCTTTGTCGTCATCATCATCAGAATGATTCTCAGCCACTTGTAATCCATCAAAAATATCGGGCTGATTATATACTTGCATTATGCCGCACAATCCATTTTCTTTGAAACGCTGACCAATGGTGCTATACAAAGTCTTCTTTGACAACAACAATTTAATAAAATACACAATAAACAAGGCTCAGTAACAACCTTTGCACCCACTATAATTTGGAGATTTATTTCAGTTGATCAACATAATTTGTGAAATCAGTTCCGAATTGCTAACCATTCATCTGGACCTCACCAATTCCTGCCATGTCACCTAACTAATACAGTTGATATGGCAGTTAAATTGCAATGACTTGCCTAAAAAAGTGACATAGGAAACTAGCTAGATCAAAATGGTCACCACAAAGCACAACCAATTTTACAAATTGAATACGACTGAAACATTTCAAAGTTTAGGACATAATATAGCCTGACCTAAAAAGTATAGCAAATGTAATTCAGCCCAAAAAACAATTCATCCAGCGAGATGATAATTAAACACCTCGTGAAAGTCATGATTGATGAGCATTCAGCAGCGCTCTATAGACCATATCAATGAATTGATTGTCCTGCCAGACAACCAAAAAACAAAAATAAAATGAGGTAATAATAATAATAATCTGTCCCTGGTATGAAATAGAATGACACTACAATAGGATCATACAAAATTATTTGCTCCCTGCAGTCATTTAGGATCATTGAATTTCCTACACAGAAAATATCATAGGCAAGCACCAAGAAAGTAGACTAACCTGAACAATCACCAGAAGAGCATCTCGAACCTTTTCTCTGGAAATAACTGGACCATAGTTTGGAGAGGGAGAGGGAGCAGGAGCAAGTGATGGTGGTGGATTTGGTGGTGGAAATGGCTGTAGCAGTGGAGTACCATATGGGCGTTGTACATTAACAGCAGGATGAAGTGGAGGGGCCGAAGGTGTAGATGAAGATACAGGGGGTATCATCATTGCTGAAGAAGGGGGAGGGACGAAAAAAGATGGCTTCACAAGTTTTGCAGTTCGGTTACTGCTGATGTGTTCAGCAGCATCAAGCTGAGGTATTAGAGGAGTAGACGCTGAAAGAGAGGGTATCTGTAAGGTTGGC
The DNA here is from genome assembly GCA_013407115.1 of Glycine latifolia. Taxonomy (NCBI): domain Eukaryota; kingdom Viridiplantae; phylum Streptophyta; class Magnoliopsida; order Fabales; family Fabaceae; genus Glycine; species Glycine latifolia. Next base: position 26,407,726 of record CM023952.1, on the reverse strand, counting down.
ACAGTGGGTGTAGCAGCATTAGTTGGCACAGAAGATGAAGAAATTGTAGCAGAAGACTGACAAGGTTGTCCACTAATTGGAGCATTTGAAGTATTCCCAATAGCCATGGCTGCCTGCAATAGTAAAGTATCAGGAAATATCAACCTCATCAGAACTCATTTACATATATTTAATAACTTATCATGAGAAACAATCCTTGTAATATCAATTTAATCAAATCATAACTGGAAAAACAAAGTCATCAGTGAGTCCTACAGCTCAGCAAAGAAAATGCTGAAAATATTGACAGCCAAACGGATTTCAAATTGTCTGGACTAGTCTAGCAAAAAAAAAAACCAAAAAAAATGGACAACCAAATAAAGTTTGAATTCAAAAGATAAATGTAAAATATAAGTCGCTTATAATATGAGATACTAGAATTGGAACTAGCAGTGAAAGAAGAATTCAAGACATTAAATGGAATAAGGCATAGTTTAATAGTTTTATTATTGTCCAGTATGTTGTTGTAGATTAAATTCCGATCCTGTTTTCTCCAATAGAAATCAGCAGTTAAGTCTATTAGTATTTAGTATATAGCTGAAACTGTTACATATTGACATGTTGCATGATAAAAATATCAGCACACAAGTACCAGTAACCAAAGCACACAACCAAGTTAAGCACACATGCACTTATCCATCTCCACAGTACAAACAGCAGCACATTATAGAAATAAATGAATGGATAAAAAAATTGCAATAACAAATTATTATAAGCATATAACAGTTCACAATGGTACATACACTGAAGAAATTTACAAAGGATGGATCATCAGGAACATCAGCCACATTGGAAGTAGTAGATGATGATGGCTCAAGAGGACCATCCATTACTGCCATAGTTGGTACTGCTTCTAGTTCCTCAAACTCACTGCAACAAGTATAAGCAGAACCATTTACTCAAATTCAAAGTATACAACGTCAAAAAATAAATGGCTAATGTCTAAGGTATGCTAGCTGAGCTGTCAACTATTGAATAATCACTTATTGGTTTGGTTACACAAGAAAAATGCCCCTTTTTCAGAGAGAAAATGAGAATAGTACAATGAGGGTAAAATATTCTCCAAAGCCTAAAAAATAAATAGAAAAAAGTATAGAAAAAGAAGAGAACTAAGAAAGCAACAATGCTGCCCAATATTTCTGCATCAAAGACAGTAAGAACACAAATGCCCTTGAAACAGACATTGGTATTTGGTAGAACACCACATAAAAACAAAAAAATAATGGGCAAATAGAGGAACTTGTCCCCTTTCTCAACCAAAATAGAAATAGAAATACACAATTATATGATAACATGACTTGGTGTAAGTTGCATAGTTAATATATATCAACATGTACAGAATAAATCTACTCATCATATCCCACATAAATCCAAGCAGTAAACTAAGAATACAGGAGTTGATCTCCCCAAAATACAGGTTCCAAATTCCAAATAGCTAAAAGTGGTGATCTCCACTAAGAGAGGGACGGAATGATCCATGATAGTACTTTGGAAAGTAAGGAAGTAGCCCACAGAAGCAAAAGCAGACAAGACAGAGCATGCAACAGAAATGAGAAAGAGAGAGTGAAAACACATCCATCAAGATCACTTCAAATCCATGGCATTTGTAAGGAGCATGGATATGAGTACATTAAAGAAGTTGGAGTAGAATTAAAAAAACTAGAATATCATATATTAAACCAGTCCCACCATTCAAGGGGGAGCAAGCAGATGCTTGGACGGAGTCACTTAACAGTTAGAAGCATATTATTACCTCTTTGTGGAAGAAACCTTCGACTTAGGAGGAACCTTGGCATACGCATTTAGGATCCTGAAAAATAGCCAAATATACATGAATCATATGTACTCGATTTTTTTACAAGTTCCAAACAAATCTAGATCTCTATGCTAACATCGGCAACTAAAGACATTGCTAAGAGACTTGTGTCTTGCAAAATGTTTGCAGAATAATAAGAAAAAGAGAGAGAAACAAGGAGATTTCTTTTTTGTCCTCCACTGCCCTTTCTCTCCACAGGTAACGTCTACAGTTTCTCAGACACATTACTGGGATATAGTTGTAATGGATGGAGCAGCTAATTAAATCTTTGTTTTCCCGTTCTTTGTATATGTCCAATATTTTGAACATTTTCTTGCCGTTTTTATGAGAAAAATATCTAAATAACAGAGTATCAGTATTGTTTAATCCAAGTTTTGCCAATTTTTAGTAAGTGACACCATAATTTTAAATCTCAGATTCTCAGTACATTGGACAATGTTAAAAGACTATATCGTAAAAATACCACTAAATTCCATGGCAATGTGCAAAAAGAATTGACAAGCAAAGCAAATCATTAAACAGAACAAAGCTAATTGTTGCACATATAGCTTATATGAAATCTATGGTATATAATCAACTAAGTTCAGGATTCCATCCAGGCTTCAACTAATGCTTGGAAATTTAATTCGACCATAATACAAAACACCATAGTTTGGTCAGGAACCCTTGAGTTGAATTAAACATCCATTAGGAACCAGCACGAGGAGAGCTGATTAATTCAATACCTAATAGGTACATCAGTGTTTGACTTTAAAAAGACAAGAGGACAGGATATATTACTCTTTATCTCTTGGAAGTGTCCCAAATCAACTCAGTCAGTGACTTTAACTACCTAAACTTTACACCCATCAAGTTTCCAAACAATACACTACAGTTATGTCAGAATTTACTTAAACTATTGGGAAAAAAATGTTTTTCTCCTTTTTCAAAAACACTCATAAAGATGATGCCTGTAAACTATTTTGAGCACAGAATAAAGTAATACAAAAAAGCACAATACAAAATGACAATATTTTGCCAAAATCTGACAATTTAGCTATGAAAAAAAATGTGACCATGTGAGGCACATAGCATTTCCATAATTCAATCCATATGAAGAGCAATACCTGCTAAAAAGATTGGCAACCTCTTCACATTCACGTGCATTATAGAACCAGATACCATTCACTTCTTGAGCAGCATTTCTATACAGCAAATATGGAACCTGAACTTCATACTCGAAATCACCCAAGAGATTCTCCACCAAATTTTCTGCTTATGCCAGCATGGAAAAGGGTAAAATGCAAGTTACATGCATGGACATTAGGCAGTTCTCCACCACCAAGTCGTATCAATACAATATCTATTTAATCCTTAAAACAAGGTTTAAAAGACATTTACAGTTTATTCATTTACTAATTCATAGTACTCACAATATTGAGGGCAAGATGTTGCGTGTGCAATGTCAATAGCCAATACCCAAGCCCCAATCCTATAATTTTAAGGTTAAAACTTAAAAGCACACCTACTTGCTAAAACCATATTAATATATTACCTTACACAATCAAACATAACATTTAATGTAGTTTACAAGACAAGCAAAATGACAAGTTTTCACAACCAAATCCAAATACCACATTAGCCAAGTGTCAGCAATTCATACTATCATCGAAGATCAATTGTACGTTACGCCCAGTTTTCAACAAACAGAATAGTTTTCCAACTTTTTTAAACGACAAAAGAAAACATAAGACGGAGTCACTAACCAGTATTGCGACGGTTCATCACAATAAACTGAAATCGAGGTTGCGTGTTCCTAAAATTAAACAACGCCATAGGCACAAGATAAACTTGGAATCCCAAAATTTAGATAGTTGAAGTGATGAATTTGTGTGATATAAAAAAAAAAAACAAAAAAGAGAAGAACAAAAGTATGAACCTCTTGACGACGAAGAGAGATCCTTCAACGTCCTTGCGGCTCTGCGAAGCAATCGCGGAAGAGAGCGATGAGAATTGATAGGGAATGGAATAAAAAAAAATGATGGAAAAAAAGATATATATAGAGAAAGCGAACCCATTGGCTGAGGTCGATGTTGAACTCGTAGAAGGTGACATGCGCGGCGGTGATGAGAATTTCCTCGACGAAAGGGTCGATTCGTTGAAGAACAGTGAGATTGAGAAGCTTGGTGCTGTGCTGGTCTAGATTTGGCATCAGCTTCCCGTTCTGAGACATTTTAGGTTCCTTTGTCTCTGTACCAAACCCTAGAAATTTGGGAATCAGAAGGTAGAGAGAGCACGCAATGCAGGAACCAGGAGAAGGAGGTTGAGGTTGAGTCGATCAAACTCAGCTTCTTCCCAAAGAAAATCTTTTGCTAAATGACAAAATAAACCTCCTAACTAATCCGTAGGCATAAATAAATATAGCCTTCTAGCCTCTAGGTATTTTCAAATGAGAAAATAATCTCATATAATTACTTCAAATTTTCTTTTTAATTGGTTCGTTCAAAATTTAAATTTAATCTAATTTAAACCAATTTTCTATTTCAGTCTTATTTTTATTTGGGTAAAGTATTAAATAAATAATAAAACATGCAATGAAAATAGTAATATATCATCTATTAATCATTATATAGAGTTAATAGTACTAATATATCTTTTCAAACTGTGAACTGTTAAAAATATTTTTAAATTATTTGATAATCACATTTATATATTTTTACTTAAATAGTCACTAAAAATATTTTCAATTAAATGTGATAATTTTGTAAAATATATAAGAAATAAAAGTGTGAATACAAGTGATATAAAATTTATAAATAAAAATATATACTTTTTTGTGAAGAATTAAAAATATATACTTATATATAAGTTTGGCTTGGATTACATTAACTTTCAACATTAAATCTGAAATGTGATTTAATTTATAAAAAAATAATTTGTTAGATTTTTCAATTTATTCGTTTTCAGTTTTTGATTTTTTTTCAATTTTTATTAGATAGGATAAGTTTGTCATCAAGAATTTAATGTAAACATTACTGATAATGAATAAGGATCTAGGAAATTAATTTTATAACTTTCAATAATATCTTACTTAAAAAATAGATATATTTGATAATAATTTTTATTATATTAATTAAATTTCGTGTGTACTCTTGTAAATAAGACAAAGAAATGTTAACAATATAATTTTTAATATACTTTTTCAAACACATTGTTTGGTTAAAATTATAAATTAAGATAAAATATATTAAATAAAATGTGAGACTTACAAAATTTGTAATTTTAATAAATTTTAACTAATAAACTAGAGTAAATGAAGATAGTTTTCCTAGCATTTCTCTTAAATTTATATCTCCCTTGTTTTGTTTTATTTTATTTTTATCAAATTTCTCTTGTTTTTTATTATTCTCTATAAAAAGGTAATTTAAAAAATAGAGGAATTGAAATAAACACCGGTCATAAAAAAACAGTAAGAGGAAGGAAGGCTTTTAGCATTGGACTCAGATTTACAATGTAGAATTTGTTGGAACTTAGGAACCACAAACTTGAACATAATTTTTAACTTTAATGTAACACACATCAGTTACACCTCGAACTCATACAACTTTACAATAATAATTATACAAGAGCAACTTCTATCAAGCACCACCATTACCATCCAATCCAATTTATCTTTTTAACCCCTTTTGAGAACCACAGAGGACACCACAATCAAGCAAATTAAGAGAAATGCTGCAACGAAAGAAGCCACCACAGCCTCCCTGGTAACCTGACAGAAGTCAGTGAACTGCTGACAAATGGCAATCCAATTTGCATCTTGTCTCCCATTGTGAGCCAAGTACACAACAGCTGCAGCAGATGAAGCAGCTGCCATCACTAAAGCCATCATCAACTGCAACATGTAGTTCTAGTAAATATTAAAGTGAAGTAATTGTTTGAACTTTGAACAAAACATGATATTGGCCAATAATTCAAGCTTACTGTGTCTAGGATCACAAGTAGAAACCTTGGCCCTACTGTGTAAGGCCGAACAATGCAGACAATTGAAAATGGCAAGGAGAGAATGAGGAATCCACCTGCTGCTCCATTTGCAAACACAAAAAACCTGCATGTAAAGACCTAAATAAAAGAATGATCTTTATATCTAATAAGTGTAACTATTTGTGAGCTCTTTTTTGTATGTGTGTTAGTGATAGATATAAGCCAAGTTTAGTTTGTTAGTTAGTTTTGTTATCTTTTGCTGTTATATATATCAGCTGCATCTCTTCCTCTTTGTATTGAACTACTTCTCTTTCCTTTCTTTGTAATCAAGTATATTCTTTTTGATCTTTCTTGCTCTTCTCTTCTCTGGGCCTGATACCTTTCATGGTATCAGAGCTGTGCAAAGATCCATGGAGTCTCCTGATTCAACAGCAACAAATGGAAACCCAGTAGCAACAAACAACGAAAATTCAAGATCTGTAAAACTCATCATGAAGAGCTTCTCGATTCCTATAGCAGATAAATTGGATGAAGACTGTTTCCTTCCATGGCAACAGCTTGCTCTTGCAACCATCAATGGGCATAATTTGCAACATCATCTCAACAAAGACAAAGTTCCTGTTCAGTATTCTTCATCAGACAATTCAGATGAAGCTATCGAAACTGAAGCTTATTCAAATTGGCATCAACAAGATAACCTGTTAGTTTCTTGGCTCCTCTCTTCCATGAATATTTCTTTTAAGAATCGAATGGTGGGTTGCTCCTTTGCTCATGAAATCTGGAACAAGTTACAGATTTATTTTGCCTCCCACACTCAAGCCAAGGTAAAACAGTTGAAAAATCAGCTGAAGAATATCAAAAAGAAAGGCCCTGCAACAGAATATTTGCTTGAAATCAAGAAAATCGTGGACTCATTGGGAGCTGTAGGACATCCCTTGACAGAAGCTGAACATTCAGAAGCCATTCTTGATGGGTTAAGTGAAGAATATACACCCCTTATAACCTCTGCCATGTCTCGTTTTCCTCCCTTTTCAGTTATAGAATTAGAAGCTTTCTTGCTAGCCCAAGAGGATATGTTGGACAGATTCAAAAAATCTGAATCTACTCCTATTCAAGCCAATTTCACTCAAAGATCTGCTCCACAAGACAATCACGGTGGTCGTTCCTATGGCGGCAGAAGAAGCAGAGGAGGTCGGGGCTTTAGAGGAAGAACTCAAAACAATTCGTGGAACCCAAGTCGCCAGCAATGTCAGATCTGTGGAAAGCAAGGTCATCCAGCAGTGCTTCCATAGATATGACTCAAATTTTCAAAACAATCAATCCATATCATCAAATCAACAGAATGCCCGCCCTCCCACTCCTCCCCCTGCTTCTTTTCATAATCCTGCCTCCTATATTGCTGGTCCTGCCTCGCTGGTTGACAGCTCCTGGTATCCAGATTCTGGTTCCACGCATCACTTGACACATGATCTTGGTAATCTTTCCTCCAGTTCTGAGTACAATGGTTCTGAACAGGTTCATATAGGTGACGGCACAGGTATGCACATTCAACATGTTGGCACCTCTTCTTTAACATCCTCCAATACTTCTGTTTCGTTTAAACTCAATAAACTTTTACATGTTCCTAACATCACAAAAAATTTAATCAGTGTTTCTCAATTTGCCAAGGACAACAATGTTTACTTTGAGTTTTATCCTAATTCGTGTTTTGTTAAATGTCAGGTCACCCATAATATTGTTCTTAAAGGCATACTCAAAGATGGTCTCTACCAATTTAGCAATGTCTATATTGATCCCATATCATCTGTTCCCCAATCCCCTATTTCTTTGTACTCTAAACATGTTTCTTTTGACCTATGGCACCAAAGATTAGGCCATGCAAATTCTAAGATTGTTCTTTCTGTTCTCAAACAATGTAATTTTCCTTTTTCTAACAGTAAATCTTCAAATGTTTCCTCTATTTGTGAAGCTTGTTGTTTGGGAAAGATTCACCAATTACCTCATCCCATATCACACACTCAATACACAGCTCCTCTTGATCTTGTTTTTTTCGATGTTTGGGGCCCCTCTCCTATTGCTGGTCAATCTGGTAGTAGATATTATGTTCTGTTTGTGGATGCTTATACCAGATATAGCTGCCTTTACTTGCTGCAAAATAAATCTCAAGTTTATCAGGCTTTTCTACAATATAAAGCTATGATTGAAAACCTTACAGGTCTTAAAATTAAGTCATTTCAAACTGATAATGCTAAAGAATTCACTTCTACCAATTTCACTACTTTTCTGCATGCTCATGGTATCACACATAGGCTTACTTGTCCCTATTCTCATCAACAGAATGGTAAGGTTGAAAGGAAGCATAGACACATCACTGAAATAGGTTTAGCTCTTCTTGCACATGCTAAACTTCCTTTATCTTTTTGGGATGAAGCTTTCTCCTCTGCTATATATATTATTAATAGACTTCCTTCAATTGTCACTCATTCCAAATCTCCCTTTGAACTTATTCATCATAATAAACCAGATTACTCTTTTCTCAAGGTTTTTGGTTGTAGCTGTTTTCCTCTTCTTAGACCCTATAGTAAACATAAGCTTGACTTTAGATCTCACAAATGCTTATTCTTGGGATATGCTGTTAATCACAAAGGCTACAAGTGCCTTTCACCCACAGGTAAACTTTACATTTCTCGAGATGTCATTTTTGATGAATCTGAATTTCCTTATCTAAGTCTTTTCTCTAACAGCTCTACTGATTCTACTATATCTGCCTCTGCTTCCATTCCAAGTATTAGTGTTCTCCCTAACCATTCTACTGCCTCTTCTATCACACCTCTCACCACAGCTTCCTTACCTCTTTCTGTTATATCTGACACTACTAATACTTTTTCTAGTTGTCCTTCATCAGGTCCAGAGTCTTCTCCTGGTTCCAATCTTCAATCTACTGATACTGTCACTCCCAGCATCACTGCTCCTCCTATTTCTTCACTACCACCTCATTAGCAAAGCATTCACCCCATGCAAACTCGAAGCAAATCTGGCATTCACAAACCCAAAACTTATGCTACAGCCTTACTCAGCTCATCATCTGACTTTATCAACACTGAACCTGAAACTGTTTCTCAAGCTCTTACCTGCCCTCATTGGCAGCAGGCTATAGCAGAAGAATTAACAGCTCTCAACAAGAATGGTACTTGGGATCTTGTTGCTCCTCCTCCTCATATCAAACCTATAGGCTGCAAGTGGATTTTCAAAATCAAACGCCAACCCAATGGTACTATTCAGAAATATAAAGCTAGGCTAGTGGCAAAAGGTTTTCAACAAACTGAAGGACTCGACTTCAATGAGATCTTCAGCCCTGTTGTCAAGCCTTCCACAATTCGTCTCATTCTCTCTATTGCTCTCACTTCTAGCTGGGTCATCCGACAATTCGATTTCAATAATGCTTTTCTTTGTGGTACTCTACAAGATACTGTCTTTATGCAACAACCAGCAGGTCTGACTACTACTCATCCTCATCTTGTCTGCAAGCTCAACAAGGCAATCTATGGCCTCAAACAGGCTCCTCGGGCTTGGTTCAACACTCTAAATCATACCCTTCAACAATTTGGTTTTCAAAGCACCAAATCTGATGCCTCTCTATTTGTTAGAATTACCTCTCTCTCCACCATCTATATCCTTATTTATGTTGATGACATTTTAATTACTGGCAACAATCCCTCAGAAATTTCATCTCTTATCAGCCAACTCAATTCCATTTTTTCTCTTAAAGATCTAGGCCCTTTACACTTCTTCCTTGGTCTTGAAGTTAACTATCCCTCTCCTACATCTATTCATTTAAGCCAAACCAAATATATTACTGATCTCCTACAGACAGCCAATATGTCTTCAGCCAAACCCATGCCCACTCCTATGTTGTCCAATCAAAAGCTTTCCTCTACCGGCAGCACTGCCTTCTTTGACCCTACTCTTTACAGATCCATTGTTGGAAGACTTCAATATGCCACTATTACTCGCCCTGATCTTTCCTTTGCTGTTAACAAAGTTAGCCAATTTATGCACAAACCCTTGGATAGCCATTGGAAAGCTGTTAAACGTATTTTGAGATATCTTGCAGGCACTCTTACACATGGTCTCACCTTTCACAAATCCAAGGATTTTCGCTTACTTGCCTTCTGTGATTCGGATTGGGGTTCGGACATTGATGATAGGAAATCTACAAGTGGTTTTTGTGTATACTTTGGTTCCAATCTTATCTCTTGGTCTAGTAAGAAGCAACATACTGTCTCTCGGTCTAGCACAGAAGCTGAATTTCGCAGCTTGGCCTCAACACTAGCTGAAATAAAATGGCTCCAATCTCTTCTGCAAGAACTTCAGATTACATGCACTACTCCCCCAACTGTTTTCTGTGACAATGCTAGCACAGTTATGCTTGCAGCCAATCCTATTCTTCATAGCAGAACCAAACATTTTGAAATTAATTTATATTTTGTTCGCGATATGGTCATTCAAAAGCAGGTGTTTGTGGAGCACATTCCTGGAACAGAACAAATTGCTGACATCCTTACTAAACCCATTCCTGTAGCTGTGTTTCTTCGTTTCAAGGACAAACTCAGAGTTACTTCGTTGCCACTGAGTTTGAGGGGGGATGATAGATATAAGCCAAGTTTAGTTTGTTAGTTAGTTTTGTTATCTTTTGCTGTTATATATATCAGCTGCATCTCTTCCTCTTTGTATTGAACTACTTCTCTTTCCTTTCTTTGTAATCAAGTATATTCTTTTTGATCTTTCTTGCTCTTCTCTTCTCTGGGCCTGATACCTTTCA
>CM023952.1:26378126-26397079 GCA_013407115.1 Glycine latifolia | reverse complement strand
GTTAGAAAAGTGGTATACATATAGTAACATAGCATTAGCACTAGCACTAAAGAAGAGAAAATGTGTTGTGATATCCAAAAATTGGACACAATCTTTATTATGGAACATAAACTTACTGGAACATTGGAAAATCATCCCATTGAACATGAAACTGAAAGAACTGCGTGAAGAATGGAAGTATCTGTCCACTGTTCCCCATGATGGCAGCAGCACCTAGAGCAGAACCAATGGCTCCTAGCCTAATGATGAAATCAAGGATTGCGACACCCTTTTTCCATCCATCTCTCGGGAGTGGGGTAGCTTTTGTGGAAATTACAGTTGCAGAAGGTGGCGCAGCATCAGCAAAAGCTTTTCCTTTTCCATTGCTCCTGGTCCTCCTCGATTCTGGGCTGCTGGTGGCTGCTGCCTCACCCTCTTTCCCTGAGTCCATCACAACCGGCTATTGCAGTTCTTTTGTAGTATGTAATGTTGAAACTGTTACAGGTGTATATATAGAGGATGCATAATGGTTGAGCCATTTAATTAACAGGGTTGGTTAGTGAAAATGCTCTATGTTTCTGTGAAGTCTGATTATAATAACTTAATAAGGCTTGTAATGAAGTTGTTAAGAACTTGCTCCCCAACGTACCAAAAGCACTTTTCCTTGATTCTGTAACGTTCCCTACCAAGAATGTGACAAAATCGCCAACTAAAAACTATTGAATGATGGTAAACCAATAGATAACTATACTTGTGAATTATTTATTTATTTGTATATCATATATCTCAATTTTGTGCAGGGATTGGATAAGTAGTGCAATACAAACGAAAACAATATAGGCAGATCGCATGATTCAAGCCAAAAACAAACACCATAAAAAACCAAGTACATATGAAGGGGTTTGGTTGGACTTGGACACGCATATTATGTCATGTTTTTGGGTAATACATAAAAATTATTCAGTCGAAAATTTATAATTTGCATCTAGGCCCAATAGTTAAAAGCACTATAATCAATTCTTAAAATGATCATAAATCATAAATTTATAACATTTTCTTGTGTAAGACACTGCAGGTTTTAGCTTACATTAATTAAAAATAAAAATCTCAGCTATTGGCAATGTCAGTTCATTTAAACCTTTTCATATTTATCAGTACACCGACGTCTCGAAGCTAAAAGGATCACAATAAAAAAGTGAAGATAAATAACAAGTAGAAGGATACAATAAAAAGCAAACAGTACATTTTGTTTACAGCACAAACAAATTTTTTATTCACCTCATTTATTAAAATGTGTCAATCGGCACAAAAATGTCCAAAAATTTCCTTCCAATTTACAAGCTGCAATCGCACAGTTAATCTTATATTACATTACATCCTTGAAAATTGCTATGGTGGAAAGAATGACGAACACCCAAACGGGTATTTTCTATTCGTGCTATCAAAGAAACATGAAATTTTGGACACTATCTTCCAAACAACAAATGGTTACGGCCTTTACGATAAATATAACAAAAATTGAGTATTATGTGAACTAATAATTGTGTTCTATATCTTCAGTTTCCACCCTCGGGCAGCAAGCGCTTCATGAACCCGTTTAGCTGCATCAGAAGTGTCATCAAGGGGCGGATAACTCCAATTTTCCGATATCTGAAAATTTCAGGAAATATTATACCGATTAAAACATGGATACTTGACAACACAAGATATATAATTCCAAGAAAAACGTGCATCAATAATTCTACATATTAATATCAGTCCATGTACTTGATGAGTAAGTAGGAATTCAACTTACATCCTCAGACCCTGTAAAAGGCCGAACAACTCCTCGTTCTCTCAATGATGTGTGGAATTCTGTGAACTTCCATCTGCAACGCTCAGCTCCCATAATATACACAGGCTTCCTGTGGGAGGAACAAAACTGATTTCTTAAAAACAAATATCAGATAAAAATAAAATAAAAACACATGTATCAATCTACAACAATAACAACAATAAAATCATATAGAATCAGGTACAAATCAACAAGCCATCAGTGGACTCTATAAATACTAAATTTCAGTAAAATCATTTAAAGATCAGAGTGGGGAGAGTCTAATCATAGAAATATTTCTGACAGACATACCCAGTGCTGCAAGCTTCACTTATCATGCTAACTGAATCTGCTGTGACAACAAATGCATCGGCCCAAGCTAGATGCCCCATATGTGGGTTTGGTTCTGAAAATTGTGTTAGTGACAGGGATTAACCACATTCTGACTGTTAAAACAAATTTAACAAATCTGATTAAATAATCTAATCTAAACCTGAATAAATATTTACCTTGCCCATCCCAAATATAAACTTTTGGATTATTTCCAAGTTCTTTGACTATAATATTGGATAACTGTTTAAAAGACAAATAAAGGAAACAATAAGTGTGTCAGAGATGAAAATAATTCGCTCAATAATACCAGCTTAAGAAACTTCATGGTATGACTATACCTTTTGTGGAGTCCTATCTGAAAAGGATATTCTTACACTCCCACAACTACCAAGAACACTGAGCAAAGATGTTGCTAACTGCTTTGCAAGGTCAACACCATACCGACAGTTTCCTGTATATATAATGGAAATTAGGTGAATAAGTATATCTTTTGACCAGTGAAGTTACCAAACATAAATCCTTATCCTCATTGCTAATACTAACAATTATACCAGTTAAAACTTCAAACCATTATATATAGAAAAAAAAATCATGAGTACTGCAATTCTGACCCAGGGCCGTTACTCTACATGAAGTTTAGTCTTCTTTTAAACCATTGCTACAGCACAGTAAAATGTATATTGCAATGTCAGCCCACTGTCTGCAAAGCTCTCATATGGTTTCTACTTTCTAATGATGTACTCTGTCTTCCCTCTGCTGATTCCCCTAATTTCCAAAGATTTTTTTATAAGAATCTTGGGAGAATCACACCACAAAAGCTAGCCATTGTAGTTGGAGAGCCCAAGGCCCTATAAACCCCACATTAGAATCCCATACTTCCAATGCGAGACTAAAGTCCTATACCTTACAATTGGATCCTAAGCATTATCCTTTTTTTCTTCTGAGAGTAAACTGTTAGTCCTTCTTTTTCACAAACTTTACAATTTTAATGCATCCCAGCATTTCACTTACAATGATATAAAGATTTATCCCAAAGAAGACATTGGAATTTAACCACAGGAAAACTGAGAAATAATTAGGAAACATGACTAGGATAAGTATAAAAGAAATTACTTGTTGGTCCTCCAATGTTGACCACGAGCAATGGCCTTGGAACATTTGCAAACACATCTTGCCATGTAATGGCAGCACTGCGAAGTGAAGCAAAATCTATTCGATGTAAGGCTCCCAATGTCAGAACCTGATGTAAATTATCACATATACAATCCTCAGCAATAGACAATAGCCAACATCAAAGTAAAACCACATTATCTCCAGTATAGTAAAATCTAATGCAGTCACATAATATGCTGCACATTACACATACCACATGACTATCTGGAGGCTCACGTGGAGTTATCCACCTTCTAAGAAACTTAGGAACCTGCTTCTGTCCTTCTGGAGTCAAAGGATAATAATCATGATGAGGTGTAATTACCATGTCAAACCTATTCAAATGAGACCTTGGATGTTGTATCTGTCCAGAAGGGGAAAAAAATAGTCAAAGTTACAAATTGTAGCCAAAAATGAAGCAATAAACACCACAGAAGTATAGAAATGCAATAAGTCACCACACCACATACCATAGACATTGAGACTGAATGACTGATAAACATAGATAATCTACTATTTCTTAGGAACACGCACATAGTATTATTTATTTTCATTGGATAAATTAAGAGTTAAAAACGTCTGGCTCAGCTAAGCATCTTAAAAGCATTTGCTTAAAAATATTGAAAAGACATTAAAACAAACAGTGACGTGCAAAGAAAATTAAGCAAAAGAAAGACAAGCTCTAGACACTGGGGAAAAGGAGTATTGAAGAAGCATAGAATCTTCTTAATCTCCTATCAAGACTCCACTCAAGAGTCAAGACCATGCCATGGAATCCAAGAGCTGTACTAGCATAACAACTGAAATACAAACTGAAAATTCCCTTGCCAAGAAAGTAGGTTGCTACTCCTATTTTGGAATGCAATTGCAACACCAACATTTGTCAACCACACGCTGAGTTTCACTCTTGGTGAACTTTTAAGGCACTGAACAATGAACACATTTCATTACTTTATATTGCAGTTTCAAATCAAACAAAAACCACTAAATCATAGCAGTCACACTTTTAACAAAGAAGCAAAACCTAGGATAAGTAAGAACACATATAGCACAGTTTGAATTGAATCACGTTGCTTATCTGCACAAAAACACCACCTCCCAGACTTTACAAGCTATCACAGCAAAGGTGAACAAAATCAATCACAGCATAAAATGCAAGTGCAAACCTGAACAACAAAAACAAGGTCAGGAGCTAAACGTTTTATGGAACTCGCAACAGAAATGGTGTCTCTTCCAGATGCAACCACCAATAACGGTCCCTCCCTGGACAAAAAAAAAATCAAAATATCAATCAGATTCAAATTACTTTTCATAACACATCATATTAGAGTTAAAAGAAATGGAATAGAAATTGACTTTTCACAAGTTTCGCGTGCCAAATTGACTATGTGATTGGCATCAGCTTCGAGAATAGAGGACAAGCCGTTAGGGTGGGAAGTGAGGGGCAGGTAGTGAGATTTGGAGGAGAAGGCGCGGAACATGGAAATTAGGTAATGAAATTTTCGATGGAGAGAGAGGGGAAGCCAATGGAGCCAATCGTCGATTCCACCTCTCGGCCTCGTAACGCGCTGCAACAAAGAGATGATGAATCA
The DNA here is from genome assembly GCA_013407115.1 of Glycine latifolia. Taxonomy (NCBI): domain Eukaryota; kingdom Viridiplantae; phylum Streptophyta; class Magnoliopsida; order Fabales; family Fabaceae; genus Glycine; species Glycine latifolia. The sequence goes on along the minus strand of CM023952.1, from coordinate 26,392,210 downwards.
GTGTGTGTGTGTGTGTATATAGACAGAAAGAGCGAGAGAGAGAGAGTTTGTAAAGAAAAATAAATAGCGTGCGTATGCGTACGTAGAGGAGGTGGTTGTGGGAGAGGCCAAGGGCGCGGAGCAAACCGATGCTGTGATTCTCGGAGGAGGGGAAGCCGTTGCCGATGACGACGGCGCGGCGGACGAGGGTGTGGACGCCGGATTCGAAGATGTCCGGAGTGCCACGCGCCGCCGTGGGGCTGGGCGGCTCCGGGAGCTGGATTGGCTTCATTCGCATGGCTTTGAACTTTGATCGTGGAATGAAGGAAGGAAGTGACCTCAATGCCCTCAATCAAGGATCCATAGGAAAAGGAAGACACGGAAGTTGCAGTTTCGTGCAACTCACTTCTCGACACTATTCAATTTTTTTTCACGGTTCCGCTGCATTTTCAATTTTTCACTTTCACGATGCAAAATATGCATGACAATATAATGTACTAGTATGTGTTAACGTGTGTTGTAGTTAATGTTTAGGGTGCATGGATTAATCAGCTTATTCAATTCATATCTATTTAAATAAATTAAATTTATATTTTTTTAAATAATTTAAATTCAAGATTCAATCCATTTAAGAAAATATAGATTTTATCATATCCAATTAAAATTCACTTAAATGTTATAATATTTTTTTATAAATTTTAGTAACTAAACACTGAATTATATTAAGATTTTAACAAAATGTCACAGATACAAAATGGATATTGAATTATATTAAGTTGTAAAAGTACAATAAAGCAACCTTCATCAAATTCAATGTCAGTATATTTTTTTTTTGACAACTATTGAATTCAGTATGTTAGCAAGGAATATCCCAGGAGGATCATTTCCTAGAGTAAGTACCAGGGTCATTACAAATCTATTACATCAAATTAATTAAAAAGCACATTGCTAATAGTGGCCTCCTAGATAATTTAGCATTTTAAACTTATAGCTTTTTCCATGTAATACAAATGATTTTAACAACCCAGTTATTGTAGCATACAGTAGCAAAAGCCAAATGGTCCAAAAGATAAGGGAAGATACAAAAGTAACAAAACAAAGGATTTTGCAGAATTAGAACCAAGGAAACTTTGCAGGTTTTATTTACTACAGAACATAACAGAAGCTCAACTCAAGGAAAACTTCTTGAGGAATGATCTCTCCTTCTTCAAGGTGGGGAAATTTGAATCTTTCCTGATTTAAACTGAAATTTTAACTAAAGTCAATTAGGTTATAAAGAACTTTGCAAATATACAAACAATGTAGATCATCATCCATGCTGTAAACTAGACATCTCTATTCAGCACTTGATAAGATAGCATAAACATTTCTGCTAAGATGAGACGTATACAACATAAAATCCAATAAAAATCTAAGAAACAGAAGCAATGGATCAGTAAAACATTATTTAAATGGCTCAAAGAAGTTGGAAAACTATAATGCCTTCTGAAATTAATTGATAAAGAAGAATGAAGAATGATCAGTGAAAAAAATCATTTTTAGAGAAGCACTTAAAACACTCAACTATAAATAATACCTGCATAGAAGCGGGCTTGAGTTGCGCTTTCAGGTCCCGTACAGCAGACTGAAAATTTTAGAATGCCACATGAACAAGATAAAATTAAAACTACTACTAAATAAAATTATTGGAGATCTCATGAAGTATCTCAAGGGAAAAGAAACTATTGGAGATCTCATGTTAAATATATTTTTTCCAAGGGTAAAAAGGGAATCTACTCTCGTACTATAGGTACACACAACATAAATAAATATAAAATAAAAACATATACACATGCTATAAAGAATAAGAACCTTATAAAGAATAAAAACATATAAAATTATTTAAGCTGACTTAGGTGGGGGTTTTATTTTTATCTAAAATCATATATATACCACCTGATAATATTGTGTCCTTGGTGCAAACAAACTATGAACCGGAGAAATCACTAATAAAATAAACCACAACACCAACACTTCAACTAATTATTTGGAAATAAAATGCTTTCATTCCCTTTTTGAGACAGGAATTATTCACCAGAACAAGCATCAATTCCAAAACGGCTATGAATGTGATGAGTGGTTGTCCTGTGCTTGTAGTGTTGTTGGGTGGTGCTGCAGACTCAGTATTATATAGTAGTAGAAGCCATCATAACACAGGTACATCAAGTTTCATTGAGGAATTTCATCGAATAGGTTTGAAGCAGCAAAGCAAAGGCAAATAGGTACATCAAGTTTCATTGAGGAATTTCATCGAATAGGTTTGAAGCAACAAAGAAAAGGCATATAGAACAAAGGGATGTTGAAAAAACTCATTCCAAGAAATTACAAAACACATGTGAATGATAGAAGATAGAAGGAATAAAGATTTTATTACTGATTGAGATGAAGCAGTGATAGGAAACTGGACGTGATGATTTGTTGGTGGAGATGAAGCAATGGTAGGAAACTGAACGTGATTTGGGTCACGAAGAAATTAACGAAGAAATATTAGTTAACATAGAAATATTGAATTAGTTTCCCCATTGTCTGAAGCGGTATAGAGTCACGAGCCAGCGGCAAAATAAAATGTTTGAATAAGGATGGACTTCGGATTTTGCACTTAAAATCTGTATTAAAAGAAAATGAATTTTAGATTTATAAATAGATATAAATTATGGATGTAGTAGAAGATGTTGTCCATTAAAAATAATTAAAATAGATCGGACCAAATCAGTTATTGAATTAAATGTGAATATTGGACTTTTTTGCCCAGACCAAATAGTTATGAAGCAATCATGAAATACTAATTAAGAAGCAATTTCTAAGAATAAGTTTTTTATTCTTCCAGTCCATATATTAATTTTAAATTTTAAATACTCTTGTTATTAAGTTTAAAATTTTATCTAAAGTATTTATTTTAAAATTCCAAAACTAATACTAAAGATTTAAAATTGGAGACATGTTGAGAATTGTTTAGAAAATGAATACATATCTTTACAATTTTATTTATATAAAAATATAATAAAAGATAACATATATTTTTCCTTTAAGAAACAAACTACTATAATTTTTAAATTATAAAAAAGGGATATTGTAATGTAAATAGATCTCTCATATCATAAAATACATGTTATGTTTCTTTTTATCTTAGAACATTTCAGTTTATTGAATTTGCATAATCCTATAATTTATCATTTTTGTATGATTAATTTTCTTTATGATATACCATTTTTTAATACTTAAATAGATCATAATATTTCAAACAACTTGTCACTGACTTTTGATCAAGAGATCCTAAATTTATCCCAAAAAAATATTATTTTTACAACTTTAATAACTTAGACTATTAATTCTTTTGTTCTCCTAAACACAAGATCTTCATAATAGAAATTACGAAACTAATTTCTTGAAAAACTAGAGTAGTAACTCTAAGGACAATTTCTTTATTTACTATTAGGGCTCTATTTACATAACAAGAAATTGAACCTCTTTCGTAGTACATAAAAGGCCTAAACTACTTGTGCCACAATTTATCGTTTCAATTAACTGTTACTTATTCAAGTAATTGTTTGTTATATGCACCGGTCACTTTAGCTAGTTCAGTGGTATAAGTGCATGTTTGGTGGCACTTTGCCAAAAACTCATGTCAATTCAGAAACAGTAAATATTAGTTTATTCATAGTTGTTTAAAGAGTAATAATATACATATATTTTACTATTTTAAATATCCTATTAATTACGCTTCTTTTTTATTACATCATAAATCCTATTAAATTTATATATTTTTCTCTCTCTAAGTGTTCAATGAGTGTTAGAGGTGTCCATGCAAAAAAATTTGGGTTGTATACTTATTTTTATTTGTAATATAAGTAAAGTCCAGTTGTAAAAAAAAATTAACCACTTTGTTGCCAATATTGGCAGCCAACAAATGAGGTTTATTTGCGAATTTCTCAATTCTTACATTTTTATTAAATCATTTATTAGTTCATTAATTTGGCAAAAAATTAAAAATAATACAAATTAATTATTTATTTAGCAAAAAGGGGCAAATGAAGCAATATTTAGCAAAATGGGGCAATAGAACACGCCTGGCTGGGGCGTGTTACAACACGCCCAAATGGGGCGTGTTTAAGGTGGTGGTGACACGTGGCACATGCACAGGTGGAGCGCAGTGTGAACGTAAACTTTGGAAGGTTATAACTTTTGACTGGGATGTCCGATTGAGGCAAAATCGGTGGCCACGCATTCGTAATTGAGAGGAGAAGCCCTTAGCAACTCCCAAAAGAAGTTGCTCAAAAATTTTTCCCAAACGAGGCCTCTAAGTGCCTCAAAATTGTGATTTAAGATTTAAATCTCTAAAAAATTTCTTCTTTTCTAATTTTTTATTTATTTAATTACTGAATTACATGTTATTTTTTATTTTTTTAGTTACTTCTCTTAATTTCGAGCGTTTTGAAATAAAATATGCCTCTATCAGATATTTCTATCAAAAGTTATGACTTTAAATATTAAGATTAAGCTTATCAAAAATGGGGGTGAATTTAGCAAATGTTAGGTTTTTTATTTTTTTAGTTACTTCTCTTAATTTCTAGCGTTTTGACATAAAATACGATGGAGGCGGATATTTCTAGAAAAAGTTATGACTCTCTGAATGACATATGCATAATCAAATTTAAAACCTAACATTTGCTAAATGCACCCCCATTTTTGATAAACTTAATCTTAATATTTAAAATGAGTTCGGCAGAAGAAGAAGAAAAAGAAGGCAAAGTAGAAAACGACACCGTTATTGATTTTTCTTCATCCGTCTGTACAGTCTAGTCTAGGCATGCACCAGAGCATGACCAGTAGTCAATAACCAATGCATTTCGAACCTCGTTCACGGCCTTTTGGCGATTCGTTTCCCACTTACATAAGATTTTTAAATGGCTAATTACACTCCATTTTAAATGGCTAAGATTTTTAAATTTTAAGAATTTTAAATGGCTAATTACACTTCATTTTAAATTTTAGGCATTTAAAATGGAGTAATTAAGTAATAAAAACTTAACCCAAATTAAGTAATCTTTTTTGGGAATATTTATTTACCAAAATTATACTGTAAATTTTTAAACGTTCTCAGTTCTAAAAAATTTAAAAATCACAATATTGTGGTTGCAACACATTTAAAAAAAACACAATATTCTGTAAAAAAAGTGCTAGCGACTGAATTAGAGACCGAATTAGAGACGGATATTTAAAACCCCAATACTGTGTAAAAAGTGTTAGAGACGGAATTAGAGACGGAGTTAGAGACGGAGTTTTTAAAAAACCAAAATATTGTAAAAAAATATTAGAGACCGAAATAGAGACGGACTGAAACACACCCCATTTCGGCGTGTTTGGCTACCCCATTTTGCTAATATTGCTTCATTTGCCCCTTTTTGCTAAATAAATAATTAATTTGTATTATTTTTAATTTTTTGCCCATTAATTTCTGTACACATTCCACCCATATATATATTATCTTATAGTACAAAACATAAAAAATATGCAGCTTTTTAGAAAACAATGCGCTAATATGAACAATAGAACATGCATTACGAAATATTTGCCAAAGTTTGCATTTCCTATCCCATCCCTTTCCCAGATGTAGGAAACCCACTGGGAAATTGACCAAATTTTCAATACATCAATATGAAAACGTAAGATCGGTTGACTGTTACCTGGATTCGACTGAAATATGAACCCGCTCAACCATGTTATTTGAAAATCTTATCCACGAACTTTTTTTTAAGTTATCTATGCGGGGAAAAGGCTACCGATAGGCGGAATTATTTGAACCGATTGAAAAGACAGCACTATTTTTTAGTTTTGATCCAAATTGAATACCTGAAACTCTGGAAGCATACAAGCTATGTAAAATCTGTCTTGAAATGGTCAATTTTTTCCACAACAGATATGAGCGAACTCGATAGAATATGAAAAAAAAAAAACATTTACGTAGACATCATTGAATTCATAAACAAATAGTAGATTGATTAATTTCAATTGAATTCCTAAACAAGAAAGAAAATTTCAAGGGGTGAAAAGGATATTGATTATCGTTACAAGACAACAAGTCACTAAAACCAAAATTACAAGATCCACGCCACCTTCCTTTCTATGCTTGGATCTTATTCCCAACTTAATTTCCCGGGGAAAACCAATACTATGCTAAACAACAAATACTACTGATTATGTTACATTAAATGGCCCTTCGAGGTGAAGGAAGTGGAACCAAACTACGCCTACAATTTATATGATTAAGTAATTGAAACGACGTCACACAATTAAGAAAGTCTTGCTAGGTTTGAGCATGTTCTTGACTTTTGGGTCATGGCCAATTAAGTTGTTCCCATTCCCAAAGTGGTTCCTCAACCCTATTATTTGCATTCCAATTTATTCCACTTGACCCTGCTTCAGCATCTGTGACATGAGCACCACCACCAGAGTGGGAAGTATCAGAAGAACTTGATCCATCCACCACTGGTGCTCTCTGTTGAGCTTGAGCACTTGTTGAAGCAGCACCTCTGTCCCCATCAACAACTCGTAGCTCAACTCTTGGCATATCCAGTGGGCGTCGATCAAATGATCGAAAGCTTCCCGATATCACATAAACACGACACAAGCTGAATTCGTGCCTCAACTGTTATACATAACAAAAACACAAACTATATTAGCATCAGAATTTGTGTGGAATATGCAACCAACAGCAGCAACTACCACTATACAACCAGATTGGCACGTTGGATACATTCAAATAATGTTTTAATTGCATTTTTTTTTATCTTCTTACTTTCATAATTCTCAATTTTGCAAACCTCTACTCTCCATTTTACTCTATATCAGCTAACTTAACATATAATATACAACAAAAATGTTGACGTGATAATATAACATAATGTCACATTGTATTGCTAACGTGACAGTATTGTTAGATGGTCATGTCAGCATTTCTGTCAAATATCAAATATTAACTTAACACGTAGGCTAAAATTATGTAATTAAAATAGTGAAGTTTAAATTGATAAAAATAACATGAAAGGACCAAATTCGCGAAATTGAAAAGAAAAAATGGAATGAAGTTTTACAATAATAATGATGAATATACCTTTGGAGGGGCAGTGTTGGATTGATCAGAGTGTTCAATGGCTTTATACTCATGCATCTTCCATTTGGTTTTGCTTCCGGTGGGAGCTTTCCCTTTGTAAAAGACCATGGTTTTCTTCATCCCAATGACTTTGTTGTCAGAAGAGTAAACATGGCCAGGGGAACCAGTGGCCTTCCAATACCCACGTGCTGTGGTTCTGTTGGGTCTGCCTCCTCTGGTCTCTCTCTCTTGTCTCGGTGAAAAGAAAAACCATTGCTCCGTGTCTCCACGACAAAGCTCCCCTGCAAGTGCTGATTACGACAACACAAACCAAACCATTTTAGCAAAACTCATCTGGGTTTGAAACATACTAAAGAATGAGTGGTAACAACTAACAAAATTAAAGAATTAAAGTGGTACGTAGTAGTACTTGGAAGGTTCCATGGCTCTACGCCATTGATGTCAATGACTGGAATGACTCTGCTTGTGTCGTGTATTTGGCCTTCTAGCTGGTTGTGTAGATAGAAGACAACTAATTCTTCTTCTGTTGGGTAGAATCGAAAACCTGGTGGGAGATCCTCCATGTTTCTTATATTTATTTTAGGCTAAGTTACCGTTTGCATATTTTCGAATAATGAGGTGAGATACAATATATATGGAAAGGATAGAGGAGCCAAAATGGCAAGTTAAGAGATGAGTGGGGCAGGGATATTTGCCGAGTGAAATGAGAAAAGTTATTGAGTAGGGATTGGTTACTGGTTATAAACTTCCACGCGGTTGCAGGGGAAGGAAAACGTCTTTGTGCCCCCAAAAAGTGTTTCTCTTCCCCTTTTGGGTATATTTTTCTGCTGTTATTATGGTTGTGTACCAATAAACATCCCCTTTGAATTGGTCATCTCTTTCTCTCTCTCCTTTTTCTTGGTTTTGTTGTGTAAGCCCAACCCATTTACAATTATAAATTTTTGTGTCCTTATTTGCGAATTGTATTTGTCCATTCGTCGATGTTTGATGCTTTTGCTTATCTGCTGGATCAGGGAATCTTGTTGTGGGTGGAACAAGTCTTAATTTTCGTGTCTAATATTATTTATTTATTTATCTTGTATCATAGTGATGTCACCAGATAAGTACCCAGCTGCACTCTCCTACAATTTCAGACTCACAAGTAAACGATCACATCATAGTTAGTAGTTTAGGCAGTTGGCTCTTCTACATTACTACAGTAGAATTTATTATAATCGTTTATTTAAAATTAATCAAATAAAATTTGATAATTTCACAATTTATCGCTATATTTTATTGAAAATATAGTTTCTTTTTTTAAACAAAAAAAAAAGAATAAGTATGTATTTGATCGGCTAAAGTATCTCTTATTCTAGGGTGAATTACCTTTTGGGTTGTGCACTAGTTCATAATTAATATAGACAACTTGATATAATAATTTATAATAATTGCAATGTAATCCTTAAATATTGGGTAAAAAATGCAAAATCTTGAATGTGCTAAAAAAAGCAAAGGGGGAAGAGGTTATTGGAATTTAAAGTTAAAATTTAAATTAACGAATAATATTTCTAAAATAAAATTTGTGGCAAATTTAAAACCCAAATATAATAAAGCAAAATCATATACCATATTCACATGCAAGTCACAAGTCACCATATCTTGGTCCCAAAATAAAAATGCAAGCCAAGCACCCAACCCCCCATGGTGGCCTAAGGAGGAGCGGAAAAATGAGAAAAACAGAGGATAAGTGGGAAAATGAGAAAAGCATTGTAGGCTCAATTCTACATTACAACTCCTATTTTAGAGTTTAATTTTGATATTGGTAATATAGAAATTTTTATATTTTAAATTGATATAGAAACAACTTTTGTATATATACTTCATATTTAAAATATTTTTTTTATAAAGTCGATAATTTTTTTATAATATAATAATTTATAAGTAAATCACAATGTAAACAAATACTTGCAATGTTATTGTAGTTTAATTGAATTCATATACTAATATATTTTTAATTAGGACTGTGCTATGCGAAAGCAAGACCAGTGAACAAAACGTGAAATCCTCTTACTCATTCATTTTGGATATTTTGGCGACTAAATCAACTTGAGTTCCCCTACTCCACAAAATATAACATTAAGGTAGGGTGATATGCAAGACCGATTAAGACAAGAATCCTAAATTTTAACACAATAGCATTAATCATACGGGCATATGCTATGGTGCACATTAATTTACCGCGCGCTAGCTACTAGTAAATTACATGATTTTGAAGAAGTAATTGTGTATTTCTTCATCCTAATTATAATATCATTTTAATTTATTTATATCACTTAAGAAAATTATTAATTTAGTTAATTATATTAAATTTGTCAATTAATTATATTATTATTTCAAAATTATCTTTTTCTTATTTTTCTTTCTATTTAATTATTCTTTATTAAGTTTGGAGAGAGAATAATTAAGTCAGAATATATAGAAAAAAAATTAATATTTATTAAGTTTGGAGAGAAAATAATTAAGTAAAAATATATAAAAAAATCTTATAAAAAATAAACAATTTTTTAAAGACATCTTATAATTAGACACGAACCAAGGTAGTAATACTTACTGTTAATTAGGGCAAAAATCTAAGTTAAATGTTAGGCTATATGCCCTCTCTCTCTCTCTTTTTTATCAGTGGGCTGTATGTTTTACTTAACTTTTGTGAGATAAACTGGTAAGGAATCTGAAGCATGGAAAGCTAAAGTCAAATTTACATTCGGGGTTACGTTTCGCAGTATAATCTTAAATAAAACTAAAAAAATTAAAGTGACACGTACCACTTTTTTTATATGTACAGTATGCATTTACGTCACTTTGAATAGTAAGATGTTTTTTTCAGAAGATAAATAGAAATAGATGTTATTAACTTATTATAAAAATCTTTCAATTTGATTCTTGGTTACTATATAGTAGCCATACACCAGACACCAGTAACTTACTGGGTTAATACGTAGAGTAGAAAACGTAAAATAAATACTCAGTGTTCTTAATTGAAGTAAAGAAAACGTAAATAAGTACTCCAAGTAGAAATTAGAAAGCAACTCCTACATAAAATTCAAGAGAGTAAAAAATGACAGGGTAGAGTAGAGTAAACACGTAATGACGTAAAAGCCATTGGGATTGGCTCTTAACACTTGTACTGACGACCAAATCTAAATTAAATTATAAAGATTAAAGAACGAAAGAGAAAGATCTGGGATATAGACTGCAGGTACACAGACACAAATGTGACTCTATTTGAATTTTTTTTTCTTTTAGTATGCTTTTGGCTTCTCGTGTGTGGTCATCAACCAATATGGATTTTGGTTACGTAAAATCACTCAGTCACTCCTTTCCGCGTCAAAGCCCCTCTCGCCACGGCTTCAAAGGAGTGAACAATATCTTCAAATCTTTCTCTGTTCCCGTATTAATTAATCTACTCATAAAATCCAATATTCCAAGTATTAGATCCTCTTCCAATCGATTGTATTGTCCAGTAAAGGAATGACGGAGATACGCTAAAGATGAATCTCTATCAAATTTAAGAGAAATTTTAGTGTCATGAATAATAATTTTGAGTTTAAAATATAATTTTTCTTATATCTAATATAGAAAATGAGTTCTTATAAAAAAATTCTAAAAATTTATAGTGTTAAAAAATAATAAAATATACCATTAAATAAAAAATGGGATAAATCTTACATCTTATGTGGCATTATAAGGTCCACTAAAATAGTCTAATATAACAATTTAGAATCTACCACTAAAACGTTTTAATTAAAAAATAATTTTATATGAAACTGAACATATGATTTTCTAAACTATGTGTGTGTTATAGAAATCACATATAAACAATATACATTTCAAAAATAGATATTAACAAATTCATGTTAACAACATTTTTAATAAAAAGTCAATGTTGATCCTAATTATAAATTAAACCTAAACGTTGTCATTCTCATTCGATTCAATATGTCACACGTCCAAACCTTGTATCCAAAGCTCTGTGTTGGTGTCAAAAGGCCTCTCTTGTCATTGTTACCACCGTTATGCTCATCAAAGTTGTGGTCATTATTGTTGTCATCGCATATCGCTGTTGGTCGTGAATGTTGTCTAGAGCCGTAGGTTCTCATTACCAGTGCTGGTCCAAAGCTTTCATCGCCACTACCACCAGTTTTAGGTTCCCTTCTTCTCTTCATTAGTATTATAAGTTGAAATATGTTTGGTTAAATTTGAATGTTAGTTAAACGAAAACGGATTCATAAATTGAATTAAGTGTATATGTGTATGTTAGTGCGTGGCTGCATGTTAGCATACATGATTTGAATATGTGTGGAAAATGATAGATATTATGCTTAAGACTCAATTTAGGACATGTTTTAATGACTTTAGAATTCATCCTAATCTATTGAATGCTTTATTTTTAAGAGTTTATTTGGATACAATCACAAATACTTTTTGAGAGTTTTTCATTAGAAATATAAAACTTTTTCTAATAGAGAAACTGTCAAAAACACTTCTAATTTTATATTCAAACAAATTCTAACAAACAAAGAACATTATAATATAATATACTTGAAGGAATTGTTAAATTTTACTTATGCAAGTATCTTGTTTTTGACATTGTTATGTAATATTGCATTATTAGTCTTTTTAAATTTATAACTTTTCACATCTTATCTTTCAAACTCAATTGACCTCACCTCATTTTATTTTGCTACAATTTATATCATTTTTCTTATAATCAAATCCTATGTGACTAATTGTTCTGCAGTTTGGATTCGATCTAACGACGCGTGCCTTTTTTTTTACCTTTTCTTTCTTAATTTATGGAAAGCGCGGGAAATAATGTTAGTTGCCGACATTGCAAAGGTGTTGGTTTATTTCGGGACAACTGAGATCCGGTGGTGTACTTTCAGTGCATCGAGATTGACAATAACAGGCATTGATTTAAAATGACTGCCTCATAGGCGACAGCTATGCGTTGATCAGTTCAAAATTGGAAAAACTACGTGTCATTCGACTGTAACAAGTACGACCAATGTCGTACGTACTGTCCTAAAATTTATTTTATTATCTTATAAATAAAATATAAATATATTTAATGTCTTGAAAACCTAAAATGTATTTAATATTTATTAAGAAAATTGGTATAATAAAGAAAGTAAAAAAAAATCAGAGAATATGACTGGAAAAATTGAAATTATTTAATTTTTTCTAAATAAAAAAATCACATATATTTTTTAACTCGTCAAGTCAAATACTAATTTTGTTTATGTTATATAATTATCATTAATCTAAGATATTTTTACACATGCTAAAAATTGAATACAGATTCTTTCATTAAATACATCATTTTTATTTATGTGAAGATACTAAAATCTTATATTATTATGTGAGTAAGATACTAGAATCTTATATTATTAAATCAATTCTCTGATTATTTGAAATTATTCAATGAGTATTGCTTCTTAAATTTTTATTTATTTACACAGTTGAAAAAATGAGTCAGTTAATAGGGGGAGAAAAAGAAAAAGAAATGAAGGCTATGCTTTGGACAAGGGGTTGTTTGGTTGGGAGGAGGGAAGATAAGAGAATGAGTGATAAAAGAAAAAAGTAAAAAGGTAAAAAATAGAGTTAAAATAAAAATGATTTGATTGAAAATAAATAAATGAAAATATAATGATTTTTTTTTAATTAAAGTTAGTTGGCAAGTAATAAAATAATAATAAAAATGTATTCATTGAATAAATGATATTTTAACCTTTTTAAAACATTGATATTTACTAGATGAATCAATGATAACTAGCTATATTATATTATATTTATTTAACACAGTTGGATCATTTGGCATCCCGAATTTGTCTTTATTAAATTAACACTTGTCACATAATATATTTTTTTCATAGACAAAGGCAAATATATTAATAACAAATAAAATTGGGTTATCAACATCCATCTTTAAGCAATCCACAAAAAATAGTCCTTAGCTTGCAAAAGAAAACATATTTTCACGGTCTACAAATACCACAAAGACATCTTTTTTTGTGCCACAAATTTTTAAAAAATTTGCCAAAAGGCCATGAAGGCCAAACTATTTATCAAAATGTCACGCGGGCTAGTTCGCTAGTCAAGCCTGCAAACTACGCATGCTGAGGTGGCACAATCCTGGTGGACACGCAGTTCGCCATTACCTCCAGCGAACTACGTGGCTGCCCAACAGACAGTCTACATGGCAAATACTAAATTCGCTGCCTCCCTTAGCGAAGTTCGTTGCCTGGAAATTCAAAAAAGCAACCGTTAATGCCACGTGTCGGATGGGAACATAGTTTGCTGCCATGCATAGCGAACTACGTTATCTGGAATTCAAAAAGCGACAATTACTGTCACGTGTCAGATGGAGATGTAGTTCACTCCCAGTCATAGCGAACTACGCCATGTGGCCCAGGTTATATACCCCACCCCCATTCTGGTCCCCCCCCTTCCATTCTCTCCTCCCTCTCAAAATTTTCGAATTTTTTGCTTTTGCTGTGAGATTTTTGGTTTGTCATTGTGCAAATTAACAAGTAAGTTGTGATTATTTTATTTTATTTCTATAGATTTAATTGATATTTGAGTTTGTTATATAATATTTAGGTTCTAAATTTGAAACATTAGGTTAGAGGATCTTATTTGAAACATTAGGTTAGATGCCATGTTGTTGAAACTCTAGGTTAGAAGACCAATAGTTTGAAATTAACATTGATAATTTATAAGGTAGATGTTTATTTGAGTTTGTCTTTGTTTGGATGTTATAAGTGATTGACATTTTTTTATGATTTATTGTTTTAAAAATATAATTTTGAATTTATATTTAGATTTAGTTAATTAGATTTAGTGACATTCAATTTAGAGTAGTATTTTGAATTTGTAATTTTATATATATAATTTTTTATATTTGATGATCTTAATT
>CM023952.1:26341369-26363126 GCA_013407115.1 Glycine latifolia | reverse complement strand
TCGGCAGGGCTTCGCTGCAGATAATTTCCTTCCAAGTTCTAGAGAGAAGCTAGAGCAAATTCTAGAGAGAAGGAGGAATGGTTAAAAGTGAGAAATGGGGGGTATATATAGGGGAAATGGGGGCCAAACACGCCTGCTTTGGGCGTGTTTAAACACGCCCCATTTAGGCGTGTTTAAACACGCCCAAACCAGGCGTGTTTGGCAACCCCAAATCCCCAATTTGTTTCAAATTTGTCCCCTTTACCCAATTAAATAATTAATTTATATTATTTTTAAAAAACAGCCTACAAACTAAGGTATTCCGATGATGGGGAAGAAACGAACATAGAAGCTACTAGGAGCCAAACCCCACTCCCGAGGCAACGGAAGATCAAAGGTTTTGGATGAACCGAAATGGTTATATTGAGAAAAATCTAAGTAGCACGTTGTCTAGAGATAAGTCCCCACATTCTAAGAGGTTAGAAGCATTGCATTCTGTGTATTGGGGCCACTATATATGTGAAGAAATTCAGAGGAGTGGGGATGGTGTATGTGTTTTTCTCTCTTCCCTTAACAATTTGAGAGACTTGGTTTTTCTTTGAGGCATAAAGACTATTTGGCACCCCAAGAAATTTTGTAAATAAAGCAGTTCGATGAGGGAGGTTTTGTATGGTCTGAGGGAAGGTCAACCTTGAAGAAGCCCTTATCTTCTGTGGTGGCCATAGCCAGGTTTTTCACACCTTCACACTTCACTGAGACCTTAATGCCTGAAAACATGAAAAGAGTGGTAGAATATTCTAGGTGAAAAATATATATATATATATATATATATATATATATATATATATATAATGTTTGATGAATTAAAATTAATTTATCCATAAATTTATTCATAGCAATTTAAATAGATTAGTTTTTCTAAAAATTTATACATATATTATTTTTAATTTATGGAGAAGTTTGTTTTATTTTTACTTTTATATTCTTTTTCTAAAAGTATTTATATATAAAAAAAATTATCTAAATAAATGCTTAGTATATAATAGTCTTAAGTTGTTTGTCAGTTTTTTAAAGAAAAAATGTAATAAGTAGTCTATACATTTAAAGTTGAAAGAATTTTTATACTGTTATAATCTTCATGTACAATCGTTTATTCAGTTTTATAATATCTATTTTAAAAATCATACTATGACTATTGTTGATTAGTTGACCGTTACATTAACGGTGTAAAGAAGTTAAACTCTTTAATTTTATAAAATTAAGAAGACATGAATTACTACTTTTCAATTTCATCATGATCTTTTGGTATTTCTATTAAGTGAAGTGAGTGAACTAAGTGGGTAATAAAATCATAAGATGGACATGAGTTGAAAGTGGATACAAACCAGAGAAATCGAGTTGTCAGCGCAGTCAGTGCAAGAGACTTTGCCCTCTACTGTTTGGCATGCTGAGGGGCTAATTCTGGCTATGGCTAATGCAAAAAGAAGTACTGTGAAGACCTGAGAAAACGCCATCAGCTATGGAAGCAATAACTATATGATGAGATATAAAAGCCAAAGAACTTGAAAGAGAAGAAGATAAGTTGAAGCTTATATATAGTGGCAGCTTAAGACACAAATATATTAAATGTAGGTACCTAGAGCTGATATAGTGGTTGGTGTCAACAACTGTAGTTATGTTTACTTATGTAGGATTTATCAACAAATGACGACAAGTCCTAGCTAGTCTGCATAATTAGTTTATAATAATTAATCAACAACACAAGCTTTTAGCTATGTAAGAATTCATTTGACGTGCATCTCTTAACATGCAGGTGGGTTTTAATCGAGAAATCAATCTGCACAAAGGAAGTTTTATAGTATTTTTTTAATATTTGCTAACTTTTATATATATATATATATATATATATATATATATATATATGAAATTTGCTAACTTATTTAGAAGGAGTAAATACTTATTTTAAGAAAAATTATAATTATAACTTGTTAATTTATTCCTTCTTAAAAATACATAGGTATAAGTTAGTAAATTCTATATACATTTATTAATACACATTCATTTATTTTGTTAAAAGAATAATAAGTAAGCAAGTTATACCCATATATATATTACTCTTTTAAAAAAATAAGTGTAAGCAAGTTAGTAAATATACATAAACCTTCTAATCATATTTCTCTAGACATGCACTACATGATTAACCTGTTTTGAAAATAAATTTACAATTAGACTATTAAGTGGTTGAACGCGTGTTATTCATATACAGTATATATAAAGAAAATTGAGTTAGGTCTAACATTGCACGTTGGCAGTGAATTTTAATTTTCTCTTAAGGAAAAGGCCATAATTTTCAAAACGGATCGAATATGTATTTCAGCGACTAATTAATTCAGGTTGGAAAACATTAATTCAGTATAGGTTTCTCCGATAACAAAACATTGGTTGTAGTTATATTTTTCATTATGATTCATATTTATGCAGTTAAATATTTTAGTTGAACGGATAATAATAAAATTCATATATTTGATATTATACAATATATTAAATGATAAGTTACCATTAAATTATATGAAAATTGATTAAGTTAATAGCAAAGGAAAATCACATAAGAGCTTTATTTAAATAAAAAATAAAAAATATTTAAATAATAACAATTTATATGTGAATGTCATATTAAGAGCCTTTTATTTATTTAAAAATTGTTTCAGAAGAATAAGTTTTAAAAAATAATAATTGAAGTGATTTTCTATATACTAGTTTTTGTCCATTCTACCCGGTTCTTGATTGATGTTTTAGGTTGTCCATGCCGATAACTCTCCATTCTCAATTCAACAAATGGAATGGACCAGTTTGGTCCAGGTTTAATAATCATATGATTGCAATGCCTAGTACAAGTGCACCGATCCTGCTCCATTATTAAGCAGGATAAAGTAGATTTGTTGTAATAGTATATCTCTTGGTAGAAGGAATCCATAACAACCATTAATATATATAATTAACTAAGAACAACAACGTGGAAGTAGAACATGCATTTCAATGAGCCTAGAACGACAGGTGACACTATCTTACTCTCAATATTAATGAACCGTAAGTGGTTGGTCATGAGCCATGATCGTCTCTTTTATGTAGCTAATAGACACCCCAAATTAAAATGACAAAGATTGTTCCAATTACGTATGTCATATTTTTAATAAATAATAGTATTTTTTTTTTCATTACATTGACAAACAGGAGGTACTAGTACTACATTGAATGTTCTTAAGAAGAAGAACCCAACTTGCCCATTGACTATTCCTCCAAAATTTTGTTGCAAGATTTTAAATTTTGAATGCTTTCACATGAAAAAAATTGTTACCAATATGATTGCTGGCTATAGCCCCCTTTGGACGCTTTACCACCAACATTTACACAAATAGTGTGTTTATTAGTTAATTATATTTTCGCTTTTCGGCTTTTCCGCTGTTTCTGTCAACTGCATGGACCTCCCTAACAATTATACTCACGAATCATTGTGGATCAAATTATTAAAAAAGAAAAAAAAAAGTTACTATTTAGTACGAACATAATATAGTGATACACAAATTGACAAAATAATTATTTGCGAAATCATGAACTCATGACCAATCAAGGTGCAACGAAGTAAAAAGTTTGTTCAGTATAACATGTTTACGCGTCAGTTTCTTAAAATAGCAGCCGAACGATGGCAAACATTCGGAAGCTACGATATCCCAACATTTAACTTTTTCTTTCAGATATATACACTAATATATATATATATATATATATATACACACACAAGTTGGTGCTGCCCTTAAAAATATCGAATTCTAATATAGCTTTTGAATAAAATAAAATATTCTTATTAATCTTTTACCGAAAAAACAAGGATAACAAAAAAATAAATCATAAAATTTGTTATAGTTGTTTTATATAAACATTAACTATAAGTGTTAATTTCTAATTTACAATATGTAGGTTATAAATAAAAATTCATTTTTTATGTTTTTTATCTTTCTATTTTCATAAATATTATTTAGGTTATGTTGAATAATTCATTTCAATTAGTTTTTAGTTTAAATAAATATATTTTAGTAACTTAGTAGTTTCTAATATTTTTTGAAATTCTAACTTCTAAGTTTTAGTTAGCAATTTAAGCTAACTTTCCAACTTCTAACTTTCAATTAACAAGTAGCTTTTTCGCTTTTAGTTCTTTTCTGCTTCTAATTAATTTTTTTTAACTAGTTTGGTTGAATATAGTCTGATGTAATTCTATTTAAGAAAAATTTATATGGATCGGACATGCACAAATTTCACAAGGAATTTGACCTTGTATGGGTTTACAATGATATTTTAAAGACGTATATTTGGCATTTACTATTAAATTCCTTGGCTACTCCCTTGCTTAAACATGTAATACTGCAAGATGCGAACTCACTGTAATGGTTAAGATGGTTGTGTGACTTTGACTGTGTCTGTGCCAATGGATGAAGCAGCTTTTGGATTTCACTTCATGAACATAATAACTAATTGGTTTGAATAAACTCTTCAACAAGTATTTACTTTAGAAGACAAGATAAGATAATAATAAAATAAACTTCTTTTATAAGTTAAATTCAATTTACGCAATCTAATTTATTCAAAAATTAGAGTAGTATATGTAACTACTTTGACAAATTATAAATATTTGTGGACCTGTTTTATCCTAATGGACATGCAAGCTAAGAAAGAGGCTTTCTTGGCACATTGATCAATTCATAGCACAGTTTAAGAAAGAAAAACTTCCACCACGTGATAGAAGAATAAATTGTTTATTTACAAACAGCAAGCAGCTAGCTACTCCACTGAGACTTAAATGGAGCTAAGCGGATTAGAGGAAGCATATTACGAAGGCAATGCTAATAAAAGAAAATGAAGCATTAAGTAAACTGAACAGAGGGACCATCTGCCATTGTCCCATTATAAAACGAGCTAGCTAGGGTTACACCATTCAAAATGGCAATGTGTAAGGCTTTAAAAGAGCGAGGAGCCACCATGGCAACATCAAGCAAGGAATTTTATAATATCTCATGGCATGATAATAGGATATTTGCATTCAGCAACATAAAAATTCAAAAAGGAAATCACCCAGTTTTTGTCATTAGAACTTAAAAAGTGTTCCCTCTTTTCAAATCAGACTGGTCATTGATCCAGTCATAATCCTCTTTTCAAATCAAACTGGTCATTGATCCAGTCATAATACTAGTCTATGGTTCAATAAAATCGAAAGTATTAATAATAGTAAAAGCATAATATCATATTTTGTAATACCTAAATTAAAAACAATATAATTTTATAAGTATTTAATATTCAAAGTACACACAAAAGTTCAAAGCAAAATATATCATAATACTTAAATTTAAGTTTTAACAATGTCCGTCAATAATAACGTATTTAAATCTAGAATAAACAATAACAATGACTTTAAGTTAATTTTTCATTTTGTCAAGTAAAAAATCAAAATAATTTGTATTAAGCATGCTTATTGACCCATTACAAACTGATCTTTTGTCAGTTTATTTTACCAGTTTTTCTAGTTTTTGACTGGTTTTCCTCTAGACTATTTTTGTAGTTTATTTGAACCATACATTAGCCAATTCACCAATGTACATGGTGTAGTATAATTAATAGATAGTCATGTCTCTGAAATAGCATTTTTCACTCTTCCTTTGGTCTGCTGCTTTGAAAAATTCAAGTGTGACAATTGACAAACAATCGGATAGAACAGAAACGAAGGCATGCAAGTGATTAAAGTTCTAATTTCTTGAGTGGTTTCCTTGTCTACCATGTGGCAAATGCATTGATACATAAAATAAAACTTACAAGAAAAAGCCCTGATAACTAAAGTTTACCAACTTGAATTTTGAATCAAAAGGCAACACAAATCAACTGCCAAACAAGCAAAATAAAAAGAAATGTATTTAAATTTGATACGATTGAATATTTGGTTTTAGGCCTCAATACATCAATATGATAATAACCCATAAAAATGTCCAACGAAAACGGCCAAGTAGGTCCAAGTTTTCAGATTTCATTCCAAGATATTCCATGGTTATTTACATCATGAAGGAAAGGAAAGGAAAGGGCAATAAAAACCCTAGTTCAAAAAGGGTCTCCAAATGGCTATGTTGAACTGTTAGCTATAGTAGCTTCACGTTGCTGGTGACGCCTTTCCCTCTGTAACATTAGATTGAAGAACAGTTAGCCAAATAGCCTTACTAACAGATAAATGACTCCCACTATTTCAAAACTAGTCAAAAGTCAAAACCAAGCAAATGCATTTGAAATTCTACAAACTTAATTACTTAGGATTTTTCTCATTTCCAAAAAGCCAATACTTGAATGCTTATCAAATATAGGGTACATGAAATAAGAAATTACAACTATTAATTTAATAAACTTTCAAATTATGAGAGAGATTTTCAAGGATAACTTTTGTCTAACAAAGTGGCAATGACAGATAGGTTAAGCAAAACATCACCACTATACTCACAAGTCATTACAGTGACAGAGCAATCTTCTCTGCCAGTTTATCTACATAATTTTTTGCATGTTTTAAGCATAGCCATAGCTATCATTATTCACTACATATGATTAGATGGCATTGGTTCACACTTCCTATGAACCATGGTAAGATTCCAAAAAAGATACACTTTCTGATTCTAATGTATAGATTCAAAACAGAGGGCAGTTAAAAGGAGAAATTGGAGTTGATCTACTTCTCGTCGGCTGCTAGTTAAATAGGTCACAAACAAACATCCAATATATGAATATGGTCGGGAGCAATAGCCATTAAAAAGAGGGTACCTCAGTGCACGAGACTCCCCTAATGGGACATGGGAATGGATTTGAATCTATGATGTCAAGTCAGAAGGCAACAACCTTAAGGTTTGCATTAAGGCTCGCCTTCAAGATCAAAAGCCATTAACGAGGAATTTTTCTACATGATTACCGAAGACAGACACAATTTATAATTTCCTCACATAAACCATAAGAGGATTTTATGTGATTATTGGTCTTTTTGTGTTTTCTTTTGTAACAAATTTAACATAAAAAGGAGTCATCGTAGTCGATAACCAAGTTGAAGAATTAATGAAATTGAGATCTGCTCTATGCCCCTATGGAAGATTAGGACAATAACAACAGCCTCCAACTGAACTAGGGTAATCTCACATAATTTTCAATTTTTCATTGACACAAGGAACCAGAAGATGGGAACGGAACAACGAAAAAAAAAACAAATAATTAAAAAGAAAAAGAAATGAGCAAAAATCTCACCCTTCTTTCCCAATACGGATGGAAGCAAACAAAATCATAGACTGGAGTAATGGTAGCACATAAAACTGTATTTAGTGCAGTGAATAACAAGAGTGCTGTCATGGGTCGGGTTCTATGAGGCATACTTCTTTCTTATAAAGACCAAACCCTGCAATCATAAGACTTCAGAGTAAAGAGCATTTACTAGTGTGATCAATCCATACTCCAAATTTAAAGTACCTAATATTCCAAATAACAAATAAAGTTCATAACAAGAGATGAAGAGAAGCCCATCCATACTCCAAAATTAAGAACACGAGCATAATAAAGTACCTAACATCCAAAATAACAGTTGAACTATCAAAGTTGATAACACAAGTACATAAACAATAGTTCAATAACACACCGATACAGTATTATTATTAAAGAAAAAACATATCAAATAACAGAGCAGTATAGTTATGTATAACAATTTCAATGCACACATAGTCTCCTCCTTCATTATTAAAGAAACAATATACCAAATAACCGAGCAGTACAAATCCTCCTTCACTTACAAAAATAAAAGACAAGAAATTGAGACAAGTACCTGAAAAACAAAGTTGCGGAGACCAGAAAAGGGGGTGCTGAGGCAACGAAAGCCACCAGAGGCGACGAGTGCGGCGGTGCGGCGGCGCGGCGAAGAAATAGTTCCGTGCAATCCTACGAACGGTGGGGAGTTCCAGAATACAGACACCAGAGGCGCGGTGGCCGGTGGCGAGATGAGATAACAGAGATAAGGGGATTTGGGGGTTCGGGTTTGTGCTTCGTGAGAGATTCGAGACTGAGAGTGTGTGTGATGAACCTAACAAAACGGTGCGTCTCAGTTATTTGGGGCATCTCCAAGCTGAAACGACGTCGTTTTGTCTTTTTCTTTTTTTTCTTTGAAAAATATAGCGTGCGAGACCTGGACCGGGTTGCCAAAACCGGCTGAATTTGTCTGGGTTCCACCCGGCTGACCGTGTAACCGATCCGAAAGTAAAACTGCTTGAATTGGACTGGTCGATCCGATTTTGGCAACTGGTCTTCATATATGCTTTTGCTATTTACACTCTATTGTTTGTTAAATACATTTTTTCTACTTCTATGTAATATTACTTACCTGGCGTGTGAATTATATTTTGTGAGTTGTTTAAATTTAATCAATGATCTCAAATTTAAATCCTGATTATAGAACTGCATTAAATACTTGCCTTTAATAGAGGATCCATGTGGTTTCTACAATCCAGTCCCTTCTAGTTTTAGTGTACTCCATTGATCCGAATGTGCTCTAGTGAACTTATTTTTCAAATTTTCATTTAGGTTATGAATTGTTTCAAATATGGGTTTGGATGTTTTTGAAATTTCTATACACACACATTGTGATATAGTGACAAGGTAGCAATGTGTGGGAGGGTTACTATTATAAATAAATAATAGTCTTTGAAAATCTAATCAATCATTGACTTGACTGAGGAACTAGGTCATTGGATTATGTGTGTAATGTTTTAATAACTTTTAAGTTTTATTTATTTATAAGTTTACCTCTTGAATTTTAAATGCATTTAGCTTTTAGTTACAAAGCATTTAACGTGTAGGTCAACATATGAGTGTCAGTGATGTGAAGAAGTTTTCAAATTAAATTTACTTAAGGTTGTCATTCACGTGTTTGAGAAAAGGAGACACTGACAACTACTGCATATGTAAAGGGTAGGATACTAGACTTAGGACTAGGATTGTGTAAGTCAGAAAATGAGTGACAACTAACAGTAAAAAAAAAAAATTGAGATGTTAAAATCGATGAACCAGTATCGAGTCTTTACCGGTTTTGAACGATTCAGAGCTAAATTTACCGGTTTTGAACGATTCAGAGCTAAATTTACCGGTTTTGATTGGTTTGATTGCATATTTGATCCATTTAGTTCACCAAACCAAGAAATAGTTAGTTTCTCGATGAATCGATCAAATTGACCAGTCCCGTTTGAGTTTTAAAACTATGATGATTTGCAACTTTTTTTTACTGAGTTGTGAGTTTTTTTTTTTTTTGCCACGAAAATATGGATGACGAAAATGCTATTTTTCCGATCAGTACTTTCAAATCCTTCATAATTGTCCCTTGTGTCAAAAGAAAAAAAAAATAACGTTGTTCTTCAAAAGGAAAAAGAGGGAAGGCGATTGAAGCATCATGCGTCTTCAAGCTCCCCCACGATCTTGACCAGAGGTTCGATGGTGAAGATCACAGCTCAAAGAACAAGCATTGATTTTGAGTTTTGATTCTTCTTAAATCGAGTATGAGTTTTGATTTTCATTCACTGTATCATTGATTTTTGAGTTTTGATTGTGTTTGTTGATTCTGGGTTTAATTTGTTCTCCGTTCTTCATGTGATTTGTTTTGTGAGAATGATTTAATTTTTTATTTTTTAATTCCAGACCGTATGCAACAGCTATTCTTCTTCTCTAGTCTGTTGCTTTTTTGAAGAAAAATATTTAATTCTCGACGAACACATTCTAGAGGAAGAATCATTCGTCTGACCTGGTGATCCGGTGTCGTACTCCAACGGATGGTCCGTAGAAGGTGAACTCGTCCTTGGTAAGAATAGTGGAACAATCTCTAAAATGCTCTCACATCATTTTATGTCTAATTTAGGTTCCTCTTTTTAAAATAAATAAGCATTTCCGCATAAAAATAAATAAATAAGCATTTGTTAACTAGTATGTGCCACAATGTTTCATATCTGTTTTTGTAGAAAATGGTTTGTGCTGAATGAAGTTGGACTAAATGAATCCATATTTATATAAATTCATTTCATGCCAATATCTTGCTTGGCTTTTTAATATGCAAAAGGAAAAAAAATCAAATTAAATCTAAATTTTTTACAAAATAGAGGCATTTTGATAATTATAATATCCGTTCCATGAAAGTATATATTGTGAACTATTTTAATTATTCTCGAGAATATAAAAATATTCCCATGAACTTTAATGGTTAACCAAACACTTTCTTTTTAAATACCCAAGCATACTATCCCTAAGAATGTTATCCCCGAAATGAAATTAAATAACTTGAAATAATCGTTTCCTAAAAAAAATTAGGAATCTTACTCTAAGCTAGCTACCCACGTATCATCGAATTGGTATGCTGCGTATATTACTTCATATACACTATCTCCATCCCATCCCCACCAAAAAAATAAACACACTGTGAGGGAGAGTTGTTCAGAAACCTTGAAAGTTTTTAAACAAAAAACAGACAGATGAGAAGAAAGAAAATTGAAGAAAGCAGAACACAAGACAGCAGGGTGGCTAATCAAGTATTTTTAATCACACAAACATATGACTGGATTGGAAATAGCAAGGATAAGATTGCATACAATATCCCTTCTCCTTACCTTCACATACCCAGCAGCCTTTAGACAATGTGATAATGTGATATGTAATTTTTTAAACATATGACTGGATTAAAACATTATCTGCGTATGTATTTCAGAAATTATCAAACTAAAGCCAAAGATCCTAGGGATGCATTTGATTTGCTAAAATATGAAGGACTGGACACGGCAAAATCATTTATTTGATGTTAATTTTAGAAATGGTAAAAAAAAAAACAAAACAAAACAAAAGATGAAGCACGGGACGAAAGTATAAATATCTATTATTTAGAAAAACAAGGGACAACTAGTCCCACCTACAACTACAACACCATGTCACCAGAAGTCAAAACATCTATCAATTTGACCAAAACCCGTCAATGCAACTTTGAACAACTAGGTAACCCAATTAGGCTTATACCTACTACCAATCAAAACGGCCTGTTCTATCTCAAAACCTACTTGTGTTGTGCGTTGACCATCAAACAACAAATATACCAGAAGATTTGGTTGTTACTTTTACTATGATTTTATTTTAATTGATCCAAACACTGGAAAGTGGGAACGCTGAAATGGAATACATATGTGGGAATAATTAGTAGTACTCAATAAAAGCTAAAATAAGTTGACTAGAAGAAGATGCTATAAATAACTTATAAAGAGATTGGGTATGTGTGTTATATGTTTCAAAAATAGTACAGGTTAATCAAACTTATCAATTATTCAGATTAAAGAAGTACTAAAGGTGGCATATTTGAGGGTACAAAAGAAACCATGACAATCAATCTTAATTCTTATTTCTTAAAGGATGAATTATTAATATTAGCGGAAGCATCATACAAGATATAAAAATACAGCATATATAGAAGAGAACAGAAGGAGTAAGGTTGCTGTATGCTTAGGGAAGAAACTAACTCATTAGTTTTACTCATCTTCAGTTCCATCCTTTGCCATTCCTAACATGCACAAAATGAATACCAAAGTCTCAAACAGTGTTGAGTGATGGCGGAAGGCCGAAATTCCGACATATAAACACACCATTGCGTCTTATGGTGCTGCCATGGCGGGTCTTCCTTCACAAATTACCTATGGTGGTTGGCAATCCACCACCACACTATTCCGCCATGGTGGGGCCATAACGGCTATGTAACACATTGGTCCCAAAGGCCTAGGTTCATTGCCACTCCCTACCCTTCTAGTCTCTCAGACTATAGACCCAAAAACCACAAATAATGTATAATTATCATGAGTTCATAATTCCTCAATCCACTAGACCAAAACAAAGACCATAAAAAACCACTACATCCTACTTCTACAACAAAGAAAAGTTCAAAATTGTTTTGAAACAATCACAGCAGATAATTAGGGTGCTGACTGCTGACAAATCTCTCAGTTAGGATCACCAAACACCCAAGACCGAGCAACCTACCTTGCTCAGTTCCAACGTCTGAAGGAGCAATTCTTCTTTTACGTTAGTTTCGTTTTAAATGACTAGACATTTACCAAACACTACATAGCTTCAACAGGACTCTGCAAGCAATGTGGTCTAAACAAAAATGCATCCCAAAAATAAGAGACATATGATTCACACAAACTTCAAAAGCCATCGGCAAACAGCAAAACATCTTCCAATAGAGCTCACTATGGACCACAAAAATAAATTATTGCATAAGAGATATACAGCAACAAACACCAATAATAAAGCACTAAGCCATTATTGACCAACTCTTCAACTTTACAATCAATTGAGGCTTTAGGGTTTTAGCACTTCCTAAAAGAAAAACATATATAAAAGAATGAAACCGCAAAACCGAAAATCCAAAAGCGGTTCTTCATAGTTCAATCAATCGAGAAAACCTGTTTGGCGCCAAACCGCATTGCGAACCTGACGCAAGTCTCTCCCCTTTAGCGTCCTCCCTACTCCTTCAAGAACCGAATAAGCCAGCATCGGCGACTGAGCGGAATTCCGCGCCACAATCTCGTGCGGAGGCAGAATCTCCTCCTCCGCGGCGTCCTCGTTGCCGTCGTCGTCGTCGTCGAACTCGCGGCGGTGGTGTCTTCTCATCTGCATAAGCGGCACGTTCACCGGGGCGGACTGGTGGAACTTGAGGGAGGAGGAGGGAGTGCGGTCCGGTGGGGGCTTCGGGATCGCCGGAATGAGGCGCGCGGAGGAGGACGAGGACGAGGACGAGGAGAGCGAGACGGAGACGGTGACGGAGGGTTTGTGGTGGAAGAAGTGCGAGCCGTTCGGAGAAGCGTGGTCGTTCTCCGGCAGCGCGGCGAGGATGCCGAACGACGCGTCGGAGGGACCGTATGCGAAGCCTTTGTGGTGGCTATTGTGGTTGTGGTTGTGGTGGTTAGGGATTGGAGAAGAGGAAGAGGAGGGTTCAGTGGAGTCAACGTTGTTGGAGAAAACGACGTCGTCTTCGATTAGGTCGTCGTTGTTGGAGAAAACGACGTCGTCGGAGGAAGGGTTTTCGAGTTGCGGCGCGTGGGATGGGACGCCGAGGAAGCGTTCCCGAGAGGAGAGGGTGGGTTGCTTGCGGTTGCGGAACTGGTTCGGGTCGAGTAGATCCATTTTTTAGGTTCGGGTTCGGAGCTAATAGGGAAAAGAAAAGGTGAGCTGAATTTTTGAAGGAGAAAGAAAGACAGAGGAAATATGTTAATAATGGCTATGCTTTTTTAGGTAGCAAAATTGTTATTATTATTATTATGGAATGGAATCTTGTTATTGGGTATTGTTGGGCGTGGCAAGTAAATAAGGGATCAACGTGGAAATACGAGGGCAGCGTAATACTCTAGTGTAATCTACAGGTAGTAAGATTCTGCTTTTTATTATTATTTAATTTTAAATTTATCATGATTTTATTTTATTGAAATTTAGAAAAATATAGTTTTATTTTCGTATTTTAAGGAAGTTTTAAATACGTCCTATAAGATTGTCCTGATGCTTATGCAAGAAAATATAGTAAAGTATTTTAAGTCCTAAAAAGACAAACTCCCATAGTATTAAGAACATCCCAAGAGGACAAACAAAAATAACTATACGTTCTATTTTCCTCTACAAAAAACTATACGTTCTATTTTTTATTTAACCCCTATCATTTCTCTTTTATTTTAAAAAAAATAAAGCGGTACGAAATCCCTATGTTCTTCTGGTATACACAAAATTATTTTAAAAAATTCGTAGTAAGTAGCTTATTTTATATGCTTGCATAGTCTAACATGATTTTATATTATTTCTTTGAACTTTAATTCGTGTTTATATTAACACTGTCTTAAGATAATTAAATACTGATAAGGAGAGACATTTGAAGTGTAAACATCAAAAGCCATAGTCACTTTTTTCCTCACTATAAATATATTAAAGTTTGATTTTAATTTCTGTAAAAAATAGTTTATCTATCTTTTATTCTGGTAAAATTATAATGTATATTTTTTTTAGTTCAGAACTATTCAATTATGTCCGAACCTAACATTTTTATTTTATTTTAAAATTTAAATACAGTTTATATAAGTTAAAAATTATCACAAAATTACAGGAAAAATAAAATAAAAATGCAAAAATATAATTTGTGGCGTTTAAAACAACCAATTCCAGAAAAAAAAAAAAAACCAGAATCAAATCCAAAAACAATCTCTCCAAATCAACCGAACCAACATCCCTGCGAAGAGAACCTGAAACAGAACCATTCGATTCATTGCCAGCCAAATTCAAAATTTCCAATCTCTCAATGATGAAAACTTCACCTCCACGACCAAACAACAAATACAAAACATAAGCTTTAAACAATGCCCCACCATCACCCACCAAAGAAACCACCGTACCACACTGCTTATCATTTAAGTCTGGTAGACCACAAACCATAACCACTGGTATAACCATAGCAACTTATCAAATTCCCTTCCAAATCGAGAACCTCAAGTTTCTCCATGCCCCAAATCGCTTCAGAGATCACACCTCGTAGAACAAGCATTGATTTTGAGTTTTGATTCTAGGTTCGGTTGTTTGGTTGGGATTAAATCGATTATGAGTTTTGATTTTCATTCACCCTCCAATGCATTGAAAGGGAGCGACAAAACCCAGGGTCATCGGCGATGAAGCTCAGAGAAGAAGCGTTTTCGAAGAGAGAACCTTTGCTATCGGAATAGGTTCACTGAATTTCGAAACTAGCGACGAACGACTGATGGGGCTGCGAACCCGCGAACCCTTGACGAAACGCATGGGCGAGGATGTTGCAGCAAAGATCAAGTGGACGGTGTCAATTCCACCATCGGATTTGGCGGATTTTGGTTCGGATTTAGACGAAGATGAAGGTTTATTAGGCGGATCTGGCTGGTGGTGGTGACGAAGGTGTGGGAGAAAGAGAAAGGAACATAGTGGCTTTATCACCGTGTGGGGGTAAAAAAAAAAGCATAATTATCATAGGGGTAGTCCCTAAATTAATTACTGGCAAAAAAATTAATTAATTGCAATTTTAAAATAAAATTACGCATATACTGTGCTTTCAAAGTTATTTACGCAAGTATGGCACTTAGTGGCGCCCTGTGTAGGCGCCTTCCAGGAGAAGTCGCGCCCTGTGTAGGCGCATCCCAGCACTAGTGGCGCCCTGTGTGGGCGTGTCTTTGCACCATTGGCGCCTCATCTAGGCGCGATTTAGCCAGCAACTGCCTATTTAAATCAACTTTGGTGAAGGCAATCTCCACAATTGATATTCAGCATTGTTGTTGTGTTTGATATCAAAAAATGTCTTCAAATTCTGATTTTATTCGTACGATTTTATATTATAATGGTAGAAAAATTGAGGGACGATATGGTGTTGCTTTTGAAGGTGAAAAAAGGCCAACACGTTTGAAGCGCAACTCAACTTATGAGGAATTGCAGCAGAGAATCAATCAAAAATTACGTGTGAAAGGTAATCAATCTATCAGTATAACTGCAAGAATATGGTGCGAGGAAAAATATATTAGCATGGAAGTAGTGGATGACGAAGACGTGGAAATGGTAATAGGAGAATTCTTCAACCAGTCACGAAAAGATTTCTTAGAGTTGTATGTGAATATTCATGAAGCTGACAATGTTGATTTACCAATGAGGTCAGTGCATTTCAATTATTCCAATAATGAAGCAGCTGCTATTTTGCCTTTTAATTTGTCAATGGAAGATGAAAATGACCCCACTTGGGTTATGGAGGACGATATTGACGATGACGATGATGAAAATATCGCAATGGAAGATCGTCTTCTTGCGGAGAATGCCAGTGCTTCGGACGATGATGGGCCAAGCGCAAGTCAAACACAAGGACGTAACTCTTTTGTGGTTGAGTCTCATAGCCAAGAACAGCACGATGTGGGGGAGGATGAGCAGCAACAACAATATCAAGATCAAGATCAAGGTATGTTGATTAACAGTAACTATTTACATGTGTGATTTTAATTTAATGTATTTTAGTGTAATTTCACCAACTTATTTGGTTTTATAGGTCAGGGTAATAACGCTTTTTGGGATGGAATCCCACATTACACATACATTGATTGGGATTATCCGAGTGAACAAGACTCTGGCAGTGGTTCTGCATCAGTTGAAGGTCCGTGGATATTAGGGAATAAGTTGTTTGTTAAACAAGAATTTGCATCAAAAGAAGAGGCGCAACTGGCAATAAAGCGGAACCTCATGAAAGAGCATCAGGAAGGTGTTGTTATTGAAAGTACGCCGACAAAGTTAAGCATGAAATGTCGTGCACATGACCAAAATTGTCCGTGGAGGGTTAGAGTAATAAAACCAACTTATGGTGAGAGATGGATCGTTACCAAATGGGGTGGGGATCACATTTGCTTAAATGAGCACATTTCTCATGACCACAGACAACTTGATGCTAATGTTATTGTGTCACTGGTGCTAGGTACGTTCTTGAGCTGATCACAATATTGTATTTTTTTTTATTTCGTTAATTTTCACATCATATTGTTTTTTATTAGGGATGATTAAGCAAGACCCATCATGTTCTATTGGTCTAGTTCAAGAGAGGATAACACATTCTTTTGGATACAAAGTTTCATATAGAAAAGCATGGTATGCAAAACAAAAAGCAATGGCAATTATATACGGTGATTGGGAGGAATCATATGCATTCTTGCCGAGGTGGTGTGACTATATGCTTCACTTTTCACCAGGTTCTGTTTATAATATTCAAACCAAAGATTATTATGTGGGTCATAGAATATTTCATCATAAACGCGTGTTTCACCGCATTTTTTGGACCTTCAGACAATGTTGTGAGGCTTTCAATTTTTGTAAACCGGTTATTCAAATTGATGGCACTCATTTATATGGCAAGTACAAAGGAAAGTTGCTCATTGCCACTGCTCAAGATGGTAATAATGAGTGTTTGCCACTTGCATTTGCCATTGTTGAGGGTGAGACACTGGAAGCTTGGGAATACTTCCTGCATAACATTCGTGTGCATGTTACAAGCAAGACAAATATTTGTCTTATTTCAGACCGGCACCGAAGCATACTATCTGCAGTTGAGAGACACCCTGGTTGGCAACCACCGCATGCTTATCATGTGTTTTGTCTTCGTCATATTGCTAGCAATTTCAATCAAAAGTTCAAAAATGACAAATTGAAGAGGACCTTAATGAATTTAGGTATGGTGAACCAACACTTATTATGAAACCATTCACATATTTACTAAATTGTAATCAATCCATGTCAATTTGTGCAGGTTATACTCCTTCTCAGATTCAATTTGATGTTGGCTTTGCAAATTTCCGTGATCTTAGTCCTGAGGTTGCAAACTGGATTGATGACATCCCCAAGGAAAAGTGGACGCGTGCATATGATGTTGAAGGGCGAAGGTATGGCCATATGACAACAAATTTGGCTGAGTCAGTTAACAGGATTTTAAAGGGTGCAAGAAACATGCCAATTACGGCTTTGGTTAAACACACATATAGCAGATTGGTAGAATATTTTGTATGCAGGGGGGAATCGGCTGCTAACCAATTGCAAGGTGGACATTCTCTTTGCAAAAATGTCATTGCTATGTTGAAGGCCAACGAAACAACTGCTACTTGTCATTATGTTCGTAGATATAATGTAGATCACTCTGAATTCGAGGTTGATGATGGTTATGACAAATCATTTTCCGTCAACCTCGCTGAACGGTTCTGCCAATGTGGCAAATTTAAGGCATTCAAGTATCCTTGTAGTCATGCCGCAGCAGCCGCTATGCATGTTCGTCAGTCACCGACACTGTATGTGGACGATGTATTCCTTGTGACGAACCTGGTAAACGCATACTCATTTCCATGGCATCCAATTGGTAACGAACAAGCGATTCCACCGAGTACAGATCCAATACTAATACCTGACAAGTCTATGTTGCGTGCAAAGGGTCGTCCTAAGGCAACAAGAATACGTAATGAGATGGATGAAGTTGAGTCTAGCCAAAGTCGTGTTAGGTGTGGTATATGCAGATTACCTGGGCATAACCGTCGCAATTGTCCAAATCGTCAATCTTAGTCCGTGATAAGTACTTGTTATTATGTTATTGTTTGACTTATGGTATTATTTGTTGTCTAATGTGGGTGTCGTTGTCGTCAATGTACGTGATTTAAATAGAAAAAATCAATGGTTAGGAAAATATGAAACATGCCAACAATGTATCAAACATAGTCCATAAAAAAGAAGTACAGTAATCCAAATTAAATAATAAAGAAAACACACAAAACTAAGCTGAAGGTGGAGGCCACTGTCTCCACCGAGCTTGCCGATCAGGCAATATACGTCGACCATCACGACGATCAGCCTCATGGTCTACCTCAGCATCATCAGCATCATCAGCAGCATTAATGCTGCTATACATGCCCTCAAAGTCAGCATCAGTCCAATCACCGCCTCCCTGGCTACTGCTTCCCCCATGTTCCCATTGGGGCATATGAACTGGACTACGCTGAAACGACGGACCTGCCTGCGTGTCCATTGGCTGCCACTGTGGCTGATAATATGTCTGGGTGTCCATAGGGGACTGTGTCGACGAGGGTGGCCACTGGGTGTCCGACGGCGTCTGCTGCTCGGGCTGAAAATATGTATGCTGGATACCAAATTCCTTACCAAGGTACGGAGGCCTAAAATATCCAGCAACTGCAGGTGGCCTAGGTGGAACAATAGGCTCAGGAACTGCGGGAATAGGTCGGCGCCGACGTCCCAATCCGCGTCCCTCTCTCGCACGACGACCAACGTCTAGAGACAACTGAGGCTCAGGGGGAATCTGCGTCAAAGGTGCCTCTGGACCTGGTTCGTCTACCCGACAAGCTTCTTTCCAGACACTAATAAGACGAGTCACCTCGCTGTGCACGTAATGCAACCCATGGTTAGGAAATTCATCATCCAGGGTGACAAAATACAAATTCTCCAACCCGTCAAGCTGCAAATAGGAAACCATGTATAATTAAACATAAATATATGCAGATACTTAATAAATCATTAAAAGAGAACGACTTACAGTGCGATGTTGTGAAGCACCTTTCTTCGTCACGTGTCGCTTGCCGCACAATCTATACCAAGCCATGTACTCATGGTTGGGCGACATAAGACCATTTATTGCAGGAGGCACATCAACATGCTGAGCTCGCCTATTCCATCTCTCGATGAATTTCCTTAACCTCCGACGCCAATCTTCCTGGGGTTTACCCCGAAGGGTAAAATCATGAACACCTTTCAATTTCCCAGGCCTATGAGGTATCGGCTGGTCCCGTCCAAATTGCCTCATACACCGATCAGGCTGTGCATACTCAGCAATGTGAAAACAAATGATTGGTGTCCGGGCCATCCACAAATAGCGGGTTTCGGCAGATGCACCCATGAATTCATAATCACCATACGGTTGCCAAACAACCTACACAATGGCAACATATAAAGAAGTCATTTGACAGATCCACACGTCGCAAAATGGCATGTGCATAAAATATTTGTATAAATAAACGTACCTCATCCCTGCTTAACTTGTCTAGCCTTTCTCGATACCAATTTAGTGAATTCATGCTAAACCGACCAACATCATTATATCTATTAAAAAGGTTAAACATTAAACTGTTAATTAAATGCTATATGAGGTATTTGGCTACTTGAATTGCAAATTCGTAGATATATACCTGTGTCCAAAGTGTCGGTCGACGGCATGAGTAGATGGCAAAGGGGGCGCAATAGATGGAAAGCGGAGCCATGCCCAAATCTGCAGCAAAACAGTGCAACCTCCTATATCTTTTCTATCTGGGTCGGTGCAGTCGCACAGCTGCCTAAACAAGTGAGCCAGAACCGCAGACCCCCAGCTATACGATCCAATATCCGCAAAATGACCCGCAAGTAGGGCAACGTATCGACATCCTACTACGCTCCCCCCTGACCGGTCACAAAGGATCCAAGATCCTAACATGCGAGCAATGTGAGCCTTCGTGAAGTATATCACATTCTGCTCATGACCAGCAACTGCATTCCATGATGGATACACTCGGTCAAAATATGATAACCTCACATTGCCAGAGGTTAGCTCAGTGGCTGGATCGGGTCCGTTACCGAACACCTGATTACATAGTTCGGACCAATCAGCGTATGTCCGTCCGGTAACAACTTGCCCATCAGTAGGCAAGCCTAGGATTCCAGCAACATCTTCCAATGTTATCGTCATCTCACCCTGCGGCATATGAAAAGTATGTGTCTCTGGCCGCCACCGCTCGACCATAGCACTAATGAGGGCAACATCAATCTGAAAAATATAAGTCACGTATGAAAAATTACAGGGTCATATATTTTAAACATGCTTAACATAACAACATTGGTTTCAAATTTGTACCGGCATATATCGCATTCGCGCGACATGTATGAAACCCGCCTCAGTCAAATACTGGGCTACTACGTCTGGAATATCCTCTGGTGGGGGGCCAGCGCTAGGTCTACCTCCGCGACGAATCTTCAACAGTCTTTGTGTTCCGTCATTCCAAACTGACTGTGAAATATGCGTACGCTGTCTACGTCTCCTGAGTACATCCCATCTATATGGTCCGGGAATAACATGGGTAGTGGGATCAGTAGGCTCAGGCTCATTGTCAGACCCAGAACGAGGTGACTCTGATGACGATGACTCAGCCATAATAATATACTACATATTTCATATAAAGAAAATTGGTTTTAATAATAATATCACTTACTTTTCTCAAATCAATTTAGCTAATTAAACTGTAAAATATTAATTGACCTATCATTTGTGTTGGAAAATAAAAACATAAATATGGAGAAAATTCAAATCAATGCAAAGAATATATAAGTCTACTTATATTACTTAAAACTCTTATTACGCATATTTTATTCACTTATAGAGTTTAACTTAATAAACATGATTAATTTAATAATTATGTTTGTTTTAGTAATTTAAAACTAAACAAAACTTCCTCATAAATTTAATAATTATGTATTTAAATAAATATAATGAAAAATTTGTCTCAATTTTATAATTTTAGTGACTAACAAGTTTCTACATGTCAATAACCATAATTTGTTTCATTTGTCTTTTAAAATAAATTAATGATAACCTACATCACTAAAAAATAATATTCAAATACAAAACATATATTCAACTTTATGTCACTAACTATTTATAATAACAATGACTAACGATTTCCTAGGTCACTAAGTAATAACATTCTAAGACAAAAAATAAATTCTACCTACCTTAGGTCACTAAGAATTTCCTACATGTCACTAAGCAATAACATTCTAAGGCAATAAATAAATTCTACCTTAGGTCACTAATAATAAATTCTAAGGCAATAAATAAATTCTACCTTAGGCAATAATAAAATTAATTAATTTTACCTTAGGTCACTAATTAATTCTAAGGCAATTTAAAAAAAAAATTACATTCTAAGGCAAAAAATAAATTCTACCTACCTTAGGTCACTAAGAATTTCCTACATGTCACTAAGCAATAACATTCTAAGGCAATAAATAAATTCTACCTTAGGTCACTAATAATAAATTCTAAGGCAATAAATAAATTCTACCTTAGGCAATAATAAAATTAATTAATTTTACCTTA
>CM023952.1:26277058-26322083 GCA_013407115.1 Glycine latifolia | reverse complement strand
GAATATTGATGTTAAAAATTTCAGCTCTTAAGCATATATATAAGCATTTAAAAGGAGGAATATACCTCAGTTAAACATTGCATTGTGAGGTTCCCATATGCTGGGACAGGGAAAACTATATACCAAGTATAAACCTTAACGATAAATAGATACTTAATATAAGTAAATGTAGAAAAATCACATCCAATCACTTAATTTATGATTTCCCTGTCTTTAGTCCCTCTTCCCTTTTAACTTGATTTTTAATAAAGTGATTAAATTATTACACAGAAATGCAGCATATAATCTTACCCCAGATCATTAAACGGTGCAAAGGTCTGGTTGAATGTTTTCCCATATCTTAAAAGTTAAAATGCACCATCCAGACACCAATGAAGTACATACAGCAACAGGCTGACCAAAGATTAATAAAGGTTCATGGTTCACCTTATTTAAATATAAAATTTAAAAGTATAAACTTGTAAGAGTGAATTTTAACAATTAGGATTTGACCCCTTTAAGTATCAGAGATAAACAAGAAGAATATAAACCATCAGTATTCAGCTTAGGGGTGAAAGTATTTTATGCAACAAACTAGATTCTAGAGTTAATGAGAAATAAAGCAAATTAGTAAATGACAACGGAATATGTACAAATATTTGAATTGGTGAAGAGAGGTAGTTAGTGGAACATTAATTACTTACCCAGTTTGCTTGTTTTTTTTCTAGCAGTAGTTCATTCAAGAGCTTGACATCTTTGAA
The DNA here is from genome assembly GCA_013407115.1 of Glycine latifolia. Taxonomy (NCBI): domain Eukaryota; kingdom Viridiplantae; phylum Streptophyta; class Magnoliopsida; order Fabales; family Fabaceae; genus Glycine; species Glycine latifolia. The sequence goes on along the minus strand of CM023952.1, from coordinate 26,321,343 downwards.
CTCTCCATTGTAAGTTGAACCTAAGATTGCAGCAACACAAATAGTGTTTTCATCAACCAGTTCAACAGCTTTGACAGGGTCCATCACATAGTAGCCTTCTCTCACCCTAACTTCCCTTAACTCCACCTCAAAATACCTTGCAAATTTCTCCCAACATACTTGCACACTGGAACCAGTCACCAAATTGGGCTTATCATAAGGCTTGCCATCTACCTTGCGCTTGTTCTGCCACTTCTTCTTGAATGCAAGCCCTGCCAACATTATGGCCTCAGATCAAACATCAATTTGAAGGATAAGTTAAGTCTAAGTGGATTACCTCTAAAAAATGGGTTTATCCCAAGTGAGTAGAGCTGTAACTACACTCGTAGCTCCAACAGCAAAGAAGAAAAACATACCAGCTAAAAGCTTGGGATGCAAATCCTTGGCCTTAGCCTTTTCCTCCTGCAAAACATTAAAATTAAAATTAAAATCTATAATACCAACCTAACTAAGTAGTGAAATTGATAGGAAAGGGATTAGACAGCATGGTATCGAACGAGAAGCTCCACCAATTCGCTCCCCGCAAAGCAAGGCTGGGGTTCAAATGCTGGCGACTGGAAAAATAGAAATCGCCCACCTAGAGCACCTGGACAGAGATTGGACATTTATTCATCTGAGGAGTAGGATGTTTTGAAGGATATTGAACCCAATATGCAGTCTATCAGACGAATCATGCAACAACAAGTGTAACTTACTCATGGCAGTAAATACTATCTAATAGAATGATTGGCAAGGCAAAAAGAAATCATGATGTCTATTGTCCTTTCCTGTTATAATACAATACCTATACTCAACTTAAGCCTGGCCATTTTATTTTCTATCAGTTATGGTAGAGACTGATTGAAAGAAACATCCAGCAATAAGGTGTTTATGATTTAAATTAATAGAGTCGTGAGAGTTATAATATCAGGACTTTCAATTTGCAGAGAAAAACAACATAGGAACGTAATGGAGAAAGATGACTGTTGAGCACATATAATCAAAAAGAGAAACAAATCTTTTTAAGGGTCTAAACCATAACGCAAATGGGTAAGAAATGGTTCGAAGTATCTAGACCATAGGTTCAAAATTAACACATCTGGAACTGAATTACAAGTTTTATAGACAAACTTGAAAAAGCTTCTCCAAGTACTATATCATCCTACAAGCCTAAATCTCTCACTCAAGATTTATAAGGAATGATAAACATTTTGTCTCTCATAAGAGACTGTCATATTTCTTAGAATCATGTTCCTTCTGCTTGGGTGCATAACCCCTCTTTATGTTGGGGTGGTGTGGCTCCATTCATGAATGAGTTGGTGGATATTAAATTATTAATTGCCCCAGCTTCTCAAGAGCCACTAAAAAGTGAAATCTCCTTCATCTAAAGATAAATGTAGACTTCCCATGAGTCAAAGATTGAATTCCAAAATCATAACACTTCAAAATGCATAGGAATCTCCCACTTTAGTTAATGTTTTTAGAAATTTAAATTCATTTTCTCAACAATATGGAGCTTGAAAGTTGATTTAATACAAACTCTATTTACATCTCTAAAACTTGACCATTTTCTCAATATAACCATGGAGTATCCAAAGTCCAAACACAAAAGAACCACACTATGGCAATGGTATGATGCTAAGTCTCTACCATAAACATGGGTAACAATCTCAAACAGCTTTAGAATCAATAGAAACAAGTAGCTCAGTCACAAAAGAAACCTATATCAAAGAAAAAGAATCAATAGATACAGTCATAAATTCGCTTTGAAGCATGGCATTGATTCAGCAAAGATTCAAAGATCATGATTAATTACCAATCCATTATTTTCTTCTGATTATGACCCATTTCCCATTGGTACTAAAAGCAAATAAAAAACTAAAACAAACAAGCACAAACGTAGCCCATATAGCTATTCCACTGTTAAAAAAAGTTCCAAAATGAACATAAACAAACAACACCAAAGAAATTAAAAGAAAAGATTGTGATATACAAATCAAAACAAATCACCAATAAAGTTTAGAAATTTAATCAAAACTAATAATAATAATAAGAAGAAGAAAAAATGGCAACCCTTGAACAATCGATTAGAGGAACCCATTTGGAAGAGAATCCAAAGTGAGGAACTTGAACCTAGCAAGGGATCCATGTCACAAAAAAGTAGAGAGCTTTGAAATGATCCACGAGAAAAAAAGAAGATAAAGCAGTGAACACCAACTATGTCGAACTTTTATAGTCTTATGCAATTTTTCCACCTTACATATCTATGTCACTTTTTTTTTGTATTTTTAATGTGATAGTGGACCGTGAATGAATGTGATATTACCTGAATAACTTCTTTGAAGATGCCGGCACCAAGTCGCAGCGAGGCGAAGCTGAGGCACCGAACGATGGTGACACGAGGCACGCAAGAGCCTCCGTCGGTGAGAGGCCACCACGCAGGTACGGTGGGTTAGGGAGACAAGTTGCGAGGTTAGGGACAGTGGGAGAGGGACAAGGGAGGAGTTTAGGGCACGACACAATTTCGTGGGGGCCAAATAATGGAGACAACCACAAAACACACAAAACGGCAACATTTTAATTTTGTCTATTCCACATTTTAAAGACGGTTATACACGAAACGTCTTTGAAAACACAAAAATGAAGACGGTTAAATCAAAACCGTCCTAGTTTTCAACCATCTAAGACGGTTTCGCAATGAACCGTGTTTGAATTGTTCATTTTAATTACGGAAATGCCACCGCACACCATTTTACGACGGTTTCTGGACAACCGACTTAAAATGTCTGTCGTAAAATGCATTATTTGTAGTAGTGTTGTGTTGGTTATTGTGCAAAAACTAATGTTAAAATATCAACATCACTTGCCATATTATATGTAAATGTTACCTATGTTCAAAAACAAAATCTAGTTGAGTGTTTTTTCATAGGAAATATAGTTATATCATTTCATTCATATATAATTTGTGAAACAATATATGAGGAATGTAATCAAACTCATAAGAGCTAGCATAAAATCTTAAAACCTTTGCTAAGTTATAAACGGGAAGATTTGCTTGCCTCTTAACCAAACTCACCCTAGACTTGTAATGGTGGAGAATTGTTGCCTACATTTATCCATAATAACATGAAAACCAGAAATTCTTTTGGAACAACTATTAAAATCATCAGTAGCAACTTTGCAATCAGATTCTATGATGTCATTTGTAAGCTGTAATTTCTGCAGCCAGAGAATGGCATTGAAAAGTGTCCAAGCTTCAACTTCTCTTAGAGTTGGGAAGCCATTGATGGTTGATGATTTTGCCTTGATGAAGTTGCCATGCTTATCTCTCAAACAGAATCCAATACCAAAAGTTTATGTTTCTTCAAACGAAGCAACATCAATGTTGCAAGTTATGAAAGATTAGGAGGAGGTTTCCAACTAATGTCATTATAACTTGAAGAAATTTGCAAGGTTGGCCTGGACAAATTGATATTCCTCCATTTTGTGAAATGCTGCCACGACAGTGGGAGCCTGGGAGGCAATGAAGTTTCCTCCCAGAGCTTTAAGTTCTTGGCCTTCCATATACATTAGAACCACCCCAATGCGTGATCTTATGCTCGGGTTAGAATCCTGCAACAACTAAAACATAAAATCATGAAAGTTATCCGCAGTGGTCCAACAATTATTAACCATGCCAAAAGTTTGTTGCTGTCCATGTTTCTTTTGCATAGTCACAAGCCAGGAAAAAGGTGCCATTCGTTCTCTATATTTGCTTCACATGCAACACAATCTAGAGGGCAAAGGACGTGTTTCTTGCAGAGATTAAACCTAGTGGGGAGGCAGCCTTGAAACAATCTCCAAAGGAAGTGCTTGATATTGTGAGGAGTTTGTAGTTTCCAGAGAAGCATCCAATTGCCTTTAGCTTTCAAGTTAGAGTTATCCAACATGTTCTCCATAATATTATGATAGGCACTACAAACAAAATAATCACCATTTCTTGTAAATTTTAAAATGAGTTTATCACTAAACAGAGTGTTGTTGAAAAGAGGAATGGATTGAATTTGTAAAGCATCATTTTGATTGAAATTGGCAGCCACTTCATTAATCTTCCAAGCACGCAAATCATGATTAATAAGGTCACCAACTTTTATGTCCAAGTTTCTGTTGTTGCTAGTAGATGTCACATAATGATTTTCTGAATTTTTGAGTCAACGTTGAGTCCAAACATGAATAGAATTGTCATCTCCAATCCTCCATTGCAAGTCTTCTTTCATCACTATCTGTGAAGCATAGATATTAGGTCTTATAAAACTTGGATTGTGCCCTAACTAAGCCTCCAAGAAGTCCACTGATGAAATATATTTGGTTTTGAAAACTTTTACTACTATAATATATCTTGGTTGGATATCAAACACCAACCTTACTTCCCTAACATGACAAGATTAAAATCATGTAATTGTTTGAATCCCATTCCTCATGTTCCTTTTTTGTAGACATTTTATCCCAATTGAGCCAGTTAATGCTTTTCATTTGTTGGTTGTTAGAATCCTACCAAAAAGAATTCAACATTCTCTAGAATTCATATTCAAGAGTAGAATGGAGCAAACTAAGAGACATTCATCCAAAAAGTAGAAATAGATTGAGCCATCGATTTAATAGCTAGAAATTTCTTTGTGCCTTAAAAAAATGATTGTTCATCCAATGATTAATGTGATTCCAAATATGGTCCTTTATAAAATCAAAAACAACTTTTTTTCTCTTGACTATGATGGTTGGAAGTCTCAAATATTTGTTGGATCCAATTCAGTTCAGTATTACTAACTTTATATTTATAATAAAAAATAAAAATGTAAACAATACTTTTGTACCGGAAATTGGTATAAACCTAATCTCTCTCTCTCTTTTTCTATAGGATAAGGTCGTCTTCTTCTTCTTTTTTATTTTTTAGTTTTTTATTTTAGATGATTACAGTGATAGCAATACTTAATTTACACTGTTCCCTTTTCGATCCGGTGCCCTGTTTACTGTATATAAAATAACATTTTTTAAGAATAAAGTACTTCTAAGTTCTAATGTCAAACATCAGGCTGTTCTTTATTGAGTACCATAAGTATTATATTTGGAAAGAAAGCATAAGTATTATACATGTAACATAATGATACTATAATTTTTAGAACTATGAATATCTAATTTTTTCCAACATTATTTAACACATCATTTTTTTATCTCTTAATCTTTTCTTATTAATCTATAGTACCTATATTTTGTTCTCTTTTATTTCTTTCTCACTAGGTATCAGTAAACATTTTGGGTGTCCAAGTATTGTTTTCCTAATTTTATTGTACATGTAACGTGTCTCAAAGATCCTAACAGCAATAGCACCTTAGCAGCATATTCTCTATCGGTCCAGCCTTACCTGTTTTCAAACCTGAACACAACCAGTACTATCAAACATATCAATGCACTTCGTAAAATCCTTCAAGATTAACATATAGGCTGTTGAGCAAAGTATAAATTAGTCTCGACCTCGAAAGAATAAAAAGGAATGTTATTAAATCATCATATGTGAATGAACTTTTACTAAGCTACCGGGTGCTGTTTGTTGGATAGCGAATAAAAGAGATTCCCTTTAAAGGGTTTATATAGTTCCTGCAAAAAACTTTATAACAAAACGGTTGATTTTATCCATACTCTATGGACCGCAACAGCTTCAGAAACTGCCGGAGAAACTCAAGAAAGGCTAGCTGTGCGAACATCCACTTTAATGTAGATGACCAAACAAATAACACAAATTGAAGAAAGCTAGAGGATAAAAGTAATTAAAATTAAATTATTATGGATTAAAATGTAGTGTATCCTTTTTAATGTTTATTTACGGATAGAAAATGAATAAAAATAATAATAAGAAAAAAAGTGTTAGAAATATCTAATGTATGCATTTACAGGTACATAGTTTTGTTGCCAATTACCTAAAAAGTTGTACTACCAATTCATATGTTATTTTTAATTGGTTGGCATTATAATTTTTTTTTATAAAAAAAATAAATCCAATGTTTAATTTTATAATTAACACAGGATATGCAGTACAAAATACAAGTTAGAGTAATTTATCGATCTTTTTTTACTTTTGACAAACAATTCAAGTGGAAGAAAACATTTTTACACCAAGGAAAAAAATGAAGAAAAAGAAAACATTCGATGGTAACGTAAAAAAAATTGGTTTGTGTAGGCATCGAATAGATAATTTATAATACTCCAACTGAACTAGATCCCTTGGTTGGTAACATCAAAATTGAGTTTTCGTCCAATGAACACCTCAGTCAATGACATTGTGTTGGATGAAAATGGATTTGTAAAACAAGGTAATTAATTACTTCTTTTACGGTGGATTTGAAGGTGAGATTGGTTATATTACAGAATAATGATATGCGGACACTTTACAATTTTATAATTTTAATTAATGCTCATTAATTTTTTTATCTCTTTATTCTTGTTATATTATATTACTCATAACAGATTATAGGTTGTGAAAATTTTGATTCCTATATATAAAGACTTATTAAATTAGTCTCTTCATACGTGCAAATGTTACTGATTGGGCGTTTGCCGGCATATAATGCATTCTAAATTCGGTCACTATATACATGTAGCGTATTCTTAAATTGACCCGTATGTGTAATACATCTTTAATTTGATCCCTACTTTCCCAGTTGCACAGTAAAACTCATTTGATATGAAAATTAAAACACTAGAAAGTTCTTTATTGTATTTCGGGTGGTTACAATTACAACAACAATTAGATAAAACATTCATTAGGCATCTCAAGCCCTTTTTATAGAACTACTTATCAGACTGCAGAATACTTGCAGAGGGAATACCACAAATACGGAAGCTAAAAGGTGGTAATTAGTTAATTGATTCTACCCATTATCATCATGCTTAAGGAGCAAAGCCTTTCTTCAGAGTTTGAATGGTGGCAACATCAGTCTTGAAGGCCAGAGCCAAGACATTGTCATCAATGGTGGTGTTAAAGAGAGTGCTAGGAATTGACACAGTCCCAGCACTGGCACTTCCAAAGGCAGATATAGCGAGTGCTGGCTTCTGACTATCCGCATTGTGTTGGAAGTGCACGAGACCCTTTGGAAACACAAAGAGATCTCCGGTTTGTAGTGTCTGAGTGAAGAGTTTGTTGGTTGTGTCCACAAATCCCACTTGAAGGGAACCCTCAACGGTGAAGAGTAACTCTGCAGAACGAGGGTGTGCGTGTGGTGGGTTGATGCTGCCACCAGGGAACTCAAGGATTGCATATGAGACACTTTGTCCATCAAGGGCTGGAAATTCTACCTTGGTTGCCTTCAACACTTTGAAATCTGAGACAGTGTTGTTAGGTGAAAATACGGGACGAAAGCTGGTGAAGGTGAAGAAGTTGCCATCAGATATGGTGGTGTTGGGAGGGACTATGAAGTCAGTGAGGATGTCTGGGTCACCAGCCCTTGATATTTCAATTATGGCAAGAACAGATATGATCAGTGTGAGTACTTTAAAGATGGCGGGGGGAGACATGATTTAATTATCTCTGAGGCTGAAAGTTTGAGACTAAAGGAACACTTAATTTAGATATCAATGTGGTTTGAAGATGATGTGCTTTGAATTTCATGATCTATTTATAGGGATCTCTACCCTGTATGCCGGCTGCTTGTATTATAACAAGTACGGAGATTTCGAAGCAAGTTTTATTGTTGTTTGCTGCTGTTTATTTCTGCCATTTAGCTAGTTGAAGGCATCAAATGAAACAGAATTATTAGAGAAGTAGGCGACAAGAACGTTTGCATGAGTGGCTCTTCATGCCAAAGTCTAACCATATAACAAAAGTTAGCTAGTTTTAATTTTGCTTTTGTTGAATTTGTTAGATGAGTTAGAGTAATGTTATTTATATACCATACACACTAGCTATATGTGATATGCTTGAGCTGTATAATTTTTGTACGAAGATACGTAATGATCTAGCTAGATCATACTTAGGAACGGAAATAACCTAAAAATAGGTAATGCATGAAGACATAATAGTGTCTAGATATGTTGTCAATATTTTTCCATATATCCTTCGATCAAGCTTCACTTTCATCATTAAAAAGAACATTAAAACAAAAGAATAGTCTAAGTTCATCACATTTACACCATGCTATATATTTCGATGGAATTAAAAGCATATTATACTCTTTATCCAAAAAAGAGAGCATATTCTACTTGTTTTTCGCTTTTTAAGTTATTAAATTTTGTAGACAGCCAAAATGATAACAAGAATGAGCTTTGTAAACATCAGATCCAGCTGGATAATTGGTTCCACGTATTACGTCATTTGGAGCAACTAATACTTACAAATTGACCACACTAAAAAGAAAGCATTATCATAAACTTGAAATTGATCTGTTGTTGCGTGTTGTTGGTTTTGGTTGTGAAGGGACTGTCTAGTCTTGTGACCATTGATAGTATTGCACTAAGCAAACCATTAGACCAGGTTGAAGACAAATAAAACTTAAAATTGATCTCATTTAAGCTTAACATAGTTGCTTCTTCGGTCAAGCCGTCAAGGTTATTTATTTATTTTAAATGCAAAATTGTCAGTACACTACTACAAATAACGCCTACGACGACGGTTATTTAGGGCATACAACGACGGTTGTCGCAGTGTCGTTGATATGGGTGTCGTTGATAGTGGGGGACTTTCGACGACGGTTCCAAATAACCATTGTCGTTGGTAATTTATTCTGATTTTTTATTTATTTATTTTTAAAATTTAAACACAAACGAAGACGGTTATTTGGAAAAATCGTCATCTTTAGTGTACATACGAAGACGGATTTTTCTAAATAACTGTCTTCGTTTGTATTTTATTTTATTTTTTTTAAAAAAAATTTAAACACAAACGAAGACGGTTATTTAAAAAAATCGTCATCTTTAGTTTATATACGAAGACGGATTTTTCTAAATAACTGTCTTTGATTGTTTTTTATTTTGATTTATTTTTTTTTTAAATTTAAACACTAACGAAGACGGTTATTTAAAAAAATCGTCATCTTTAGTCTACATACGAAGACGGGTTTTTCTAAATAACCGTCTTTGATTGTATTTTATTTTATTTTTTTTAAATTTAAACACAAACGAAGACGGTTATTTGAAAAACCGTCATCGTTAGTCTACATTCGAAGACGGGTTTTTCCAAATAACCGTCTTCGTTTGTATTTTTTTTTTTTAAATTTCTAACAGATACAAAGACGGTTATTTACGAAAAACCGTCATCGTATGTCAACATACAAAGACGGTTTTTTCGTAATAACCGTCTTTGTTTCTATTTTATTTTAATTTATTTTTTTAAATTTAAACACCTTCAAAGACGGATATTTTAAATTATGAGCAAACTATGAATGCATAACATACAACCGTTAAAATCACATCATATTTTAACTGCATTTAACATTTTCTGTTACAATTACAACATCACAACCTAAAACCATTACTAATTGCAGTTTATTGTACCAACACTATATCAGCAAAAAGCTAGAAAATACAAAACACTGCTATTCTGAAAGTGTGAACTGAATCCAGCAGCAGGCTGCAGATATGTGAACATCTGGAAAAAAAAGTTGACACCAGTAAATACTCAGAACCAGAATTCAACCACATTAGAGCAGAAATATTGGAAGTTTTGTAGCAAAAGTCAGCTTTGTATTGTAATATAACTAGTATAACTAGAATAAACAGAAACTGTGATCATCTGTTGATGCAACCTAAGGTCAAAATTTCACAATCAAGTTAAATATGCTCATGACCATAATCTCACAAACCTTCAAGCAACATTAAGTTTCTTATCAACAATAATCAATATGAAATTACATATATAAGTATTTGACAAATAAGAAAAGAATGGATGTAATCCACAAAGCATAAATAAGAAAAGAAAGAATCTGATGAAGAATATAACAATTCATTTCAGACACATATATAAAAAGAGAACATGAGGACCAACTTACCTTGAGTAAAAATCATTTATCAGTTCCCTTACTTCAGGTACTAATTCTAAGAAATTGCAGAAGTTGGAATTGTCTATAACTTTGCTCTGCCAAATAATGAAAAGGAAAAAACAAAAAACAAAGACAATGTCATCAATGTTTCAGAGCAGTCATTCAAAAGAAGAACCATCTTCACAATATAATGGAGTACTTGCCTTTAACTCTGCTCGATCAAATGTTGCAACATCTTAAGGTGCAATTACGTCATTATAGTGACTTCCCAATTCAGGTCCTGTTTCTAGAAACTGAATTAAATAAAGAAAACATTGCAACAAATCATGTATTGGAAAGTTTCCAAATCGAATCGTAAGATTCATGATCAAAAGCATAACACACAAAAACATTGCAGGATCATTTGAACATAAAATAACCACACTCATTTATATCTCTTTGTTTACGACATTATAAATAAATAGAGAATTTTCCAAATTTAATATATATATATATATATATATATATATATATACACACACACACACACACACACACTGACTTCCCATTGAGTATAAAACAATTAAGACTATATGTCCAACAAATTTATTAAGTTCTAATACTAACAATCTCATGTTGCCATTGTGCAACATGGCACGAATACAAAATCCAATGGCCATAAACTCCACTACCACTAACACTAATAGAAGGCATACTGGCTCAGTCGACAGAATCAGTGGCATGAGCCGTGAGAAATGATAAGCAATAGGCTTGAAATGATACTTAGGATTGAAAGGTTAAATATATAGCCTGAAGCAGAGTGAAGTGAGTCTCAAGAATAACTGGTGAGCGCTATGGCATACAATAAGTCAAACAAATGCTCCACAAGAGTTTCAAATCAGCTGAATGAGCTGATGACCCTTTTATGGAATGTAAGTAAAGAGTGGTCATGAGCATTTAGAAGATGATTTAAGGATTTAGAAAAAAGGTTTGTCCAAGGATAAGCACGACTCTATTATTCAACCTATGTGTATGTTCTGATTAAGTCATTTTTCCAATAATTTCACCATCCTGTACGACAGTCCTAGAATTCAGCAAAACTCAGACAATAATGTCTCCAATCTTTGATACCTTTGCTTTTCCTTATCTTGGCAATTATAACCAGTATACTGCCCTCAGCATCATACCACTACAACTAAAATAATGACAAAATTCTAACTTACAATCTCAGTGTGAACATCTCATATGAGGAGAAAGCATGCTGGACATCAGCAGATAGAGAGCAGACCTGCACAAGAACCAAGATAAAGGTGATGTGCATTTGGACCTAACACTAACTTTTTTTTTAATGATCCTCCTGAATGATATTTTGCAATTTCTGCAGTAATACTAGTACCCTCACCTTTTTGAAGAGATGAGTTTGAATAGAAAAGGCATAACCGAAGTCCCTCATCCCTCAGTTTTAAAGAGGCTTTGACTAAGGTATAACTTTTGGAGATGCATCACCACTTCAGCAAAGCAAATTTAATTAATAGCACGTTCTAATTTATTGTTAGATATAGAAAAGAAAAGAAAAGACTTCACCTTTGGAACTCTTTGTGATATCTTCTAAGACCTTCTGCCTCTCAAAGAGGCTTTGAACTCTTCCTTGCACTTCCTCATATCATTATGTAACTCCTATTTTATGAAATAAAAGAAAAAAATAATGAGTAGAATACTGTCTCAATCTTATCATTAAGAATAATATGACCAGCAATATAATCATGCAAACTGATTCAATTTGAAAACCCGTGTCATGCAAAGAATGTCAATTATCATCCAGGCAGTAGCAGTATCTATAAAGACCTGTTACAATAAATGAAACATTAATTATTAATTGATTGGATTTTCTTTTAGTGTAAATTGCTAAGAAAAATTTAAACAAATATAAATTAATCAAAGCTGTGAAGAATTGCTGTCTTTTTTCAAAAGCATTCTTTATATGGTTCTCCCAATTATAAGCTATTTTGAAAACACTAAATTCATTAATATAAACTAAATACTTAATCATAATCAAATAAAAAAAATTGGACCACTACTGCAGGCTAATCAAAGTTGTCCAACCTATTTGTGTAACCCATAACTCTAGAAGGATCTGCCTTCATTGCAGTAAGGATCAGAGAATTTTTCAGATTAAAAAGTTTCCACTATAAGCAGAAGGAGACGCTCCCACCACATTACCACCAAAAGCCAAGGCAATAAGAGACACACAGTGCAACCAGAGAGAGTGGGGTTTGCCTAGGTACTCTGCCATGAAAGATGGTCTAGATCACATGCCGAGCTTTAAGTATAAGTGCTTTGCCATCAAAGAATAAGCAACAGTGTACCTTGCATATATGTTTCAGAAATAAACATTTGTTTTTTAATTCCAAAGCCTCACTTGAAAACTAGCATTGAGGTTTAATTTGCTTGCATCTTAAGCATGGTCATGTGTAAAAAAAAAAGGAATTATTATACAATAGGCAAACCAAGGGTGGCTAATTACAGCTCTGAGATCCTCTTTTCTCACACCTGGCAATCCTAATAGGCAGTGGTTAATAGTAAAACACCACATAATATAATCTCCTTGACAAGTCATAAAAGGCTATCTAACTCTACCTTTACTGTGGCTTAGTGTTGTGACACTAATATAGAGTAGAGAAAATTTTCCCACAATAAATTGAATCCTTATAGATAACAAGCTTACCATTCTAGGCTGAAACTGAACTTTATCCTTATCCTCGCTAATATTTGAATCAAGGTGTTAGTTTACAATTGGAACAAAAATCAGCATGTTATATGAAGAAAGCCATGTATCTAGTTGAAAAAAACTTGAAAATTTCACTTGAAAATGATAGATTAAGCAAGTCATGTACCTACTTGAAGCAAGCCATATCCCAATTTCTTTTGGCTGGTCCAACTCCTTGCACATTTGAAATCATACCCATTGTTGCCACTTATTAAGCGGTAAGTAAAACTCAATTAATAGCATCAATGATAGATCAATATAGAGATTAAGAACATTTGTGGGTTTGAATGAAATTAAATTTAAATATTTTATTTGGTCTTATAAATAAATAAATATTAAAGAACTTAATTAGATGCAGTTGATTAGATTTTCAAAAATGCAACAATAAAAGAAAGAAAAAAACTGCAATTGATTTCAAATGTCCTCACAACTTTTCAGCATTTGATTTATCTATATTATAAAATACCCAACATCTTGTAAAGATGATATATAGAATATTCTTGAAATGTCCTCACAAACAGAGGCATTGTGTTAGTCTCTGGGAGTAAGTGCACAAATGTCAAAAGGACTATACAAGTGTGAATGAGAAATACAAGTCACCTATCTTCATATCAATCAATGGGATTATCTCAAATTGATCCAGCGGACTGTTAATGGTGTCCGCCGCACAAGGAGCAATCGTGAGGAATAGCCATTCTAATTTCATTTGCTTTGGTTCATTTTTTAACTGCTTCCCCCAACAAGAGGTTAGATTTCTGAACTTGCAAAAATACAGCTTTATCAGGTAGGGTAGTGTTTTACAGAAGTCCCTTAAAAAGTGGTTCACAGGACTTTTATTATCCACATAATCACGCAAACGAGTTTGATGTCTATACAGGCTCGAATTTCTCAAATACACCAGTCATTCATAACAAAACACACAGCCATACATTACAAACAGATCATGTCCATGTATGACAGTAAATAATCAAGAAGAAATTAGGTGTGATGCAAGTTTCTTTGAGGAAACCAGGTGAAGTTTGAAAGTGCAAACAATAATCTTAACTGGAAAAAAAAGGTTCTAGACAGCAATAACTGTGAGCTAACATCTTACTACTAAAAAAATAAATAAATAAAACAAGTTTAGGAGAATGAGAACCAACCACTTATTGTGCGTCAAAATGAGAAGAATGAGTCCAAAAAAGCCAATGGATCCAATGATTACATAGAAGATCAAGTTAACATGTACACTTGTCTTTAATATTTCTAATAAAGTGAAATTCCCAACATCTTCAAAATCCTGAATAAGGGGCAGCACAGCCCTGCTTAGAATAAATAATTGAAACATATGAGGAAATTGGCATCTCTGATAAGTAAAAACCCATTTAAATGTTTCCTTGCAGAAATCATGCTTAAGGCACCCATTGTGCCAATATGAAGAAATGGGAAACTTGAAGATAGGCTGAAAAAAGTAGGAGCCATGTTTTATCAATCATAACAGAGAACCTTATCACTTGAAATGACTTCACTGTAGATGCTGAAAGTCAAGAAAACATGAGTAATGGCGTTTTAGATAAATGTCAACTTAATAGACTAGGACACTGAAACAGCACACGACATCATGTTCCTCAAAGCAAAACATAATCTAATAGTTACCACAAACAAGCATATTTTAAACTATTCATAATACTAAGGAAACAAAGCCTTTTACTGTAGACGGATAATGAAATAAATCATATTTACATATCTTGACTTCCAGCACATGGTGGTCACACTCACATCACAAGTGCATGTAGAGAAAGGTGACACAAACTGTGTTAGTCATACAAACATCAAATTGAACAGAACTGTCATAACTAGTTATCTCAACATGATAAGGCACTGTTGGCTAAATCTGATGAAGCAAAACAGCATCGTGATTTTGCACTGCCAATATAAAATTTACTGTGCGTTGCCCAGATATAATTCTAGAGACATGACTCAGTTTAAGGTGCTTCTCTTCTTTCCCTGAGAACCATATCAAAACAGATTTGTCCTGAAAAAGCAGAGAAATATAAATAAACCAGCAGCAAGATTAGGGGAATAACAAAATAATCAAATGGTTTTCAAACCATGAAATGGCATGCATAATCCCCACCAAAAACAAAAGTGTTTAATATGGTGTGGTGGTCAATAATAAGGTAACATGCATGCTTACCTTCAAATATACATTCTAGATATGCAGATTAGAATGTTTGCTTTAAATGGATTTGGCAAGTTTTTCAAAGGCAAGTTTCCCACTATGCCATTCAACTTCAAGGTCCCCTACCCTACAATCGCTTAAAAGAAATAATTTCACCACTATCTATTTGTCTTCCGAGCTATTTCAACAAGACAAGAACCAAGAGTTGAAATTTCAGAATTTGGTCCACACGTTTCAATGCCACTTATTCATTAAGCAATCAAACAAAAGTAACCTTTTTCCAGGGAAGAACAAATAGCCCTGTAAATGAATTTCATTTTCTAACTTTCAGCAAAAGATATACTAGTTTGCTCAAAAAGTTATCTCTATACAAAAAAAAAACAAATTAGGAGGAGAAAGAAACCTAGCCTGCAACTACTCTGAGGAGGGCACGCCTGACCCTAGTGTCAGTGAGTTTCGTAACCTTCATCTGCACTCTCATCAACTCCCCCGTCGTCGCCGCCCTTCCATTCCTCGACGCGTCATTCTCAGACCAAGCTTCATCTTCACCTTACTTGACGCCGTCACTGTCAGTGACCTATACAATGAAGGCGACGGAATTCGCTGAATTCCTCCTCTGTTTGACTGCTCAGAGTGCGAGAAGAAGGTTAACGGCTTGGGCCCCAAACTCCGGCAAGCCCCCACGAGCATCTCATAGGCCGTTTCCTGGAGCTCCGATTCAGATAAGTTTGGAGCGAAGGGGGAAGGAAGTATGTCCTCAGTTTGTTTGCTACCAATCTACCAATCTAGTGATTTAGTGTTTGGGTGTGGCTGGAACTAGCTAGGATGGAGAAGATGATGGTACATGTCGAGAAGGGCACGCTTTCTAAAACCTAATTTCAAAATTGGGACTCAAATAACAAAGACGGTTAAAGCCAAAACCGTCGTTGCAATTTTGCCAAATATTACGAAATTGCCACTGCCTATTGAACTACGATGGTTTTGCAACACCCGTCGTCGAATCTGTGTCGTAGAAGCATATATTTGTAGTAGTGGTAACTTGAAGTGAGAAATGTCCCTGACAAAAATCAACTTTTATTTTATAACTATCATAATTAAGACTTTTGATTTTATGGTAGAATTTTGGGGTCCATTATTAGACTAATAATCAATCTAAGAGTCACATTTAAAGGTTTTTTTTATCTCTCTTAAAAAATGTATTATGTGAGAATTTATGACATGTCATCTCTCATAAACTCAGTATGTTATGTATTAGTAAGTGAAGTACATTTGTTTGTTGATAAAATTTCACTTTAAAAGATGATTAAAAAAGAATTATTTGTTCGAAAGTAAACATCTAAATAATATGATTGCTTTAAAATATTGTATTTTTGTGATGTTATTGATATGTTATTTTAAAACACGTCACTGGCTTTGGGGTCTCATTCGGGACAGTGCTGGTGTTTGGATTGCTGGATTTATGGAGATTCTGGTTTTTCTGATAATCTAAAACCTGAGTTGCTGGCCATTCATGTTGGTTTGAAGATTGCATGGCAAAAAGGTTTTAGACATGTGTGCATTTCTGAATCTCTGCTAGCTATATCTCTGGTTAATGATGCTTTGAGTAACTATCATCGTTATGCTCCTATTATTGAATCGATAAAGGAGTATTTCAGAAAGCAATGGGATATTAAGATTATTCACTCCCTGAGAAAGATAATGCTTGTGCTTACTTACTAGCTAAGATGGGTAACCAAAGTGGGTCATCGTTGCAGCTTCTAGAAAGTATGCCAGTTGCTTTGAATTTGCTCTTGGATTCGGATGCTAGGAGAGTGAGCTAGCAGAGGGTGTAATTTTGTTTTTGTTTTTTTCCTTTTCTTTTTATCTCCATTCACCAAAAAAGAAAACACGTCACCATATGATGGGTAAACATACCAATGATTCTATAAACCGCCATTATTCATTTACCATTTTAAAATATAACTTCTGGTTGTTTTAAACTCTTAGAATAGTAATTATTTTTAGGGGAAGGATAGGGGAATATTTTATTCAGATTTTTGTATTTTAAGTTTTCAAAAGTTTGAATATGAGTTAAGTAATCTGAATGATAGAAATAAACTCACTTTATTTTCTAAAGTGATAAATTCATTTTAGAGGATCCTAATCCAAAGATAATAAATTTTTAATTTATTGCTGGTAATATATAAAATGTTCCTCCAAAAGAAAAAGAAAATAAAAATGTCTAACGAGAAGAGTAAGGAGAAAGAGGACTTCATTCTCTCATTTATGTATTCTAGCTAGTTTATAACATAAGAGTGGATATTAAAGTTAGTTAAGTATTTACTTAAGAAAAAGCTCGTCATGTATTATATGAATTAAAATACTAGTTAAACTTTGAAGAAGAAAAAAAAACAAAAATATATCAGGAAAATAGTGTTGGATCCTCTTCAAATGTTAGTGTCCCTGCAGCAGTGATCTTAGCCATTGAATTTATATCTAATAGTTATTAAAAATGAACTTGGAAAAAATTATACAATTAAATATGGATGGTTGATATATTGCTGTAAGGGATGTAAAGAATCTAAATGCATAAAACTAACTAGAAGTCAAATGATCCAGTTAAGTTGGTTGAACAGGTGCATAAACTCACAATTCTGCAAGGGCTGTAAAAAAAAAAAAAAAAAAAACAGATTTTTCCACTGCCATGTGAACAACAACAAGAACCCTCTTTCGAGTAACAATTCTGCAGAGAAAAGCTTGACTCTGAATGCGGCGTCTGAGAGCATTCACCAACACTTCAACCAACCACATTCTCAGACTAAGACATGGACGTTGCCATCAATCGAAGGTCCCTTTTAGGTGACAACGATCATCCTTGCATTGCAAAACAGCAATTTGACCAAACTCGTCTTAGACAACATAACCAGTTGCTCTTCCATTACTCTTGCAATCACCAAACATCGTTGCTTTGCAAATGCTGCTGTTTTCATTTCTTAAATACATGCACAAGTTATCAAAACTAATTATGAGAAGCCAACATCAGCAGGAACTGCACTTTCAAATGCTTATGCTAACATAGGAAATATTAAAGATGCTGTTAAAGTTTTCGAGCTAATTGAAGACAAGGACATAATAGTCTGGTCTGCGATGCTAGCAGGATATGCATGGACAGGAGAAACTGAAGAAGCTGCAAAAATCTTCCAACAAATGACAAGGGAGGGGTTCAAACCAGGTGAGTTTAATTACCTTATACAGCATCATTAATGCATGTGGCGCTCCTACAGCATCAGTAGAGCAGGGAAAACAATTCCATGCACATGCAATTAAAATGAGATTGAATAATGATCTATTTGTAAGTAATGCTCTTGTTACCATGTATGAAAAGAGAGGCAGTATTGACAGTGCACGTGAAGTTTTCAAAAGGCAGAAGGAGAGGAGCTTGGTTTCTTGGAATTCGATGATCTCCGGATACGCACAGCATGGCCAGGCAAAGAAAGCATTGGAGGTATTGGAGGAGATGCAGAAACGAAACTTGGAAGTCGATGCTATACCATTCATTGGTGTCATTTCTGCTTGCACACATGCTGGCTTAGTGGAAAAGGGCCAAAACTACTTCAATGTCATGATCAATGATTATCACATTAATCCAACAATGGAGCACTACTGATTGATCTATATAGCTGTGCAGGGATGCTGGAAAAAGCCATGGATATCATAAATGGGATGCCATTTCCCCCGGCTGCAACGGTGTGGTGCATTGTCTTGGCAGCTTCTGGAGTACACTGCAATATAGAGCTTCGAAAAATTGCAGCTGAAAAAATTATTTCACTTAAGCCTCAAGACTCAGCCGCATATGTCCTATTATCCAACATGTATGCTGCAGCAGGAAACTCTGGAAAGAGATGGTCAATGTGAGAAAACTAATGCATACGAGAAATGTGAAAACAGAACCTCGGTATAGTTGGATTGAGGTGAAAAAACAAGATGTACACATTCCTTGCCGGTGATTCATCACATCCTTTATCAGACCGTATTTACCCAAAATTTTTGGAGTTAAATATCTGGTCCGATTGAGAGATGTTGGTTATCAGTCTGATACAAATTATGTGGTTCATGATATTGATGAAGATGAACAAAAAGAATCCATTCTTTCTCATAGTGAAAGGCTTGCCATTGCCTTCGGGTTAATAGCTACACTTCCGGATATTCCCCTTCGGATTGAGAAGAATCTCAGACTCAGGGGAGATTGCTACAGATTTATTAAGTTAGTATCAGTCGTTGAAAAGAGATATATAGTTGTTCGAGATAACAAACGGTTTCACCAATTTGAAGGTGGTTTGTGCTCATGTGGGGACTACGGGTGATATTTGGGCTAATATGCTTTGTTTTTGTTGAGATATATGATGTATATTATGGATATATGATAGGAGATGTGATTCGGAAACATGACAGAGATTTGGATGACTTTGTTTTGGTTTATATTTGACTTGATTTGTTTTTGTGATGATAGGCCGTGTTTAGGGGATTTTCTGTATATTATGCAATTAGGATCATACCTTTAGATTTAGTTTAATTCTTTTCTTATGTTTAGCCTATCCTTGCGTCCACATATTTGAGTACCCTTTGTACAGAATCAATCAATCAGAAAATACAAATTTTCTCTATTTTATTTTCTGATCTTGTGTGTTTGGAGGTTCTTTAGTGGATCGTAACTTTGTTCTACAAAAAATCCATGAAGCTTTTCCAAGGCATAAATCTCATGGAGGCTTTCAAATAAAGGGTGTTCATGGGTAGTTTTAACGCGGATTATGGCAGTGACTGAGTATAATGATATTGGTTCTCCACTCTTGGATAGACCATTGTATTATTCATCTCAGAAAGGATGATCAATCTACCGAAACTCTCAGAAAATAAATTTGCTGTGGCAAAATGTTGATGGCAGTGCTAAAATTTGCTGACTGTTAAATTCTAGGAATCCTAAAAGTCCTCCAGCCAATTTTGCTGCGGAACTGGATCAGGGCTATGATTAGTTTATGTGTTTGGTGAACTGGCTCTGAAAACAGAAAATGTTTATTGCCAATAACTACTTTTCCCCTTAAATCAGCAGTTACTTATTCTTTCGGGTGGTTACAATTGGATCCAGCCTTTTGCATCTCTCACCCTTTTTATAGAACTACTTATTGGACTGCAAAAATACTTGCAGGGGTGACTGAAAGTCTGTGTAACAAAGCAGGCAAAATATCACAAAAAGAGAAGCTAAAGGTGTATTATCATGCTTTAGGTGCAAAGCCTTTCTTCAGAGTTTGAATGGTGCCAAGTGGCAACATCAGTCTTGAAATTATGTCAGAAAATTGATAACACAAACTCTAAAACTCGTTTGAAATTGACAACACCAGAAAGTTATTTATTGTATTTCAAGTGATAACAATTGCAACAACAATTAGATCCAGCATTTCGCATCTTATGCCCTTTTGTAGAACTACTTATTATTGGACAGCAAAACACTAGCAGGGGTAACTGGAAGCCAGTGTAACAAAGCAAACAAAGTGATACAATATGGAACCTAAAGGCGGTAATTATTGGCAATATCCATTATCCATTATCATCATGCTTAAGGAGCAAAACCTTTCTTCAGAGTTTGAATGGTGGCAACATCAGTCTTGAAGGCCAGAGCCAAGACATTGTCATCAATGGTGGTGTTAAAGAGAGTGCTAGGAATTGACACAGTCCCAGCACTGGCACTTCCAAAGGCAGATATAGCGAGTGCTGGCTTCTGACTATCCGCATTGTGTTGGAAGTGCACGAGACCCTTTGGAAACACAAAGAGATCTCCGGTTTGTAGTGTCTGAGTGAAGAGTTTGTTGGTTGTGTCCACAAATCCCACTTGAAGGGAACCCTCAACGGTGAAGAGTAACTCTGCAGAACGAGGGTGTGTGTGTGGTGGGTTGATGCTGCCACCAGGGAACTCAAGGATTGCATATGAGACACTTTGTCCATCAAGGGCTGGAAATTCTACCTTGGTTGCCTTCAACACTTTGAAATCTGAGACAGTGTTGTTGGGTGAAAAAATGACACGTAAGCCGGTGAAGGTGAAGAAGTTGCCATCAGGTATGGTGTTGGGTGGAACTATGAAGTCAGTGAGAATATCTGGGTCACCAGCTTTTGATATTTGCATGATGGCAAAAACAGATATGATCAGTGTGAGTACTTTAAAGATGGGGGAAGACATGATTGTAATTATCTATGAGGCTGAAAGTTTGAGCCTATAGGAAAACTTAATTAGATATCAATGTGGTTTGAAGATGATGTGCTTTGAATTTCATGATCTATTTATAGGGATCTCTACACTGTATGCTGGCTGCTTGTATTATAACAAGTATGGAGATTTCGAAGCAAGTTTTATTCCAGTCTGCAGCTGTTTGTTTCTGCCATTTAGCTAGTTTGAGGGCATCAAAGAGACAGAGAATTGTTAGAGACGTAGGCGACAATAACCTTTGCATGAGTAGCTCTTCATGCCAAAGTCCAACCACATAACAACAAAAGTTAGTTTTAATTTTGCTTTTGTTGAACTTGTTAAATGAGTTAGAGAAAGGTTATTTATAGTCATACATACTATAAATGATATGCTTGAGCAGTATAACATTGTATGAAGTTGTAAAATGATCTAGATCACACTTAGGAACGAAAAAGCAGGGAAGGATAACAGCCCAAAAATCGGTAATGCATGAAGACTTAATACCGTCTAGATATATTGACAAATGTCAATATTTTTAGACTGTCTTCCATCCATCCTCCAATCTTCACTTTCATCATTAAAAGGAACAACAAAATAAAACAAAAGGACTTAGGACTCTAAGTTCATGGCACCATTGGCATTTCGGTGGAACTAAAAGCAAATTATTCTTTTTATGCAAAGTGAGCATATTCTACTTGGTTTTAGCTCTTTAAGTTCTTAAATTTTGTAGACAGCCAAAATGATAACAAGAATGAGCTTTGTAAACATCAGATCCAGCTGGATAACAGGTTTCGCGTATTAGCTCATTTGGAGCAACTAATACTTACAAATTGACCCTACTAAAAGGAAGGCATTATCATTAACTTAAAAATGATCTCATTTGAGCTTAACATAGATGCTTCGGTCAAGTTTTTTATTTTCTTTTATGCTTTATTGCCAGTAACTAGAAACAAAAACTGAATAAATGTCCCCGAAAAAATCTAGTGTAGGAATATAACTTGTAAAAGTCAATGAAATGAGAAGGCTGATATCTAGCACAAAGCCAACCAGATGTGAAGCATATCTTCATAGTGTTTTGTTTAGATTTAATAAATAAGTAAGTCTCTCAATTTTTTGGAAATTTTTAATAAGGTTCCCAAACTTTAAAAAAAAAAAACCTGTAAATGAATCCTTGATCTTCTACTATTTATGTAATTGGATCCAGAGTTAGTTTATGGCGAATTGAAACCCACAGAAAAATAACATTTTACGGGGCTTTAAAAGATCAACGACCTATTTACAAATTTTTTCAATTTAGAGACTTGATTAGAAATCCTCGAGATCTAGTGGTGTATTAAACCTTTTTGTTTATGAATTGGTGGTCGTTATAGAATAGTAGTGGAACTTATTAATATTGAGATCATCAAATCTAGCACACGGTGATAGCACTTATATAGCTGGAGATTACAAACTGATGAACTAGATAATATCTAATAATTAATACTAATACATAAGTAAAATAACAAACTGATAAGGGAGAGATTAAGCCAGTACTTGTTGGGTAGCATGAGCAAATATCACCTAATGGGAGCCCTTGCCTTTAGCTCTTTGATAGTCCGACGTGGCAATGATCATTGATCTGAAAATGGCTGAGCATATTTATCTTTGTATCATACATTATGCAGTTTTTGGAAATTTCTAGCTGTTGAGTTGAATTATTATTATTATTATTATTATTATTATTTATACTAATAATTAAGAAAATATCCCTATTTCGTGTACCTAATTTTTTAGGCGATTATGTTCTATTTTAAAATAACTTTTCAATCATAATAGTTATAACTTGTTTGGGTAAACTTCTAACTTTAAAAAAAGAAACTAAGAAGAAAAAAAATGAGTTGAACTTTTCTATAAACAAAAATAAGTTTTTCATTAATTAATTTTTAAAATTTCATCAATATAGTATAAATAAGCTACAAATAAGTTAATAGAAAACTTATTTTAGATTATAGAAAAGTTTATTTTATTTTTTTCTTCTGCTTGAAGTGTTTCTAGATAAACTTATATCCAAACAGATTCATATTATAAATTTTTTTTCAATCAGTTATTTATATTTTTTTTTCTTTTTGACATAATTTATTTATGTATCTCTTAATGATCTTTATATTTTTAATTAGAAAAATCAAGGCACGGTTTTAACTTATTATTATTATTTGAAAAGAGAGATACTTTATGCCTTTATTTATATTTTTTTAATATAAAAAGAAAAAGTTATTGAAGAAATTAGTGACAGTAGTTATATTTTAAATATTTGTAAGAGAAATGAAAATAATTATATATATGGAAGGATAATTTAGAATAGAAAATGTGTATATTTAAAGGAGCAATTATATTTATTAATAGTTATAAATTATTATGAGTTAGTTTGTTTAAGTTTATTTTTCAAAAATAAGTGCTTTTTAAAATAAAATAAATAGTTTTATAATTTTGTAACGTGTTTATCTAAATTATTTTTACTAAAATATTTTTTTTTTACATTTTTAAAAAAAAAAGTTATATCTACTTTTTAAAAAATACTTATATAAAAGATACTTATTTTAAAATTATTTTTTATTTTAAATTTAAACAAACTCATCTTTTATTTATAAAAAAAAAAAACCCTTCAATCTTATTCACACCTGTATGAATCTTATTTAATTTACACTTGTATGTAGGAGTCTAAAAAGTTGGCGGAATATAATTCTATTGTGTGCAGAGCAGTGCTTTCCCACGAGGGAATAACGAGACAATAATCTCATTCACAAAAACCTGAGCTTTATTACGTTGTTGCTGTAGATGGAGGAGGGTAGAACCGTGGTGGTGTCTGCTCTGCAGTTTGCTTGCACCGATGATGTCTCAACTAATGTCGCCACCGCCAAGAGGTAACAATTTCACCTCTCTTTCCTTATTTACCCACTTTCAATTTCAATTCATTTCGGATTGTTCACCCTTGCAACCCAATTTCATGTTCTGAATCCTGAACTTGGTGATGAGGGTCACTAGTTTATGAGCTGCCCAGGTTAAAAGGTTTCATTTTTAGCTCTTGCTTGCACTGACTATGGCCCACATTCAGAGGAAACGTTACAGTGGAACAAAGCTTTACGGCAAATCAGTTGTTATAGAACAGTCTAATAACAGACCTCACACTCATTTCTCACTGCACTATATATAATTTCTTTAGGAGATTTAAACACTCTGACAGATTAGAATGCCATTCTACAAAAGGAACCTTGAATGTTGTCACCTTGGCCTGTAGCCAAGCCCACACTCTTACCTTTGACACATCTATGATTGATTCCACATCCACATTCTGATTTTTGAAAACAACCCCATTTCTATGAGGACCATGATGTCCATATTTAAAAGGGAATCAAGCAGGCTCTCTAATTCAATTGTCCTCTGGATTTTGTTTCTGCTTCTAACTGAAACTTTTTGAGCTTCAGCTTTTCTTCCCTGATTATTGTTTAAGTATATAAGATAATTTGTAGACTAATCAGTGGCAGAAATGAAATTTCTATGCATGTTATGTGATGCTTTTTTGGCTCTTGTGCAGGCTGGTTAGAGCTACCCATAAACAGGGTGCGAACATCATTCTGATTCAGGTGTGCATATTTAAAATCTGGGACAGCCTTCCCTGACAATGCGTCCTACTTGTGTTACATATCAATTATAGAATATCTAATTCCATACAATCTTTTGTTGACTTCTTTTATTGCTTGATAAGGTTAACGTCAAGTAGGATATGTGCATAAATAGATTTTGTGTATTTTCATTCATTGGGATTATTTGATCAACCACTTTAACTAAAAGCAATCTTGTTTTAAGGAAAATGAGGAGGTGAAACCTCCAATTTAGCAATGCAAATATTGAGGTTGTGGGTTAGAAACATAAATCTGGTTAGGTTACCAATTTACTTTAAGACGACTTCCTTTGATTTATAATTCACTAAGTAGGTTGCATAAAACCGTTTTTGTGATGGTATTTCGTTTATATAACTATTTTTTACCATGAATAATACAATACTATATTACCAATCTTAGCAGGTTACTGTCAAGGACTTTGACTTGAGTCAAACTATGATATGCTAGATGAAAAATCTAGTGAGACTATGAGAGAATCTGTTAGACGGGAAGCAGAGTTGCTCTTCTGCAATATGCTTGTGTAAAATGGAATTTGAAATACATTTGGATAAATTACATTACTACTTCTGCATTATTTATTAATCTAATATGCACTGCTTGCTTACACTAAATATCTGGCAATCTGGCATTGATTTCTTAATAATGCTGATGATTCTTGACTGTAATTGCTGACACTGACAGAATATTTTTGCTGGAATTTTATTTATCTTTAAAACCACTGATTGACAAATGGGATTTTTATGACTTTTGATGTTCATACAGAAAAAAACAGATTCCTTATCCAGTTATCCCATCGTTGTAGAGATAGTAATTTTATGGGACTCGTTAATTCAGATGGAAAACCCTGATTGGTTGTGTGTTTGGATCATATTAATGATATTTGAATAATTTCAAAAACTCTTTGAAGGTTATTACTTCTGTCAGGCACAAAGAGAGGATTTCATTCAAAGAGCTAAGCCACATAAGGACCATCCCACAATCCTCAGGTAAAATAATTGAAAAAGTAGCTTCTGTAATCTGCTTCTTAGTCACTGCTTGCAACCACTCAATGGACTGGAACCATATTATGGTGCTGTAAGGGGCAGAGGAACAAATATTGGCTTAGTCTTTTATGTGCATCATCCTGTAACGAATCTTATTCTTGTTCCAATGTTCATGATGCAGAATGCAGAAACTTGCAAAAGAGTTAGGTGTTGTCATACCAGTTAGCTTCTTTGAGGAGGCAAACAATGCACGTTATAATTCAATAGCCATAATTGATTCTGATGGAACTGATCTTGGGATTTATAGAAAGTCCTATATTCCAGATGGACCAGGTATGAAATATTCAGGCCATCTATATGTCATTTAGTATGTCTACATCCTAACTCATCAAACAATCTCCCCTACAGGTTACGAGGAAAAGTTCTATTTTAATCCAGGTGACACTGGATTTAAGGTAGGTGTTTAAGATAGCCTTAATTGATATTCACTGCTTTGAATAACCTTGGTTTTATGTTTTTTTTTTTTTTTTTAATGATTGGTGAACATAGTCTAACATTGAGGCTTTTGCTGAACAGGTTTTCCAGACTAAACTTGCAAAAATTGGAGTTGGTAAGAACTTATAATTACTATAACTGCATTCTGTTCTTTTTGCCTGTACTCAAAACTTCATTTAGTGTGGCTGTATCAAGATTGTTAGACAGTCAGAAAAGAAAATTGTTGAATCTATCAAAAAACATTTTCCCAATTTTTATTTTCGCTTTGCTAAAGCAACCAAACACATATTGGGAGCTGCATTTGAAAGGAAAAAGGCAAAACGTGTAAAGAATGAAGAAAAGTTTTCTGTATATTATTATTATCCCACTGTAGGCAATATATGTATATATACAGCATAGGATCCTATTCAGCAACAAAATATCAGCAACGAAAGGAATAAGAAAATAAAGAAAAATGCAACAATATACAGCTAATACTTATCTAGAATCTTCTGATATAAACAGCAAATATAACAGAAAAGATACTAGGAATATGCTGAAGATTGAGGAACAGATTGGGCCAAGGAAGCATTGGGCTTGTTCTGTTTTAGCATTTTTTCATCTTTCTTCCAGATAGGAAACTGAAGAATTATCTTTTTTACTATTTTAATTAAGTTTCATGTCAGCTATTTGCTGGGATCAGTGTTTTCCTGAGGCAGCCTGAGCAATGGTGCTTCAAGGTGCTGAGATTCTATTTTATCCTACTGCTATTGGGTCTGAACCTCATGATGGAAGCATTGACTCTTGTGACCACTGGAAACGAGTAATGCAACGACATACTGGGGCCAATTTGGTAGTTTTTGAACGCAAGCTAATAGTTACCCATCCACATATTATCATTTATAATGTGTATCTATAAGGTGCATATCTTGCTATCTCTTTCTTATATGTGTATATATGCCATGCTCACAGTTGTTTCTATTTCCTAATCTATAACTCCTTCAGCATTAGTTGTTGGCTAAAATAAGCCAAGATATACTATGCTAAAGTTTTATTAGAGAAAAGGAAATTTACTGTATGATCATTTTTTTTTATATAAATATCAAGGGTTTAACCACTTGTGTAAACACTTGTGTTTAAACTTTTCAACATATTTGATCAAATAATTTTGGAAAATGCAGGTACCTCTTTTGGCTTCAAATAGGATAGGAAAGGAGATAATAGAGACTGAGCATGGAAAAAGTGAGAGAACATTTTACGGAAACTCCTTCATAGCAAGTAATTTTTGTGAACTGTTTTCTTTTCAGCACAGAAACTTACCTCACTCGTTTGACCAGTGTGGGAAAACCCTTCATTTAAAAGATGACATACTTTTTCCACATTCATCTCAACCTTTGATCAATATTTTCTTGCTGTGTAGCATCCCCCCACCCCCTGCCCTCCCTTCCCTTCACCTCTTCTTTTTCTTAATTGATTTTTTTCTTCATTTCTTCTAACACTTGGGAAGATTTAGCTGCAGGCATAACTTCTCTGTTTATATTTTTGTCTTTTCTATCAATATGCAGGACCTACTGGAGAAATTGTTTCAATTGCTGATAATAAAGAGGAAGCTTTTCTTATTGCTCAGTTTGATTTGGACAAGATCAAATCAACGAGGCATTGTTGGGTATTCCATGATAGGGGTCCTGATCTCTATAAGGTGCTTTTAACATTAGATGGCAACAATCCCGTCCAATGATAGATATACATCTTACCTTGTAACTGTTATAGAGTGATACCTGGAATGGTTTAATCCTTTACAAACTTCCAGAGCGTTTATCATTCACCAAATAGGCAAGAACAAGGGACAACACAAAAATATCATCTGTTAATTCCATGCAATTTAATAAATATGTGGAATTAATGATCAATCAGCTATGAAATTTGATGTTTTGTAGTGCATTTTAATCATAAACAATTCATCTGAATCATTTGACACCATGTATGAACATTATATTTCATTTTATGCAATTTCGACACGGAAGTTTTCTGAAGTGTTCTAAAATTTGCTGTTAGCTTCGAGAAGTGATTTGTTCTGTGTTTATATAGATCATTCCTGTAATTTTTCTTAAACCATATTTGGCCGAGGTATTGTGATACGAGAAGATATAGCTGTTGTAACTTAGGTAGCTTTTGGTTTGCAGACAGAACAAAATTAAATGTTTTGCATTTTTTTTTGGTTTTCTTAGAATTTTTGGGTAAGGGTCCAATCTAACTTCAAAAGTTAGCTCATAAAGTAAGATTACCTCTCAGTTATGTACATTATTTTAGTCATATTACTTACTGATATCTAACTCAATACTAATAGTTCATGAGATGAGAGTTACCTATCACATATACATTGTTTCAGCTATATTATTTATTTCAGCCATATTATTAGTTAAAGCAAGATCTCAAACAGGTTTAATCTTTTTTAATATAAACAAAAATCTATTAAATTTTAATCCAATGTCATGTTCCGATCTATTTTTAAAATGTATAAAAACAGTAAAACTTGTATTATATTATATTTACCGAAGATATCTAAGCAAAATTGTTGCTCAGAATGTACATAGCTCTCAGAAGAGGAAAACATGTTATTTCTTCACTCCTCCAAGCACCCCAAAACACTTAACTGGGCGGTATGTGAGAAAAAGATAAACATACACACTTCCTAATACTTTTTTTTATTGGTTGAAATTTGTTAGAAATTATAAAAGTATATAGGTCTCTCATATTTAATGAATCTTATTCATAATTTTATAATTTTCAATAAAGAGTCTATTAAATAAAGTATGTCATAGAGTAGAGTATGTGCTAGTATTATGAGAAAAGTATCATCTTCTCCCTCTAGATATGTTTTATATAAAATGTAGATGACTGGATCAAAATTGACACAAAAAGGGGGTAGAAAGGGATCAGAGAGATATTTGGTGGAGCTTTGTACTATTCCCCTTGCCGTTCGTGCCAAAAGAAAAGGATGATACTTGTTTCATTCAAAATTTTTAGAATACCTTTTCACAATTTATTTTTCTTTTACGTACTTTATTTTTTTTTTCTTATCTCTTTTTTTGTAAGATATATTGTGTGAAAATGTTGTCAAAATAGCATTACTCAGAAGAATCTTATATGTTCTGTGAATATTCTTTCCTTTGTTCTATTTTTATAATACAAGACTTAGGCCCTCGTCGTTACAGCAAATTTGGTTTGACTTTATGCAAAGAAGGAGGAATGAGCTAACAAGTATATAATTTCTAACATACTATTTTTAATATATATTTTCATTATTAGTTATAAATTTTTGAAACTTATGAAATAATATGAATATCATTTTACATTTTGTAAATTTTAATAAATGTAAACTAACACGTAAAATAAATATGAATAATATGGCATTACATTTACAACAATTGTATAAGCGATAATAATCTCACATAATGAACGAATTTTAATCCTGTACCAATTGATTATGAATATAAATTATTACTATTTGTGTCCGTTGCTGTTGGTTAAGCATTATTTATGTAATTTGTGCATTAAATCAATAAGAGAGCATCGAGCATTTTGCACATCACATTATATTCACAAATTTTTGTCTAAAATACCATGGCCGTGGATCACATATTACATGCTCTTATCTTGGTGCCCTTTTCTTCTTTTTGTGTGTCGTGTCTCTTTCACAATCTTATCTCTGCTACTACGATTATGGGTTCTGATTTATTTCTAGATTAGCCTACTTTCCCTTGGTTTTGTCTTCGTATTTTCTGTGGTAAGAAAAAGTGCTTCACGTGTTGCAGTACTCAAATGTGTCATTGCTAACCTCGATTCAACCCTCCCCGGCCATTGTGCTCATAGGATCGCATATTTGATTAGGATGAAAGTATGTAATGGTACTACGAATTATGAAATTAAGCTCAATTTCCAGAATGTGATTTACTCGTCTTAAAATAATGTTATTAGCGGAGTATAGTCTCCAAAAACTGGTACATGAAATTAACTTTGACGAAAAACTACTCGGGTGAAAAATTGGAACCAATCCATTATAATAAAAGAAAAAAAAACTGGATGGTAAAATGGTAATTCAATTCTATATTGTTTAATAAGAAGTTAGAATACAGGTGTGAATTCTTCATACTAGTTCCAAATTCAAACTATCATTTGTACATTTTACGTAGAGTTTTTTTTATCTTTCTTTTTCTCTCAAAAATGGGAATTTAGGGAAGTGGTTTATATAATATTAAATGTTACAGGTGAATTGTTTGATGAACCGTTTTCATAAAGCTGTGCCTCGTGTAATAATAATAGTGTAGTTTTATATATAGTTAAGATAGTCCTTAGATAACATGCATCTACCTTGTCTCACGTGAAAGTCCCCGAATTTCCACTTCCCATAACTAAGAAACATAAAATAAACGTGACTCGTTTACAAGGGAAGTAGGCAGCGTGGGACAACATCGAGTCCTTGACAGCAGATTGCAATTTTCTAGTTAGTCCACTAATTTTGGAACACACCACACAAAACTTTTTTTTTTTTTTTTTTACATAATATTTAGATTAATGAAAGATACTTTTCTAACAAGGTCAGAAAAAGATCACCAACTGCAATGAAAATTTATAGCAAGATTTACATGCTTATCAATACAAGTCTGAGAATCAAGTTTAAGTCACAGTTGATGTGAATGAAAACTCGATCAGAGGTGTCAACTCCTGTTTCCATCAGACAAAATCTATAGAAGTTAAAGAGACAAAAGGCAACATATTAAAGAAAAGATACAAAAACACAACAGTGCTTAATTTTTTTTTTCTTCTCTTATTTTTGTAAATCTTCCTTAGCATTCAAATTTTCTGCTCTTTCATCAAGTGAGTGGCTAGTCATCACTTGAGAATCAATCTCATTTTCTTCATGATTTGCCACAATCATCATTTTCCTCTCCCATGTTTTCTTCTTCCTCCTCTTCATCCATTGTTTCTACACCAAAATCATCATCATCTTCTTCTTCTTCTTCTATAGGTTCATCCTCAGGATGAACAAAATGCAGCGTCAGCCTTCCATCCTCTCTACAAGCATGCAAGAACTCATGTGTTGGAATCCTTACCTCTTCAAGAACAAACCTCCCTTCACTTCTGTAGGACCTGAAACACACCCAAGGCTTCCCACTCCTCCCTATGCAAGAAATAGGAGGAGGGTACTCACTCACCCTTGAACTCACACACCTTTTGACACCCTCTTTCTCCTTATACACTTCACAATTCTCACTCATTCCATCCTTGAAGTCTTCAACATCATCTGAACTCTCAAAGCCAAGACCCTCAGTGCAAAGGTGCAAACTCTCAGAACTCAAGGATGAGAAGCTGTCACTATTCTTGTGCCTGTTGGTGTTGTTTGTTATCTCAGTTGATGATGATGATGATGAAGTAGAAATGTGGGGAGTGAATGGTGATGATTTAGGATTCTCCTTGAAATGGAGTTCTCCAAATATCTCAGTGAAGGAGTGGGTTTGGTCTGTGGATTTTAGGGGTTTTATTTGGTTCCATGAGAGGGATTCAAGCAGGGTTGACTTTTCTGGCAAAAGGGTGTCGAAGATGTGATGCAGGCTCCCACATGTTGCCATGCCCTTCTTGCTAGCCAGTGTTTGGTGTTTTGTGTATAACTAAACACAGAAAGAAAGGAATAGGAAGTTGTAAGTGCTAACTTTTGGTAGTTGAGAGATAGGGGAAAAGAGCAAACGGGTATTTTGTTTTTTCTGTTGGTATCTTGCACGAAAACAGCATGAGATGAAAAAATTAAGGGGAAGATGCTATATATATATATATATATATGCAGTGGGAAGTTCTGATTTATGGTATCTTGTTTTTTCTGTTGGTGTGGCTTATAAATGGCCAACGGGTGGTTATACTTACGTAGCTTAGCCAGGATTTGTTGTTGGCCATATAGAAGTCCTAGGTAACTAACTATATGGTGAGATTTATCTTAATTCTTTTGGATAGAGATGGCACTTAATTATCCTTTATACAAGAGGAAATCAGTGATAAAAATTGCCTTCCGAATATTTTAGAAGGTTGTATATTCAAGATTTAAACCTGAAGTTGTTGTTTAAACTAGAACAATTCTGCTCTAATGAATTAATTCACGCATTTAGTGATAAGATTTATCTAAATCCAGATTATTATTCATTATCCACAATAAATTAAAAATTATAAAAATTACGGTAAATTGATTTCTTAAGCATCACGTTAGCATGCAAAACCGATCCTAATTTAGTATACCATGTATTCTTAAAAGTTAGTTGTCTAGGTACTCTCACCCTTATTAAAAGGGCTTCCAACCACCAACAAGGTCCAACATTGTGTTCCTTAAGCATGCTGACTGAGAGGGATTCCATTCTCTGACCATGCGTATGAAAAAGACTTTGTTGGGAGAGATAAAATCCACCATTTTGGTGACGCTATAATCTTGATGATTAATCTCATGACTTCTAGTTACTAGCATACCTTGCTTCCAGCAAAAAAGGCTTCCGACCTGAAAGTTACCTTTATACACGGTCATGGAAACGACTTGATGACTTGGTATCTTCCAAAACATAGTAGACCCAGTCTTGGGTATAAATCTAATACACGGATTGCATCAGGCAACAAATGTTTCAACCATCTAGGCTTCTACCTAAATACATAAGAAAAAAGGTATAATCATTAATTTGTCTGTGAAGATGAATACATAAAAATGGTATAACCAAGAGCTTACCTGTGCAGATGGCAATCCAATTGGACGTTCCTTTTGGGGAAGGAAACAAGGGACGGGACCACAACAACTTTCTTGGTTTTGTGAGGGGCAAATTTTGAGCAATGATTCGATCCTACCATGGTGCTGTCCAGAGTACAATGATGTGAACGCGGAGACTACTACTTGCACACCTACACTTACAGCCACACCCTTCTCTAAAATCTTCTAAAATTGTAACACATTTGAATGTGGGTACACGTTCAATTAACCGTTTTCACTTGTTGTAACTGTCCAAGTGGCTCTGCTAGATTGAACATTGAAGGCAACGTGGCATGCTTATATACAAGTGTCTCGTGACCCTTGGTACCACATTATCTAATTCACATTATCTAATTCGCATTGGTTAAAGACTAAAGTTATGCAGTATTATCTTTCTTGCAATAATACACAAATTCTCCTTAAGATGAATCTATTTTGGAGTTTGTACTCTCATATAAATTTTGTTTTATAGGGAATTGGTAATGGACTAATAATCTAAATTTGGAATCCTTCCCTATCAAATATTACTGTGATTAAACACTACAGTCCCCTTCAGCTTTCTGCACTAGGAGGATAAGGCTAGTAGCTAGTCTACAGAAAAGAATTGCCACAAACCAATAACTTATGCATGCATGGCTTCAAGTTCCACCATTCCCACTTCCACTTGTGATCATAATTTATCATTGGTGGAAAGAGGGAGAGGAATATTCGATTGAGTCCTTTAAACTTGCCGACTCCTTTCTAGGAAAATGGTTGTGGTTCTCAGTTAGCCCTCCCTTTCACTGCCTTGTCCCATTATAGAAATGTACATACAATTAACCCTTAGATGCGTTTTGGTGGGAAAAGTAGCTTGCAACGTTTTCTTTAAAGTTTGTTAGTTTTGTGGTTTTCATTCCTCTTGACATTTCTCACCTCCATAAAACTCCATGCCATTGGTCTACCTTTGTGGACCTGATGCTTCCCAAATCAATCATACAATATTTTTTCCATTAAAAGTTTGTATTGAAGTTCTATGGGCACTACTGTTATGGTCCAAGGGAAAAAGATTCCACTTCTACCTAAACGCGTAGCATGTCTCATTGCTATCATCTGAGCAATGTAGGTTTATAATAAAACTTATTGGACCATCCTTACTCTGGCAGGAAACCAAAATTGTAGAGTGAGGATCCAAAACACTATTCAAAAGGGCAACAGAAGATTAATTTATTATTAAGGAATAATTATGAACACAAGTAAACACACGGGGAATGATATTTCATTACAATGTTAGTGTGATCATAGTACTATTCTTGAAATCAGATAAGTTAAACAAACAAAGGAAAAAGGAAAAAGAAATCATAAAGGACCACTTCACAAACTTCCCCTGGCACTTTGCAACTTGAGACATAAACAAACTTACAATGCCACAATGTCAAATAATCAATTTACATTTCAGTGCCTCCTGTTCTTCACAGCCACGCTTTGATCTATTCATTTATTGTATCTATGTGGCTTAAACTACCAATTCCTTTTTTTTTTCTCAACAGGCACTATTTGATGGATCACAGGTTGCTGCCTCTTGTCTTTTTGGACTCTTTTCTAGCATTTGACTTACTTGATTGCCCAGTTTTACTCTTCCCCATGTTTCCTACGGGTGGAAACTCACAATACAAATCCTCATTGCAAACAAGATTCTCAGAAGAGTTTGTCAAACTGCCAGGTTCTCTTCCAGTTGAGTTGTTTTCGAATGATTCAGGGGAACGGTCTAAGGCAGTTTTCTCTAAAACAAAGTTTTCTTGAGCCTCTTCATTTTCTGCAGGAGTATCTTGCTGGAAGGACTCCAAAAGATGGTTTTCATTATTAACAGAAGGTTGTAGATAAAATCTAGGATATGATTCTACCACTGAATCCTTTCTTTCTCGCACAGTCCTTAATATAAGTGTCTTCAAGAAGTTCATTACTTGAACTGCATACATCAATGCAGATATAGGGTCTGCCATCTGCAATCAGAAAGACCAAATACTTTCATTGACTCGAACCTACTATCAGATAGAACAACTATCACATTGGCATCTTTATTTACTCTTGGAAAAACACAGCATAGTAAAGACTTCACTAAAGGTAAAAATATTGTCAAGACAAGTAGTGCAGAAAAGATTTCCTGAGAAAAGAAAACAATTGGATTTCAAAAGATTTCCATATGCAATTTAGTAAAGTAGAAAATGAAAATATATAGCACTTGTATGGTACATCTTTTCTTCCTTGAATCACTTGAGAATGAAAAAATATGGAAACACACCTGAGTCATGTTTGGTGCAAAAACCATGGCAATGTTACGCGCATTCATCTTATTAACATGCTCATGTAGGACAACATCAGCCATCAGGTTGATGGCCCAGTCTAAGAGTGAAGCTTCAGTATGAGGTAGGTGTCTCACTAGTTCAGAACATTCATCCTCAGTCTGGCATTGCATTACCTGCTCCGGCGATAATGAATCTAGAATGCCTGTAGGAAGTTCCCTAAACCAAGCCTTGAAAAATGCAAGAGTATCAAAATAGTATGTAATAACATGCATTTTCTTTATGCCAAATCAAAAGCACAAAGAATTAAGCAGCAGCTACAAAAGCAGTGTTTTGTAGCATTTACCTTATATCCTTTCATAAAAAAGATAGTTTGCTATGTACCCGAGTTTAATTCAATGGGATTCTGGAATGGATTCTGATAGTTACTTGCTAGGACAAAACTACACCAAGAAAGGTGACATATTCCAACTAAGTAGTGCTAAAGTTTTATGAAGCAGCAATTGAAACAAAGATGTTGGGAAACTTGTTATATTTGTCTAAAGACATGAATTGACAGGTTCTTAGTGGCTAGCAGTATATAAGTTGGAAGGTTAAGACAGAAGCAGAGAATGATATGGATGCAATTGGTCAAAATATGATTTAGGAAGAACAGAAAACCGATCGAAAAATGAAGGTTCTAATTGAGCTTGTCTAGAAGAAACGGAAAAAAAGAAAGGATAAAATTGTTTAGCAAATAATTTTAAAAGATTCACAAGCAAGGGTCATAAGACATTTCAGTTTCCACTTTCCAACAGGATCATACAGTTTACACATTGAAAACACTTGTATTGTAGTTTTTAGTTTTGTTTGTTGGTCCTGACGAACATTGAATTAAAAAGGAAAAACTAATCCTGTAATTGGGAAGTCATTTTTATATTTTTTTTTTAAATAAAACAAATATTAATTAGAAATTTGGATGATCATAGGAGTGGCAGTAGATCATTTGTCTGACTCAACTATTTAATAAAGGACATCTTAGGAAAATGAGAAAAAAGTTATAGAGGAGATGCAATAAACGAATAGGAATGACAATACACCCTCCCTCATAAACTGCAGGATGTTCTAGCTCACCATCTAGTCTATAAACCAGATATTATATGTGCAGTCAATTTTACTATTCATCTGATCCATTAAAACGGGTCTAGATATGGAATGTGGTACTATTCAGTCAAATACATTTCGGAATTTGGAAATGATGTTTGTTTGTCCCATTTATTAGACTTAGATAAATGTTTGAAATTGATAAGTTACTTTCTCTAATCAATTCTATTTGCACAGATGATTCTAGTACATGTTAGATCTATAATAATAAAAAAAAAAAAATTATTGCAAGCAAAAGTAATCATTATATCATAGAAGATACTTTTTTTTGTCAATATGATGATCCAGTTCAATTCACCAAACAAGCATCTATGAACAGGTACACCAACAGAGGAGCCAGAAGCAAACAATCATCTTGCAAGAGTTATACCTTAATTAGCCCTGCCAAACAATGTACATCAATGCCTTCTGGGACCACTCCCAAATTCAATTGATCCCTAACATGTTCCTCTTGACCATTGTCCGCGTTAATTCTGAAAATCCCCTCCACCTGCATGTGTAAGTTCAACTTTTTAACGAAGAAGAACAATTAATGCAATCATTTGCAAGATGAAAAAATAAGTCCCCATAGAGTAGTGCATGATAAAGCAGGACTATCATTTTTGCTGGTTTCACACAAATTGCATCCAATAGATAACCACCAACATCATCAGAAATTTACAGACAAATCTAGATGATCAAACCTGCAACCCTCCTTGAACATACAGATGCCTTTGCATCAACAGCAGAATTGTTGGCACACTGTTCCCTCTTGAGTCATACGACAACTGCATGGATTCTGTTGAAACTCCAAAAACAGATGCACTACATGTGATAAATCAAACAAAAGCGTAAATAAATAAACAAAACAACACAACCTTTAAATCAAAGACTCTAATATAAATGCATTCACAAATGCAAAAGATCTTGACATTCTCGTCTAATCATAAACTGTCTTGTACAGTATATTAATTTTTACCATAATTACCTTAAAACTCATACCTAACACGATTTTTGATTGGCTTATGTCATAAAAACTGATTAGTTCGTGCATAAAAATTAAACTCATAATCAAAACCATATTGTTTCTGATTGGTTGACTTTATAAAATTTGATGATGCATAGAAATTAAACTCGTAATCAAAACCATATTGTTTCTTATTCGTTGACTTTATAAAATCCGAGGATGCATAGAAATTAAACCCGCAATTAAAACTATAATGTGCATTAAAAATAACGCATAATTTTCCTCTTAAATATCAAAACTAATAAAAACCAACATGCATTTAGAAATGTGACTCTAATTCAATGGTGAAGAAGTGTCTTCAATTCATGCCTTTAAATATATATGCATGGACACAAACATCACACCTAGCACTAGGAGGCCTTCTGGGGACTTCAGGTTCAAACTCAACAGGCAAGCCCAAGAAACCATTGAACCTATCAAAGGTGACATGCGCAACATGGCGCACGTTAGTTGGGGAGCCAATGTCCATAATGGAGGCGATGCTTTTGCGAGGAAGCTGAAAGGTTTTCCTGAGAAGGGTCAGAAGAAGCGCCAAGAGAGGTCGGAGGAGAAAGGCATTCGGAGAAGAGAATGAAGAGGTTGTTGTTGTTGTTGTTGTGGTTGTTGTTGTTGTCCTTGTCTTTGTTGGTGGTGATGAAGCAACAAAATGAGGTGGGGAGGAGTGGAGGACCTCGGTCATGGCTGGCAATGAAAGAGGCCTTTACTTGGAATATAAAAAACGAAAGCACAAAGATTTTGTTTCAGAAAATGCCAAGGTTGTGAGTTGGAGTTGGATTGAAGGAAAGTGCAGTAGTGTTTGTAGGGTGTGGGACGTGAGAATCATTAACTCAGTTTTTTTTTTTATGTTATGTTGCGTGTTGTGGAGCATTGAAGAAAGTAGTAGTCACGCTTGTGTATGTGTGTGTTGGAGTGAGTGGAGAGAGAAAGTCACCAACAAGGATAGGAAGAGTAGAACTAAAGACAGATAGACAACAAAAAACAAACCAGTGAGAAATGAAATGAAGACTTGAAGATGTTGAAAACTTGTAAAAGAATATCATAATAATGGGCTTTTTTTACTGGGGATTTCAGCGCATATATATACCGATAAAGAATCAAAGATAATGTTAAAAAATATACAGTAACTTATGTATATTGTTCACCAATTGTTCACCAATTGAAATAGATTCAAATACATATTAAACTCACTGCAGACTGTTTTATCACTTAGGTGTATCCCATGTAATAAAAAATAATGTGTCATTATTGTATTAATTAGCTTAGTACACCAAAGTTAAATATATTTTTAGCTTCTACAAAACCTCTTCTTTAATGTTACCAGCTCCT
This sequence comes from Glycine latifolia, assembly GCA_013407115.1. Classification (NCBI taxonomy): domain Eukaryota; kingdom Viridiplantae; phylum Streptophyta; class Magnoliopsida; order Fabales; family Fabaceae; genus Glycine; species Glycine latifolia. Next base: position 26,282,552 of record CM023952.1, on the reverse strand, counting down.
CCTCACACCATCTTTGTACCATAAAATAATACACAAGTGTAATTTATAATATATATATATATATATATATATATATATATATAGCTAAATATGATGATGACCCAATAATTTAAAATAATATATTTTTATTTAAAGAATTTATACGAATCTGTCCTTTTGATTATGAATGATGAATAGAGTATTTATTACCTAAACTAATATAATTAATACGCGTGAGATTGTCTTCATTAAATTAAAAAATACCCTAACCTTTTTACGTAATAGCTTTTATACGTTATGTCCTGTTATATTGATCAAATAAATAATAAATAATAAATAATAAAAATCACAATAAATTTTTTGTGAATACAATAAAATTATATTAATGACTATAAAAAGATAGTTTGATTAACGATATTTCAAGAAATAAACTATTTTTAGTTCTCCATTCAATGCTTTATAAATACTTGTTCATATTTTTCTAATACGTTAAAAATTAATGTGATAATTTTGCTGGCTACCTAATTAATAAGAATTCGGCGGTATCATGTGTGTCTGCATGTATGTTGATAGAATTAATTACAGTTAAAATTAATTTTGATGCAACGAGATTATTGTTTAGATAAGAAACATTAGGAAAATGATTTTTTTCCCCAAAAAATGTTGATTGAATACTTTGACGCTTGAGCACCTTGAAATCATACAACTGAGGGCCATTGATGCAAAACCTCTCAATTGTGTTTTTTGTGGAGGAAATATAGTGATTATAATCCAGCCCACAACCTAGAATATTCAGTGATGGATTTAGAAACATGTCGAGGATAATACTCATATTACAAATTGATTTTTTTTACTTCATTTCAAATTATGAAAGTGGTTCTATACCAAAAAAATTATCAAAGTAGTTTATAATTATAATTATATATATAGAGAGAGAGAGAAATATAATATATTAAATATGTGTTCCTTTACATAATAGTCATTAAAAAATTATTCTTACATAACTTTGGATTATGTTTCCTGGAATACATATTGTTTAAAAAAAAACTTAATCCAAAATTATGTAAGAATTAAATTTTAGAATGGTTATTCAGTAAAGAAACACCTTATTTTATACTCTGGATTCGTCAATCCGGAAAATTAAGTAGATCCAAAAGAAGAAGAAGAAGAAGAAACAGCTTTACAAACAGAAAAGAAGGACAAAAGTTGAGGAGTTTAAGGAGGTCCAGTGCAAGGGGTTGAACAAGTAGCTGCCTAGGGGGACACAAGGGTGAGAGAGAAACTTATGGGGTGCAAGTAGCAACAGCCTTCATTATGAAAGATGTACACCAAACCCATAAAAGTGATGAAGCCCACAATAGCCCAAATTCTCGTGAACAAGAGTGCTAATTTTCCTCGTTGTAAAGTTATATAATATATATTAATTTTACTTTATTTTCTAAAAAATAAAACAATTCATAAACTTATTTTTAATATAAAATTATTTTGGACATGAAATAAGTAAAATGAAACGAAAGACCGGAATAGTTTTTAAGACAGTGTATAGTTCACTAATAGCATACATTTTTATTCAAATAAAAAATGAAATTTTATAGAAGTAGATTAATTAATTAATTTTTCTTCTTGTGGTATCTTTTTTAGTAATTGTTATCATTTTATCCTAAACATTTATTATTTGGATTTACCTTTAACTTCATCTTTAAGAGTTCTCCTCCAAATGATTTTCATAACTCATTTTCGTCTTTTATTTCCCCCATCACATTATCTATATTCATATTTCATTTCAAGTATTTTTATTCTTATCTATCTTCTAATTTTTTTTTTAAAAAAGGAATATTGAGAATGAGGATCCGTTTGGAAAAACCTGTCAATAATGTGGCTTTTGTATAATGATCCTGTGATAATCTGGGTTGTCACATAAGGGGGTTTACGTTGGAACTCGGATAAGAAAGGGGTGTAGATAGCATCTCTTCAAAATCGGGTTCATGTGACCGAGTTGTCACCTAAAGGAGGTGTATTTGGGAACCCGGACAGGATGGAGGTGTAGATAACACCTTTTCAAATCCGAGATCATGATGTATGTAGTATTGATAGGAAGACCGGGTTAGTGCATGATCGGGTTATCTCCATGCAAGTGGTGCATATACATAACACTTTATGGAAAAACGCTTATGTATGGAAAGGAACTCGGACAAAGAAGGAAAGAGCGATCGGGTAGTGATCTCGGATGTGTTTCTGAGTGATGATCTCTTATGTGTTACCGAGTTTGATCTCGGATGAGCAACCAGGTAGTGGTCTCGGTTGAGCTCAGAGGAGCTCGTTTTTAGTTGACTTGTAAAAGCCATCGGGTAGAGAGATCAGAAGAGCTCGCAACCCCTTTTGATAGAGTTACCAAGTTAGCGATCCTGGAAGTGGTTGGGAGGAACCTTGGACTGGTGACGTACCAAGTAATGAAGTTGGATGAGGTCGGATTAGGTCGAATGAAGTCGGTTGTGGTTGGAAAGAGTGCTCAGGAACCCGGAATATGGTAGTGAAGTTGCACTCAATATATATATATATATATATATATATATATATATAAATCCAACCCGGCAGCTTATGTAGGGTTTAGAGAACTCGGGTAGTCACACATAATTTGTATGAGGTATAATAAATTGACTTGCAAAACAGTAGACCCAAACCGGCAGTCAAATATCTCTACATTTTCACTTTACACAAGTGACACGTGTTGACTCTTTGCTGATTGTTTTGACGCGGGAAAGGTCCTCATATTACGATATGACGCGTGTCAATTTTCAGGATATTTAAGATATGCATAGTGAGATATTTCAGTAGAAACCTTAATTTCACCGCCTTTGCTAAAACACTTTCTCTCTCTCTTATTCCATATTTTCTTCATTGTTAAAGTGAGAAAAGGTTCTTAAATAACCATTCCTTGACCTAAATGTCTTCACCTCCAACGTAAGAATTAAAGAGTATCACCATACAAACTAGTTTCCAACCTTTGTTAGTTGTGAAAATAATCAGGCGAAGAGATCATTTTCATAGAAGAAAGTTAAAGTTTCAACTTTTAAGAGTTAGAAGGCACGTTCAGGACATCTAAGCTTGTAGAAGTTGTCCTCTAAGCTTTCCTTGCTGTTTTAAGGTACGATATGTGAGTTTTACCATATCTTTTGAGTTTGGAGTTAAAAGGAAAAATGACCCATATGAGTTAGGGTTGGTTTTAGGTGTTATTTCTTTGGAAAAATATGCTTAGGAGGTTGTTATGATGAAGGTTCAACCTTGAAAGCTAACTTTTCTGGGTTTTGGATATTTTGTTGTGCTCAGATAGATATTTTGTGGGGTTTACAAATCAATGGTTAGTTGGTTATGCTTGAGATATGGAAAAGAATTGGGTTCTTTTCATGAAACGGTTGAAAACCGTTCTTAATATCTTGCTTGCCTGGTGTAGGGCTTGATACAGAAGATATCGGTGGTTGTGACCACGAAGCTAAGAGAGTCTTTGCTGTGATAAGAGAAGGTAAGCACTCTATTCTTGAGAGTTGTATCCCTTGATTGTGTTTCACCATACTCCTGGGGAGTTATGGTTGTTGTATGATGCAGTGCGTGTATTTAAATTGTGTGTTACTGCTTATCGATTGAAACATACATGTAAATGATTTGCACTGTGATGTTTGTATTGTGATTGAGGAAGCCCTCTGGCCAGGGAAACGGACCATATATGAGAGTGTAAGACTCATCCAGAATGAGCTTCTCGGCAATTCATATAGGTCAGAGTGCATGAGATGTGCACGGTTGATATACATTTGTGCATGAGATGTGCACTGGCGAACTTGTATATCTGTGCTGGAATGGCACGTGGGTGTGATTATATACATGTGATGTTTATTAACGCCGGGATGACTATGTTTTATTAAAAGGCTGAGATGGTCATTATAATAACCAAGGTTAAATAAATAAAAGAAAAAGAAAGAAATATTTAAATTTAACTATATTCCGTCACAAAAGTGTTAGCGACGGATTTAGCGATGGTCAGAGAGTGGCGCCCGGAGGGCCAGAAATGGCCAGAAGGCCATTTTTCTTTGGAATTTGGCGCTAGAGGCGTGAAAATGGCGCCAGGAGCATCAAATCTTGGGCAGGCACCCTATATAAAGCCATTATCACGAATTTTGGGGCAAAAAACTGGTTTCTCTCCCTCCCTAAGCCATTTCCTCCATTGTTGAGTTTGGAAGCTCCATAACTGCTTATTCCTTGACCTAAACACCTTCTACTCAACTAGGAAATCGATTAAAACCTCGAGATGAGCTAGATCCTAGTTTCAATCTCTCGAAAAGATAGCCAATCGGAGAAATCCCGTTCTCTAGGGAATATCCTCAAAGCTTGGATTTTGAGAAGAAAGGAGTCATTTTAGAGGCGTTCAAGCTTGGAAAAGCTATCCTCTAACCTTCCTCGATTGTTTAGAGGTAAGAAACTCGAGCTTTAACCGGTTATTTCTGAAAGATGATTCTTGATGAGTTTTGATGAATTTTGAATAAATGAGTGAGTTGGAGTCGAAATTAGGCTTGGATTCTGTTGAAAAGTATGCTCAGGAGGCTGTTTAGATGAAAGTTAAGCTTTGAAACTTGAGTATTGATAAAGTTTAGTTTTGACTCTGACATCTGTATGAGTAGGAAAAATGTTGATATAATGATGAGTTTGAGCCTAGGTACATTTACAAAAGATGATCAGGAGGCTAAATAAACGGTGAATATGTGTTGAAATAGTCGTTCTGATAAACTTGACCAGTATTGATATTTAACTTGGCTTATTGAAAGATTAAGCAGATATATGCTTTGAACTAGCTTATATCGAGCCTTAGAGAGACTTTAGTGCCTTGATTAGGCTGAGCTAGATCCTGTTGAGGGTCTGTAAATCGCCTATAAGGTGGTTAGCTCTGATAACCCTAAGATAGAGGACAAAGAGGTTTTAATGGAAAGGAATAACGTTTCATTTCGTTTTAACGGTGGGGGACCGTTATTGATTGGTTGTTTGTATGCCTTGTGTAGGGCGTGATACAGACATTGCTGTTGGTTGTGACCACGAAGCCGGGAGAGTCAGAGTAGCGCTGAGAGCAGGTAAGCTCTTTGTTCTTGGGAGTGTTTCCCTTGATTGTGTTCCACCATACTCCAGTGAGAGTAATGGTCATTGTATGAGTTAATGCATGTATATTGAAATTGTGTGTTACTGTTTGGATTGAAACCATGTACTTGATGTACATAGATTGAGGTTATGTGTGTTGATTGATGAGATTCCTCTGACCAGTAGAATAGAATAGAATAGAAGATATATATATTTGTTAGTAAGTCCTGATGTGAGATGTGCCCATATAGATGGATGTAGCTTCCTCAGGCTAATGGTAGGGAGTCCTAATGTGAGATGTGCCCATATAGATGGATGTAGCTTCCTCAGGCTAACAATAGGGAGTCCTGATGTGAGATGTGCCCATATAGATGGATGTAGCTTCCTCAGGCTAATG
>CM023952.1:26256041-26277048 GCA_013407115.1 Glycine latifolia | reverse complement strand
ATAGGAAGTCCTGATGAGAAAAGTGCCCACATAAGTAGATGTAGCTTCCTCAGGAATTGATAAATGATATATATATGCCATGTACATGTGATTGTGTTTTAGTATGGCTTGAGAGCTGTGATGGCTAGTTGTAATGCCAATTTTGATATTATATGCATGAAAGTGAACCAGGGGGAGGAAAGACCTCCAAGGACCCTGAGTTTACTGAGATTGTTATCTCACCCCTGTTGGGGGTTATGTTTTGCAGGTGACACTCAGGGAGCAGCTGAGAGATCCCAGGGCAAGAGGCCCGAGCAGGGATAGGTTCTGTGAGAACCTTAGGCATAGGGTTGAGAGCATTTTAGCTCTACTTTTGATTTATGCCTAATGTTTTGTACCCGGAGAGGGATTTGTATAGTTTTGTTATGTATACACATTGTATATTAAGAGAATTCACCATATATGATGTACAGTGGGTGTTGTTAATAACGGTTGATGACGTCATTTTGGCTTATCGCTTCCGAATTAATTATCTGTGATAATTGCTGCGCTTAATGACCATAAATCAATGTTAATGAACCGGATATATATATATATATATACGGGTCGTTACAGTCATACTGCTGTTTTATTAAAAAGCCGAGTTGGCTTTGTTAATTATAATGCCAATGTAAATGCTATGTGTTGTGAAAGTGAACCAGGGGGAGAAGAGACTCCAAGAATCCTGAGTTTACTGAGATTGTATCTTACTCCGGTTGAGGATTATATTTTATTGCAGGTGATAGCCATCGAGCGAAGGACGAGGCCCGAGTAGAGGTGGTTCGGTGGATCTCGATTAAGAGGCTGAGTAGGCTGGGGCCGGGTTGGCTATAAATCGAGGATCCCGGACAAGAGGCCGAGGCCGAGTTCGAGGAAGCGGATTTTGGAAGGCGGTCTTTTGAGAGTCTGCTGACTCAATTAATTTTATTGTATATTTTGTAACCCGGTATGGATTTGTATATTGATTTACCTTTTGGAACAGAACCCGGGCGTCGGGATGTTTATCAAATTCCATACATAATATTAGACTGTAATATATAACGTCTTATTATTTTATGCTTCCGTATTTACTTAATTTACGTTAACTATTTGCTGCGCTTAAGACCATATTATAATGTTAATGAATCAGATGCATACGGGATCGTTACATTTTGGCAAGCAACGCATCTAAGATCTACCTTAAAGACGAAGCATAAAAAATAATTGCACAATAGTATGTGACTCTTTCAAATTCAAGTTTTTGCATGTTCGGAAGCTCTTGGGCTCTCCCTCTCTTTTATAGAGAAATTATCATATATAAAAATTCAAATTTTAGAGTACCAATATGAATTGTATGAATTTATCTTACTTTAATCAAATATTTATAAATATAATAGATGCAATTCAGTTGATAACATATACTAATTTATGATAAAGAATTTTAGGTTCAAGCTTGAAAAAACACTTTCAAGAAGGATAGAAAGTTTCAAACTAAAATCAATCTAAAAAGTCAAAGAGCTTGTGAAATATATTAGTAGAGAGTCAAATATCCTATTTCTGATGGTTAAAAAAAATCAAATTGTAATAAAATATTAAAGCTTAGGATAAATATTGTTGAAAAAGACACGGCATACCCATATTGACCACCGCCTTGGCAAAGAACGCTGTGGTTGCGTGTGAGGATTCCTGTCACTACGTCAAATCCTATAATAGTAATACATTAAAATTAAGACACATGCCTATATTACCAAACCCGAAACTAGAAAGTACCATTGTCTAACTTTTATCTCTCTCTCAACGTGGTCGTGCAATTAAGCAATCTGAATCCAAGGTTGTAACTAGATAATATGTATTCTTCATACCATTCTCAATCTCAGTCCTATGCTCCATCTGCGCCTGAACAACCTCCATATTCCAATTACCATCACACTTCTTCTACATCATCATCCAACTACCCCTATGGAAACGTTTCATCATCATCGAGTTTTCCACCAGGGACACCCCAGGACGTGATTAGGAGCTTTCAGATGGTGGATAGGGACCGAAGCGGCTTCATCGATGAACGTGAATTGCAGCAAGCTCTCTCTTCTGGATTCCACCACTTCAACCTCAGGACCATTCGTTTTCTCATGTTCCTCTTCAATAGTGCAAACCGACCCCTCACAATTGGTACCTAACTTCTATTCTTTTCTTTTTCTTAGTCTTTTAATTCAGGCAAATATTAATGGACATTGGTTAAGACTTAAGAAACTAAAAGGAAAAATGTTTTTGATGAGATCCATAAAATTCCGCTGTTTATGATTTTTAATGAGATACATTTGTTGTTCTCCAAATATTTTCTTTGTTTAGTTCCTTAAGTTTAGTTCCTTAACCAATGTTGAATATTTTCTCTGTTTAGTTGCTTAAGTCGTAACGACACTAATTAGTAAGATCCTTAAATTTATTGGGTTGGAGTTTTCAATTGTGTTGATATCAATTGGCTATTGCTTGTGCCTTCACAGGACCAAAGGAATTTGCAGCACTCTGGAGTTGCCTTGGTCATTGGCGAGTGAGTCTTGTTTTCATTTCTTCTTTTATTCTTTCTCAAGATAAGCATGTTTTATGTACAATATATAGGAAAAGAAAATAAGAAAATAAAATGAATTGAATTAAATTTTTTTTCATAAGTAAAATTAACTTATTATACATATAAGTTTTTATCAGTTTTTTAGAGAATTTATTTGAAAGAGTTTTATAACATATAAATTTTTTTCTTAGGTTAGAGAAAAAGAGTTCAATTTGTTTTTATTTTATTTTATGTTCCTCTCTTATAAGTGATTACAAAGAAGTTTATCCAAATTGCTTGGGTTAGAAATTTGTGTTTTACAATAGAACTTCACCCCATGTGATAGTCTCTGAATCTGTTACTTCAATTTGTAGGGCATATTTGAGAGGTACGATAAAGACAGGAGTGGGAAAATTGATCCATTAGAACTCAGAGATGCTCTGTATGGTATTGGCTATGCTGTACCAGGCTCGGTTCTACAACTTCTGCTTTCCAAATACGGTGATGGAAGTGGTAGGAGGGTTGAACTTGGTTTTGACAGTTTTGTCGAGTAAGATTTTTTTATCTGGGTCTTTGAAGAGAGTAAATTTTCATTTTGGTAGTTGAGAGATTTTTTATTCATTAATTTGGTCCTCGAAATGTTATTACATCAATATTGTCCTCAAATGATGTTTTTCTTTTTTATGTCAAAAGACTTAATCTTGTCATACTATGATAACATAATGATTTGGGGGCCATTTTGGTGTAGCTTATGTTTGGAGCACCAAATTGGTATCTGAAAATTTTCAAGGACTAAATTGGCTTTTGCTGTATTTGAAAATGTCAATAATGTCATTATATATCTGATGTTCTGTTTTTTGATGTATGCAGGTGTGGGATGATTATTAAGGTAAAACTCAATGAGCTTTTGAAGCTATGGACGTGCCTCTCATTTCTCTATTTCTTCCTGTGTTTCTTTTTTATCCTTTTCTTTGATAAGGGCCAATTCACCTGTTCCATTGTTTGTTTTGCTTGATATATGGTTCGGGACATAGATGTCTATACTCTATCCTGTTACATTCGTTAGCATATGCATTATCTTCACTTTGTGATATGTGATGAGAAATAAACATTTGGTCGGTGTTATATGGTCATGTTTGAATAAATTTCTCCACAGGTGCTTTGGAAAAAAACAAAAAACAAAAGAGTTTTTTTATAAGTTGAAATTAATTTATGTATATTTGAAATTAACTTTTCAAAATCGAAAAAAATTTAACTTTTGAAGAAACTCGTATGGGGTTTTTTTACAAATTTATTTATGCATAATTTTAACTTTTATCATAAGTTTATTTTATGTCATTCTCCTATAAATGTTTATAGACAAATTCATCAAAACAGGACCTACCTCTAATAAACTTTGCCAAGAAAAACCCGAAGACCTAAACATTTTGGACCATCATTTGTTCATTTCAATATGTAGAAATTAGCCTTGGCATGAAAAATTCATGCTCTTGTAACCAAGTGTTGATTCTTGTTTATTTACTTGTGTTTGTTGCTGTGCTAATTACTTGTTAACACTTTCAGGGTCTGACTGATAAATTTAAGGAGAAGGATACACGGTATACGGGTTCGGCTACACTTTCATACGATGCCTTTATGACTATGGTCCTTCCTTTCCTTGTATCTTATGATTGATGAGTGATGTTCATCGGCAAGATTTCCAAGGTCTTTGCTGCTACATTCAATTGATTGTTTTATGACTTCGATTGTGAAGAAATTTTTAGGGTGCAACGATTTGTTATATTCATTTGTGTTCCAGTAATGCTCACATACATCTCATTCATTTACATTTTTTTAACCAATTTACCTATTATAGCTAAGGGGTTTGTGGCAAGATAAGTGATTAAGCGTTAGTAGGTGAGTGGTGAAAGTGTGTATATAGAACAAATGTATGTATTTAAACTTTTTTTTTCTCTTGTAAACATTATGTGAAAGATGTGCAAGTTCCAAGAATTTGTTTCAATATTTATTGATATGAATAATTTTACATATGCACAATTTCACACACAAGTTATTCAGCAAAAAACAAAATTCAAACACAAGTTTCTCATTACTTCTCCCAAACTATATATTAAACTAATTTAATCAACTACATACTTATAGTTAAGGGTTTGCGGAAAGGCAACTAAAAAAATAAAGCCAAAACACAAACTTCTACGTAAATACCAACCCAGCGGACATGATGAAATAACTCCATATTTCATGAGTTCGATGTGTTGTAATTTGTACAAGTATTGCTTGCATCAGTTGAGAAGAATGTGTGTATCACTTATCGATAATTGACCCTAAGAAAAGGGATAAATAGAGCCAGGTCGTAGATTTAGCTAAATTTTAGTCGACCCCATCCATAAGATACGTGGGTTCCACCACCGTCAATTTTAGTCGATCCCATCCACCACATGAAATTACAATTTGCACTTTATCCCAGCTATTATGATTTGAACATATAAGTAAGTTTAAAAAGATTGAGCAGCCATTATCTCTAATCATTCACCAAATCTTACATCATACATCAATAGAATATTTTCCAACGTGTTTAGTATTAAGTTTTTTTTTCCTAAGCTAGTATTAAGAATTGCTAATATTATTAAAAGAGAAAAAGAAAAGAAAAGAAAGTTTAATTGTATGACAGCAAAATTTTATTCAAGTCTAGTTGTATATATATCAATGGTAGGTTTTGACTATATTAGGGGTGAACCTGTGTGTTAGCCAAGGGGGCCATGGCCCCCCTCATTTTTTTGAAAATTTCATAATTAATATAAATGTTTTAATTATTAAGTGATTTATTTTGTTAATTTTAAATTATTAGATAAGCGTGTACTCTATTTTAAAGGCTTTGTTAAAGATTGAACGTGGCCTGTGGCCTTTCTTTGTGGCTCCAGTCGTCCATGAATGTTAAACAGATATCCTTAAAAAAAATATAGAATAAATTTTGAAAATTCATTCAATTTAAACTTTTTAAATTTTTAAATTATTTTATTAGTAGAAGTGTAGAACATATTTTAATAAATCATTTTATTAATAGAACATATTGTATTTAGTTATATAACCTATATAGACTTATAAATATATCATAAGAGTTTAATTATTATGTATTTGATTATATAAAATAATGTTATACTGTTATTTAATTATAAATATTCATTTATAACTTTTAAGATAGTTATATAAAAGTTAACATATTTATTATACACAGTAATTCATAATTAAATGACTATATAAAATTATTATACAAACTATTAATGTATTCATATTATAATATTAGCAAGCTTGATAGTTTTATTTGTTTCGTATCTCATAAAATGAAGTTTATTTATTTATTTTCATGTGCTAATTTATATTGTATGTATAAAACTCATAAAAAAAATATTGTATGTATAAATAAATCTAATTAAATTTAAATATTTGAAAATATAATTGAATTATTTTAATTCCCATTTTTTACTGCTGTTAGTGTCGCAACTGAGATCATGCAGAACAACAACAAAAAGTTTAATAAACAAAGGAATTGTCACTATAGTTTTTTTCTAAAATAATCTTTTTGAAAAGAAAATGACCTTTGGAATCAAATTGGGAGTTAATTACATATAGGAAAGATACTAATATTTTATGATGTTGATCATAAAGATTATTACCTCTAATTAATTAAGCAAACTAATTTTAACTTTTAAAATATATATCACACTAAAAAAATGGTGACTATGACGAACATCAAATTTTATTATTCTTTTTAAAGAGAGTTAATGTTTTATTTTTTGATTTATTGAACTTTAGGATTTCTGAATTGTCACACCACATACATCCTAAGAAAACGTATAGCAACAACAAACAAACAACATTATTGAAGCTAATAACGGTTCAAAGCTCAGAACTAGAAGAATAATTCAGGGAACAAGAAGAGAATACCCAACGGAGGATATATTATTTGCACAACAATTGCACAATAAAATGAATTACCAAATGGAAGGTTGTCTTCTATTAATAATTCAATGCACAAATACAATCTCGGTCCTTTTTTATTCAGGAAGATTACAACAATTATTATCTCCTCCGAGTTTCTTTTCTCTTATTTTACAAAGCTCTCACCAAAACCCCGATCTCATCCCTCCTCTTATATCAGATTGTGAGAGTCATTGTTGACTTTACCACCAAAGGGTCTTGCGTGTTGCAGCTGTTTTTCAACCATGAGTCTTTCATTTTTCCTTTCTTGAGCCCATAAAAGAAATACGTTGGACGAAAGAAGAGGTGCATGGGAAGGAGTTGTAACCGTATGGAGGTAAGGGTTTTCTCTGATGCAAGGGTGAGTTGGGTCGCAAGTGAAATTTGACTTGAATTGATTTTTATTGGGTTCCTGCAATGTTATATGGAGCTGAGTGTTAGGCAGCGTATAGATAATATGAGCATAAAATAGGGGTAGCAGAAATGAGGATGTTAAGGTAGATGTGTGGTTATACAAAGATGAATAAAATAAGAAATGAAGATATTCGACGAAAGATAACAGTAATACCAATGAGTGAAAAGATGATAGAACATAGGTTGAGATGGTTTGGGCACGTAATGAGACGACCTCTTGATGCTTTGATAAGAACAAGAGTTTGTTACCAAGATCTTGTAACAAAGAGAGGTAGAGGTAGACCGAAACTTACCTAAGAAAATGTAATTAAACAAGATTTAATAGAGTGAGATATAGATTGGCAGAACATGTGTCTTAAGACGAAATGGAGAAAAGTTATAAGCTTGATGAATGGTTAAACATGTTATTATCTCTATGTTCCAAATGGTCCCCTTATAGTTCATTTCCTCATCATTTTTTCCCCTTCGTCTCCCATCCTTATTTTATTTTATCCTATTTTTCTTTTCTCTTGTCTTATTTCTCCTTTTTTTCAACTTCTTCGTATTTATGATTGGATTCATCTACCACCTACCCCAATTAATTTAAGTTAAAAGTGTTCTTATGTTGATGTTGATGAGTCAATAGTTCATGACTGAATTGAGTTTCACCATTAATTTGAAAAATCATAAAGTTGTGAAACCTTTTCTCTCTTTTCTTTTGTGATTTTTTTCTTTACATTTTTTCTCTCTTTTTTTTCATTATTCTTTTCACTTCTTTTTCTTCATTCTTTTCTTTCAGTTTTTCGTAAAAAAATATAAATAATCTGAAAAAATTGGGTATTAACGGTTAGTAATAAATGAAAATAAATTTTTACAAAATTTGTTTGTTTATTGGCTCTCCCTTACTTCAATCCTGGATCTGCCCCTCACTATATTGAGCACTAGATTTATATCTTAATTTAATAACAACCAATTGCTTAGAATGATAGAATTGAAAATCGAATCTAAATAGTTTTTGCAAAAATATAATTTGACTTGATTATTTTAATTCAACTATTCGATTTGCACACATATATCTAAATAAGCTATCCCACCAATTGGCATTATTAAGATTAGAATAAATTTGATTTTAAATTTACAAATTTCTATATTCATGACTACATATTTAAGTAGATTGTCCAATATTTATCTAATACTAATAAAACACATTAAATTTAACTTTTATATATAGTGAGGTCATTGTAAATATTATTGTAGTATTTTTTAGCTCAATTTAAAAAACTGAGAACTATTCATCTTTGAAATTTTATTTCATAATAAAAAAAGAGTAACATAATAAAAAAAATCTCTGAAATTCTATTTAATCTACACAAATAATTTAACATATTTAACGCCACACCCAATTAGTGAACAACCACAAAGAGCAATATTTTAATAAATGGATCGGTTCTTGAACCAGTCGACACATTGGATTAATAAATTTAAATTACTGGTTAAATTAAAGTATTATTGTAGAATCAATTTGATTCAATATATATTGAAAAAATAATATAACTAAGTAACTAACATAATTTAATAATTTAATACTCTTAACTTTAAAATGATTATTATTATAAAGTATCTAATATCCTAAATAACAACCAATGTTTATGTTAATAGAAGTCCATAAATAAGTTTCAAATGCAAATAAATACCCCATGTCTTCAAAATAATCATAAGTACAAAAAAATAACAAAAATATTCATAATTTTTATTTTTTTTAAAAGAGCAGATCCAATAAAAGATTCAACCCCAATTCAACCTAAGTTACACTAATTCTAATACATTTTCAATTTTCTTACCAAACCAAACCAGTGTATCCATCAAGCCGGTTCTTAAAACACTAACCAAGAGTATCCAATCCAGTTTGCGTCTGTTCCTGTCTAACACCTTGCAAATAATTTTTTGTTATTTTAGACTACTTTCGTAAATTGTTTTTTATTTATAGCTGTACAGTCATTAGCCGTAATATCTTTCTCCAATGTTCTAGGAAACAGCAAGTTTTTCTGTTAAAAAAGTTTACCTACCACTTCTCGGTTGGATCTCTAAATTCTAAAGTGAGGTTTAATTTGCACTTTTTGTTGAATCTATTATGATATTGATGCTAAAACTTAAATTTCTACGGCTCCACAAACCCACTTATTGATGGAGAGGAGCCAAGTTGCCTATTGATGACAAACACAACAGATTAGAGCAATCATTTCATTTTCTTAAGCGGGCCTTAAATTTCTTATAGACTTTACTCGTACTACTTTGTTGTTTTTTTCTACCTTTAAGCCCACAACTATTGTAATCGAGGAGGTCCACCATCTAATCAATAATGCTTCAAAGCAAAGAACCTTAAAAATAGCAAGTTAATTAAGCGTGCACAAATATTTTAAAGTGATTTCTTTTGAGCTGTTTATAATAATATATTCTCTATGGAGCAATAATGACGATACTAACAAGTAACAACAATATCATCATCATCATTTTGCAATCTAAGCGTGTACACACACGCACACACAAAAGTTCCTCCCAGTATGAACATATGCTATTTTGATATGTCTGTAACCAGAACAAAACAATCAGAAGTAATTCAAAAGTTTCCGCGTCTTCATTTATACTTTTGTGGCCTTTTACTAATGGTTGCTTGCACGACTAGTCTTCTGTGTTTATCTCAGCTATATTGTTCTTAAATTAATTAAAACTATAAAAAAAAACTATAATTAATAAGTGATATATATAAACAATGGATAGTACATATAAAAACAAATAAAATCAGAATTATTAATTTAACTCGTAATGATATTTATCACAGAAAATTTTCCAACTGAGACCACGCGCAAAGTCATAACTGACCATTTTCTTCTACATGTACAACATAATAATATGTCTAAAGAAGACTTTTTATTCTATATCAACTTTCTGTCAAAAATATCACTGTTCTCCGTATTACGAATCTTTGATTATTTCTAAACTGTGAAATAAAAAATTATATGAATGGATTTTTAGCTACAAAAACTAGATTTAAGCAAAATACGAACTAGTCTTCGATCAACTGCTCCCATGGCTGTGTACAAAATGTGTAGAATTTGCCTTGCCTTTGTCTCCCTGCAAAGATGTGTCAATATTAAGTCAATAATATGCATGCACCTTTCTCTAAAAAGATTTTTTTTAATGTCAAAATTGGAAGAAATTCTTATGCGACATTTCCATTATGTTAAAACTGTAATTTATATCACATTTCTATGGTCCATTATATTACTACTACCGGATATACCTATCAAATGACGAACACGTTCTCATTATGTAATATTTATTTTGATACGTCGTCATTATGTAATATGTCGTCCCAAGGTGTCTGAATTTGTATTAAATTAAAATTTTTATTTGATATATTTTCTATCCGTTATTTTTTCAGAATTTATGAAACTAATGCCAAATCTGCTAAAAATAACATGCGCTTGGTGGGTGGTGGGGTAATTAGTATTAATGAGATGAAATTGTACCAAAAAAATAAAAATTAGACCACTATTGTTTAGAACAGCATAAAGTAAAGATATATTTTGGTTTGTGAGTATGGCACATCAGAAAAGAAACTCAATGCCACAAAAATCAGGCATGGAAGCAGCTAGCAATAATCATCACTAATTGTGCTTTGAAATATTTAGGTGGCTGCTCCTATATGTCATTCTCATCCCAATTGGACCATGCTGATGGAAGAACTCTACAAATTCAATTGAAATGACCGGGGCCACCTCTAATAGCCGCCCTAAGCCCAATTTTTATGACCCTTATTGCAGAATCTTTCACATGAGATTATTCTCGTCCAACAAAGAGGCACCAATAGAATTGTAAATCATGTTTTCTCCATTTAGATTCTTACAACTGCACTCAGCTCATGATTTTTACTAAGTTGCAAATGATATGCAACAATACCTTGTAATTTAACATCTTGTTTGACCTTGGAACATTTCACAAGCACAAGCTATCACTCACTAATAGAGATGGTATAATAGAATATCTTTACTCAACAGTTTAATAAAATTCCACAGTGGGCCCCTGTTGGTAAGAGACATTCCAATGCTAGTATGCTACAACTGAAATTGATCTCCTCATATATTTTAATAATTAGATTTTATGGTTAAAAATTGAGAGAATAATTTATGCAACTGATTTTCTTACACTTATATCTTATCATACAAATGTATAGTAAGTCTAGGATCTTTTATAATGATCATTGTAGCTGTCATAATTTCTGATTGACTGAAAGTTTTAAAAAATTTACAGTGTATAAAAAATGAAACTCAAATTTTAATAATTTACTAGGATAGTGAGAAAATTTGAGTATTATGTATGAAGTCTTAGGACCAATCCGTGCTTGTGAACTAAAAAAAATTAATTAATGAAAATCACTTTTGCACAACTTTAAAACAAAGGGTCCTACAAAAGCTCATATGGGAATAGAAGGAAGTAAATTAGAGGAAAAGGGAAGCCACCTACGAGATAAGGTTCAAAACCAAGGATAAAATTCATGAGATTTGGTTATTTGGCAGGAGGGATCCTGGAGGCTTTTCTTTCCCGTTTGCCATAACCGAATTTGGACTTTTGTATAGCTGAAGACAAGGAGAATTTTATTCACGGGGAAGATTCACATGCATGATTGCAAGTAAGGTTTTCTGGGGGTGGTTATAGTGGCACAATAGTCCACTTGGTGCATGCACAAGCATTAATTGGACAGCATTTAACAGGTTTTGCTTAAAGAGATACCATTTAGGCAGAACTTTAACACGATATGGTTCCAAAGCTTTCCCATCATATCATTTTTCAGATTGCATATTTGGCATAGTACTATCAAAAAGTCAAAGAATAACTACAAGGAATAAAAAACGCTTTTGAATATTTTTTCCAGACTTCCCATCTCTTTATGCCTGTGATCATTGCTAATTTTGCTACATAATGTAATAAACTTGATTCATTAGAAATTCAGGAGCTGAACTAGTTTTCATGTGACCAAAGAATTAAAAAAAATTATAGCACAATTACTTCAGTTTCATTATTTACAATACCTGGTTTCCCAACAGTTACTGAAATTGTAATTGAAAAAAAAAAATATCAACACTTGAGAATAAAACATTCAAGTAGGAGTTTTAAGGTTAACGGGAAAAAGGGAGGAAAGAGAAGTTATGGTTTCAAATTTCTATTATTAACAAACAAATAAAAAAATTATAAACTAACAATTAATATTTATTTATAAAAAAAATAATTCAGGAAATATATTAAAATTTTCCTCACCTTTTAACAACTCCTATTGCAAAAGAATGATCTATAGAAAGTTATTTATTTTGTTATATTCCTAATCACGGTCTTGAAAGCTCCCAAGTGAACAACAAACATGTAAATATGTAGATGAGAAAATTGATGGACAAAGCCTGCATATCAATAGCAATGAGAGCATTAGATATGTCTACTTTAGAAAAGTTTCAAAAACAAAAAGTAATTAAAAGTGATAGAATTTATACTTACGTTAGATTTGGACTCTCTAACCATTTCTCGGAGATAACCTTGTAATCCAATGTTGTAAACTGGGGTACCATCAGGATAATAAAGGCCATAGTTTCTTTCAGAAACAGGACCACTCTTCAAATTCTCATTGAAAAGTGCAAAGACAAAAATATCAATTGGAACAGATGGATTTGCAGGAGTGCCTTGCTTCTGCTCTATCCTCTTCAACAAATTACTATTATATATTTGTGCATTCTGTGGTGTGGCTCCAACCTCATCAGGGTCACCCTTAGAAGGCCAACCGGTTTCCGAAATCCTTACTTCGATATCGTTATGCCCCAGCGCTTTGATGGCCACGTAGACAGCATCAATTTGAGCATACAACATGTTGTCATAATGCAAATTGGTATTTGGATCAGTGGCCCCTTGATTTGGCTGAAACAGCACATAGTTTAAGGGGATTTGGTTTGGATTGTTTTTGTATGCAAAAAATGGATATGCATTAATGAAGAAGGGTGATTTGATTTGAGCATGAAAGCTAAGAAGGGGTTGAATGTATTGTATCAGATCTTGCCTGAATGCCCCAGATGAGGGAGGGAAAGAATTGGCTAAAATGTTGAAAGAATGAGCAGTTGTAACAGTAACTTGTTGTGCTAGTCCTAGATTAACAAGGGCATTATACACACTTTGCATTGCAGGGAGGAGATTTGCTGTGAGCTGAGTATCATTGTAGCTGAAGACCTCGTTTCCTACAGTGATGCAAGTGATTCTGGTTTGTGAAATGTAAGGTTGAACATTCTGTTGAACCCAGCTCTGAGCCTTAGAAGGGTCTCTCATGCTCTGCAGATTCTCGTTCCCTAGCCCTATGATGAATTCCACATCTGAATTGGAGAATGCAGATAGAACATTTGAATCAGCATCATAGAGTTTGATTCTGGAGACATTCAGAGATTTTATAAGAACAGCCACACGAGATGGAGATGGAAGGTTGTTGGCCTTTTGCCCGTAGTTGATTCCAAAATTAAGGCCTCGGCTTTGCACAACCAAATCTGAAGAACAACATAGTTAGATACATCAGAATATATAAGAATAGATAACAACAAATCTAAATTCTCCAATTTTACAATGTTCAATAGCCATAATTAACAATCAATCTCTAATAGAAGATTAAAAAAAAAAAAAAAAAGCTTTGAGAGTCAAACCCTGAAGAAAATAGTGAAACACTGCCTATCCCATAATTCAGATAAGATATTGGACAAACTAAAAAGCATATATCATATGGAGGTTGGAGAATAGATACTCAAACCCAATTGACAAAACAAGAAAGCTAAACTAATGGTTGATTTGATTCCTTTGAGCACACATTAAGGTCTCTCTTTCATTCCAAGAAGCTAATCAAAAGGATAGTATTATGATCACAATTAAGAATGGTCCATTCCATATGCCAAGAAAACTCAAATAGATAAATTCTAAAATTTATTCACTTTCCATGGAATCATGCAGAAGTTGAAAAGTTAGTGGAAGATAACAAACCCGAAACAGTGAGAAGCAGCAGTAGCAAAGTGAAGAAGAAAGAAGAGGTTGTTGCCATTACTGATCTGTTGCTGGGCATAACCACCAACCAAGATCACCACCACGCTTCCAGCCTTAAGGTCCAAGGTTTGCCATATAGCAAAGTTATTACATTACACACACACACACATATATATAAACAAAGTTACAAAGCTATTCTGTTTTTATGTGAAAACTAGGCAATGCTATTTGGTTTTCTCTCTAATTTTTTGTTGTCATTATTATATATCTACTACTAAAGTTACACGTACGAGTCTATGAAACACTTACCCCAGTATTAACCTATGCCAATTCGCCGACATAGTGAGATTTTATATTGAAAGTTTCAAGAGAATTCGCAAGTACCAAAAAAATATCTATATCGATGTTTGTATGTCTTTTTAATCACTACCTCATTCCGTTACTGCTTCCATTCTGCTTTAATTCTTTACGTTCGTTTTTTAATCACTTTTATTCCTCTCTTTTTTGGAACGTTTGAGTAATTTGATTACCGAATATGAAGTGGAAGAGCAAAAGAATATTAACTTCTAATCATCATAATCTCTTTTTCCTATTATTATATCATCTTGTCATTTTTTTCATTCATGATTTAATACTACAATGAATTAGTTTTTACGTGTATTTTTCTTTTCCTTATAGATATGCTTTATTTAATTTTTTGACAGAATCCTTATAGATATGGTGGCAACTGATCTTTTATCAACTAAAATTATTTTATTATTTTTTAAGGAAGTGTGAGTGTGAGGCTTGTGGTCGTTAGCATTCGGCCAAATGTACAGACTTTGTGGTGTGGATTAAGTTGTATTATAGACATTTGTTCTGTGATTGAAATAACTTGATCTGATTGAAGGATCCACGATATGTTTTCTAACAAATATTCTTTTAAATTATTTACAATATTTTTTTACACGGACATCTAATAAACTTTAACTATTTAATTATTTTACTTTAAAATTGTTTTAGACTTAAAAACTTTTAGACAAAGGTTAATCAAAAACTTTCCATCGGTAAGGGATTGGTGACTTTCATTAGTGTCCTATTTTTTGTGTTGAAAATTTCTTCATAATTAAGATTGATTTACATTTAAGTGTAAGCACAAATTCAAATATATAGGAAATTTTGGAACACATTCCAAGACATGCATAACAAATTGCGGAACACTTTTCATTTAGAATTGATTTCTTTGACCTTGAGACTTACACATTATAATGAGGAAAATGAATATTAGAGTTACAAAAAGTCTTGTAAGTGTAACTCATTTATTGACATTTATCACTCATTTTTAAAGGAAGTCACATCACTCTCTTATAAATAGGGAGACTTGTAAAGAGTTTGAATATCCCATCTATCTCATCAAAAGGTAATCAAGAAATTTATAAATATATTAAAGATAAAAATGAAAAAACATATAAAAAGATAGAAGTTAGCATTTTATAGAACACTACCTTAAGTAATATTTTAAAAAAAGTTAGAAACTATAAAAAAAAAAAAGAAGTTTCCAGTGAAGAAAAAGAAGAAGAAGAAGATTCGAAGCCAACGCCACCGCAGCCATCCAGATTTCAAAGTTTGGTTTTCCAGTGAAGTTTGCAGAGAAGTGTGAGATTCAGGGTTTGATGGAGAGGGTGGAGGAGATGGTGGAGACGAAGGAGAGGTGGTTGTCTTCGAAATTGCCATCATCATCGTCGACGAGGTCCTGCGGCACAGCGGTGAAGAGGCGGTTGTAGGTGTCGAAGAAGTGGTCATCATCATTGTCTTCGCTCATGCCATCCCAATTCATGGTCATCGTTTTCCGGCGCTCCATGGTGGCCATCGGTGAGACGATAGTAGAGAGGAATGGGAGAAATGGAATGTGATAGTTTTGATTTTTTGTTATTTTTGTTACTATTACTGATATTAGTGGCACTAGTGTTATTTTAAATGATTAATAGCAATTAATTAATTCTTTAAGTAACTATTATTTTATTTTTTGAGAAATTGTTTTGTATTTAAAATAAAAGCTGAATTTCGATGGTCATTTTTCTACACTTATTTTGTGATTTTTTAAGATTTTTTTGGTTTTATTTTTAAATTTAAAGTGAGTCAAACCGCAAGCAAGCTCGCATGCTAATCCGAATAACCCACCAATCCACTCGGATTGAGCCGGATTTGCAAAAAACTAACCCACCACTAAAATAAGTCAGTCTGACCCGGTTTACTTTTTAGTCAACCTATGGTGGATCAACCCAGGTGGGTCGGGTTGGCCCATATTGATAGGTCTAACTTCAAATAACATTTTAAAAAATGTTAAAAACTATCAAGGAACTATGAAAAAAAGTTATTTACTGAATATTAAAACAAGTTTTTCAACTAGTTAAAAAAATTAAAAACTAATTGAGATATTTTGCAAAAGATAATCACATATTACATAAAACTAAATGAAAAAATAAAACATGTATTAAATAGGTAAGTGTGAACCTAGTTAAAAAAAATAGGAACCAATAACAACAAACATAATGCTAAAACAAATAATACTCATGCTTTATTGCTCAATATATATATATATATATATGTATATATATATGATAACCCAAACGTTCAGTGACAAATAAAATGGTGAGAAATTAATAGGACAATAAAATCTCTTTAAAACCGTTAAGAAATTTTGACCCAGTAAAAGTAAATTTCCTAAAAGATAGGAGCACAAAGTCATAACGTTAAGTAAAAAGATATGTAAAAAAAATATAATTAAAGATATTTTTATTTCTTTAACAAAACTAATTCCGAAAAATATATTTTATCTTTAAATTTTAAATTTCAAAATAAATATTTTCCAACAGAAACCTCCAAAATAAGGAGAAAAGATTTATAAAAAAGCAGACGAGAAAAGTGTTTTTTAGTTTTTACAATTTTGATAATACGTGATTAAGGTTCTTGTATTTTCATATTGATGAATTTTAACTTTTTTATTTTTATAATAATTATTTTAAAAGTGAATGATTTTTAATAGATTACATTGGCTGTATATGATGATTAAGGTCTTTCAAAAAACATGATAAATTATTCTAAAAAATATTAAATTCTCATGTTTTTTAAAGTTTGAGACAAAATTTATCAATATATAAAATATAGAGATATTAATCACGTTTGAACAAAAGTATATGGCTTGAAAACATACTTTTCTAAAAAATAAACTATCCTCGGAATGAGACAGAGAAATTAAATCCCTAGGGCCAACTTTAGGACCACTTGAGCATTGCCCAATTACGTGCACATTCAACAATTGTTTATGTACCACAATTGACAACTACAAGCCAGCCGCAGCACCATTACCATATAATCATATATGTTCATATCCATTGTAAGCAACCATGTCTAGTCTTTGAACGTGGAAAATGACATTGATCGTTTCCATATGGCATAGAGAGGAGGACGACTCCACACCATATATGTCCATATCCATTGTAATACTTAACATGTTTCGTATGCGTTTTCGTTTATGGAGAGGACCATTCAACACAATAATGTTTTTCTGGTAGAGATTCAACACCATAATGCAAAAATGAAAATAATTGACATATTGATCTTTGTCAAGAAGAAATTTTAGTCATAAGTGAGAGTTTTAATTTACTTTCTAATTTCTTTGTTATGGGTCATTATCATTCATACTATATGAATGAATAATTTATATAAAAATATAAAATAGATTATGCCATAAAAATGAGAAAAAAAATGTTATACATTAATAGTATAATTTTTTTTTATACAATCATTATCACAATTCATTATATAAATTTATTATTGACTTTTAAAATAATTATTTTAAAGTAATTCAAATAATAATTTATGATTAGATGATTATGTGAACTTATTTTACTCAAATGCATAAGTATTAAACTTATAAATAATTATCAAAATTTAGATTATATATAAAAATATATCAAGAAAACTAATAGTACAAGAATAACACGTGTAGATGCCTAACAAAAGTTATTTGTGATTACCCGTATGTAAGTCGGTATTGATCAGAGGAAAAAAAGTGAAAAATAAACAAATATCAATAAAGCATTAATACTGTGAAGTTGTAAAAAAATAAAATTACTGCATACAGTGACGGACCTACATTATAAGGATGTGCAAATACATCCCTTATTTTGAGAAAATTATAATTAAATATTTTTTATTTATAATTTACACTCATTAATTTTATATATTTAAATTCATTATCCTTATTTTTTCACTCTTTTTTGTATGTATAATAATAATAATAATAATAATAATAATAATTACTATTATTATTATTATAAATAAATTGCCCATACTCACTGGAAGTCATGGATCTGCCGCTACTTGTATTCCTGATCTAATTGGGCTGCGCCTATAATACACATAATTATTTTTGTGATTTAAACTGTTTTCAACATCAGCTTGACGTGCGTGCTTATGAAAAGTTCGATAGTAAGGCGTTAAAAATCAACTCAAGAACTTGTGATTCAGCAAAAGGCAATTATGATAGGCTAAAAGGTTAGTCATTGTTTGGCAGGATGAATTAAAGACGAAGAAGGGCGAAAGAGTTTGTACATCAATTAGACATCATAAAACTCTGTTCGCCTGTTTGACCAAACATAGAACTAATTTTACTTAGATGGGGTTTGGTGGCAACGAGCATGGCAGCTAGCATCATGATTCATGAGTTTATGACAATGTATAAATGGTACTTCACTACTTGCCGAAGTTTCAATTTCTGTTGGGTAACGTAATAAATAAATATAGAAAATCTCCACTTGTGTCTAGCTATGGACCTAATTATAATTTAATGTTTAGTTATTAGGTAGGGAGATTATATATATCCATGGCTGAATTATCTACTTCTGTAGAAGAATAGGATTGAGCTTTTAGAAAGATTTTTGCTATCCATAATTAAATTAATGCACAGTCTCTCTGAAAGAGAAATGACAAAAATATCATGTGACAAGAGATATAAAATTGACTTAATAATAAAAATTAAGGAATCAAAGAGGAAAGAGATATGTTATGAATTTGAATTTTCTATCAACAAAAATTAATAATTAATATTTATCGATAAAAGATAAAAATCTCAAAAAAATTAGAGAAATATATATTAATTTTAGAGTAAATTACACTCGCACTCTATGTGTTTTACTCAAATTTCACCTGATATCCCTCCCTTTTTGCACCTTACAAAAAACCCCTTAATTATTTAGCTCACATTACACTTAAACCCTATCCTTCCTAAACACCGTTTAATAATCTAACAGAAATTAGGCACATGCTGGTCACATGACTTTTAATGAAAATTTATGTCTAAAATATCATCATCTTCTTCCTCTCAACCTGAAAATATTTTAATATTCTTCTTCTTTTTTATTTTTATACGTAAACCCAACTTTGTTGGTACGCAGTGTTAACACATTTCCTCTCATCCTTTGTTCTACTAACTTATATATGAGTTGAATTCTAATTCTCAACAAATATTTTCATTCATTATGTTCCTGTGGTCTAAAACATCAATACTATTTTAATCAAC
Source organism: Glycine latifolia (assembly GCA_013407115.1). Taxonomy (NCBI): domain Eukaryota; kingdom Viridiplantae; phylum Streptophyta; class Magnoliopsida; order Fabales; family Fabaceae; genus Glycine; species Glycine latifolia. The sequence goes on along the minus strand of CM023952.1, from coordinate 26,257,513 downwards.
AATAATAAACAAAAACATCAACACTATTTTAATAAACAATAATAAACAGATGATTTCCAATTCATCCATTGTGTTTCCTGTAGTCTCAAATATCAACATTATTTTAATCAACAATAATAAACAAATGATTTTCAATTCATCCACTGTGTTTCCTGTTATCTCAAACATCAACACTATTTTAATCAACAATAATAAATAAATGATTTACAGTTCATCCATTGTGTTTCCTGTTGTCTCAAATATCAACACTATTTTAATCAACAATAATAAACAAAATGATTTACACTTAATTCATTGTGTTTCCTGTTGTCCCAAACATCAACACTATTTTAATCAACAATAATAAACAAATGATTTTAAAAATTATAATTGATCTCAAACTGATCTCCCATTGAAACCCCATTCAGAAATATGCAACAATAAACAATCAAAATTAAATAAATAATCTTAAAAAGTAATCTATATACAAGGTCCAGTGGTCATTTACAAGCATAGTCTAGCGTGAACAGAAATTGTGGAACAGGAAAAAAAACAGAGTGCTTGTGAACGTCGAAGAGGAAGATAAATGAAAGCGCTCATGAACGTCGCGAACTAGAAGAGGAATAATGGAAAATTCACAAACTGGAACAAGAACGGTGAAGATGAATGAAACATAAAGAGAGAAAAAAAAAAAGATAAATGTATGAGTAGTATGAGTAATACACATGGGATATCAGGTGAAATTTGAGCAAAACACAGGAGGTGCAAGTGTAATTTACTCTTAATTTTAAGGCATCTTTTAGTAGTATGAGTATGTTAATTAGTTAATCAAGCATACATTAATAAATTCCACACATATATATATAAGTGATAAATGTATTAAACATAAAGAGAGAAAAAAAAGAGATAAAACTGAAGATGATTTAGAAATAAGTTAAAATGACAATTGATTATATTATTTATTGCTATAAAAACCATTCCGAAAGAAAATATAAGTAAATTAGTAAATATAATTTCATATATTCAAGATAAATATTTAAAATTATAATAAAAGTCTACATAAATTAATTTATATAAAATCTTAAAAATACATATTAGAAACGTTAAAATTAATATAATATATATAGGTGGTAAAAAAATGAAAAGTTAGACTGAGATCCATTATATTTAAGTATATTAAGTCATTCATGCATAAAAAATATATACTCTAATTTAATACAGAAATGTAAATTATGCTGTTGCATTTTTCAACTAATTTATGATTTCCCTCTCTTTAATCGGCCCTCTTCCCTTTTAACTTGATTTTTAATAAAGTGATTAAATTATTACACAGAAAGGCAGCATGTAGTTTACCCCAGATCATTAAACGGTGCAACGGTCTGGTTGAAGGTTTTCCCATGTCTTAAAAGTTAAAATGCATCATCCAGACACCAATGAAGTACATACTGTAACATCCTCAAAATTATATTATAATATGATGATATTTGGATACA
>CM023952.1:26226562-26251754 GCA_013407115.1 Glycine latifolia | reverse complement strand
ATATATATATATATATATATATATATATATATTAAATAGGCAAGTCTGAGATGTCTAATAGGCTTTTTTTAAAGTTTGAGTCTAATTTTTTTATCTAAACAGGCTTTTCAAAAAGTTTTAGCCTGACCTTTTTAATAAATAAGTCAGGTCAGGCCAAAGGCCCCTGATAGGCGGCCTAACCCATTTTCATCCCTACCTCCAACTATATAATTATATATATATATATATATATATATATATATATATATATATATATATATATATATTATATGTAATTATTAATTACATAATTATATAATTATTTCATATTTTATTTTTATAATTATTAAAATATAGATGAATTATTTTAATAGTTAAATAAATAATATTATAATTATAATAAAATTAAAAATTATACATTTCACTAAAAATATAATTTAATTCTTAAATATGTTTGTATTATTTATTTTTATTAAATTATATATTGATTATATTAAAATATAATTAATAATTTAATCAATAATTTATTTAAAGTATATAAAAAATAGTTTTTTTAAAATGTGAGATGTATTTCTTGCATGTTTTTCTTGAATCCTATAAAATCTAATGAGAATAGAATTAGGTTCCATTTTTTCATCCTGTGTTTTATAATTCCGAACTCATCCCACCATTTGTGGGAACAGGATTGGGAATAGACAAACCTGTCCTAACCCACTGCCATTCCCATCCCTAGTTACCCTAACATGATCCTTTCGTTAATGACTTAATATTATAAGGAAATGATTAAAAAAAAAGTTATATTCACAATTCTCATTGGCATCGTTAGTGAAAGTACCTCCTAGTAACTGTCAGTTGTTGCTGTGGTAAGTATCATCCCTCAATCACACTACAGCACTACTTGGTATACTGTTAGATTAATATAGTTTGCACCGAATTTAATATTGTGTTTGAACATAATTTTTAGATTATAGTTTGCACTGAATTTAATACATGTTTGACAAATCAACATTTGTTGTGTTTGAACATAATTTTGGATATCAAGCATGATTTTAGTTAAAGTTAATATTCCCTGGTTTTGAAATCCAAAAGATTATTAAGCAAATATACAGTGATTAGACCCTAATCATTAAATCTAAGTTACAAATGTTCATCTTCATGTTTTGTGAAAAATTCTTGTATTTTTCTCTAAATAACTCAATTAAGTACCAATCAAATTGTAATTATATCATCAAAGAAATGTAAGAAATTTTCTCATTCGTAAATATTTATTGTAAGAAATCTGCTCATTTAAAATTCGCAACCACTTCATTCAGATAAGCAAAATATCATACCACGGAACTAGAACACACAGAAGCGTTATGAACTTCCTAAAACAACTGAACGAAGAATGCCTAAGAAACCTAAGAATTATGTGTTTCATCAGTTATATCCAGAAGAGAACAAATAATCCCTCAGAAAACTAAGCATCAAGTGGTTCATAAGTTATCTCCAAAAGTGAACAAAGAATCCTAAGAAAACTAAGCATCTTGTTAATTGCGAAACTTTCTAATAGTTCCATATTTTTGTTTTTTCCTTCGTAGTTTCCACTTTTTACTCTAAGGTTGCAGTGATACTTATTGGACATGACCCAACAAAACCTAAATTTACTTCCTCCTAAAATCGATTATGACATTAAAGGACAGTCCTTGCGGCAATTGCATTTGTTAGGTTGTCGTGATATCTAGTCACCATTTTGGATTTGGAAATAGCCCAATAAATAATAATTATAAGGCTGAAGTGATAATTGGTCACCATTTTGGAAATGTTATTTTGTACAGGAAAAGGAAGGTGAAAGTTTACAATATAGGTGACCATCGTTGGAGAGACATCATCTAGAATTTTTTGACACATTCTGTTTTGCGAGAAAGACATATTACTTGCATTATATCTGGATAGCTCTCTCAAGTGCATTATGTTAGCAGGGATGACTTTATTATCATTTCACTTGATGTACGGACAAACGCAATTACCATCAAAAGGATTGTCCTTTGATGACACAATCGATTTTGGGAAAACATATGTTAAGATTTTGTCGGATAAATTTTATTTTTCTCATTATTCCAAGACTCATCTCATATTATGGCCAATGGAAAAGTCATGGACTATTTTTGCCAACATTACCTGTGAGTACCTCCCAATGTCAGCAGATGGTGAAGTGTAGAGACATTACTAAGGCTATGGTTAGACGGATGTGTGATCTTCTACAGCTGCAAGAAAAGTGAGGTGGTGGCCGACTAAGATTTGCAAGATAATCACAGAGTGAACTGATGACAGCAGTTATCTAGGGAGTTTAGTTTCATCATTTTAATTGCGAAACTTTCCAATATATAGTTTCATATTCTTTTTTTCTTCTTCTTCTTCGTAGTTTCCACCTTTTACTAGTTTACTGTCTCTTTTAGTTGTATTTTGTTAACGACGTGACTTTTGAAAACTTATTAATCATATTAATGGGTTCAAATGAGTTACTTGCAAATTTATTTTAGAGCATAAATGTATTGTACACAATTTCCCTTAGGTGATCAATTATCATATTTTTTTCAACTCTCAACACAGTACCCCACACACTAGCTACTTAACTCACCTCTCCCTTGGTTGCTCAGTAGTGTAGTTTTAAGGGTGGTTTGGTTGTGGCTGAGAGAGGTTACTATTCAAGAGAAAAAAATTTAAAAATATTATGAATTTCATACCTATCTCTCTCTATTTTAATTCAAATATTTCTTCTCATTTCTCTTCTATTTTCTTCTCTTCCCACAACCAAACCTACCCTTAGAGATTTCTCTTCCTTTTTCCTAGGAGCATCAGTGGCTATTTCAAGGGTTTAGTCCATTAATGCTGCTTGAAGTTTGGCTACTTTAAGTTTTAGTCCATCTAATTCTTCGTGAAGATTCTGCAACAACTATGGGGTCATGAAACACTTCGCTTAGAAGCTTAAACTCTTTTCAAATTGAACTCCCGCTAGAAATTTGTACTTCCAAAATGGCATGTGGCCTATCGATCTGTAATTTGTACAATTTTAATCAAATCCCTCATATGAGTGGGGCCATGAAACACTTTGCTTAGGTCATCTCCAATAGGTGATCTTGGAAAAAGATCTTAAGTTAAATATCTATTCTTCTAAGATCTAGCTATTAAAGACACTTTCAAGATTTTTATGCTGGAGGTTTGATTCTTGTAGAAGAACCTTGAAAATCTGAATATTTTTTTCATAAAAAAATTATTATCTCTCTCCCTAATTGATTCTTGTGGGAAGAAACTGATAAAAAAAAGGAATAAGAAGAAGAAGAACAAATCAACAACAACATAGCACAATCTAGAACAATATAATTTATAATAAAATAATGAAAAATAAAATAATTACAAAATGGAGAGGTGCATGGGTAGACACAACGGTCGACGCGTGGTGGCCAGATGACATGGGACCAAATCGAAGGCTCATGTGGCCATGGGCCCAAATCAGAGCACCCCAAGAAATGTGGATTGAAGGGGGTGGGTGGGGGAATAAGAGAGGGGTAGAGCGGAGGAGGAAGAAGAAAGGGGTGGGGAAGGAAAGAGAGAAAAGAAGAAAGAAAGAAAAAAAAAAAAGAGAAACTGAAGGGGTGGAGGGGGTGGATGAGGAAGGAAAGAGAGAAAAAAGAGAAATCAAACAAACAAATTTTTGCCCTTTTTTTTATAATTGTTATTGTAGCTTTTTTAATTTATTTTTTTTAACTTTATCGTAAGGGGTCAATTTTTTTCAAACGTTATGGTAGCTTAGCATATGTTTTTATAACTGTTATTGTAGCTGTCAATTTTTTTAAAAAAAATACAATGAACTTTTGTAAAAATTGAGTCCTATAAATTGGTCACTATAGGATTTTTTTTGCACACATTTTTCCCATTCTCATTCTCAGATTCTCCAATTTCAATTTTAAATATTGTTTTATTTGTTTCTTACCATATGGATCCAAATCAATTTAATTGGCAAGCTTATATGAATTTGTTGCACAATTATGAACAACCTCCTTCAAACAAAAATATACAACATCCTCCTCTGTTGTTTTCCTACATGCCACTACCACCTCCACCGATGAGCGAAAATTCTCAAAATCCTCTTCTTTTCATTCCGTACTTGCCACCACCACCACTACCACCAGTAATTTATAAGCAACCCCCTTCTATCTGAAATTCTCAAAGTTCTCAACCCTTTCCTTTGGTGCCACAAAACACCTTCAACGCATTCTGTAATCCTCGCAATAGTTGTAGTCGTGCACAAACTCCTTCAAATGATGAAGTTGATGCATAATTTTCTACTCAAATTGAGTTAGAAAATATTACAGTCAAGGAATGAGGAAGGAGTTCTATAAGGAAGAAAAAAAGGCACGTGAATATTCTTTTGAACTAAAGAAGATAAACTTCTCATTAATTCGTGGCTAAATGTCTCACTCGATTCAATCGTCGGAGATGGTAAAAAATTAAAGGCTTTTTGGAAAAGGATTGTAAAAAATTACAACACACATCGTGACAATCTAAGTGAAAGATCCAACAATCAACTGGAATCCTGATGGCCAAAAATTCACTATGTCGTTCAAAAGTTCTATGGTTGCTACAAGCAAGTTGTTTCTTGAAGAAAAACGGTTACACGGAGAATGATGTGATGGTTAACGCATATGCTATTTGGAAGGACAATGGAAAAAAAGGTTCACATTGGAGCATGCATGGCGGCTGTTAAAAGATCAGTCTGGATGGTTAGAACAATGCAAAAAAGTTCCTTCGTAAAGAACAAAGTTGAATGAAAATTGGAATTACTCAATGTCATATAATCCATAGACATCGATTGAAGTTTCCGAAAGTGACACTCCTACACCACTAGCTCGTCCACTGGGAAAAAAGACAACCAAAAGGAAGGTCAAAGGGAAAGGAGCATCTTCTTCTACCCTAGTTGTGGACTTGTTTGGCATTGAAAAAGAAATGAAGGAAATAAATGTTGTCCAAAAACAAATAACAGAAGCAGTGGAGTCCGATAACATCGTGTAGATGTACGCTATTCTTATGAAGAACTTGTCTAACATGACTGAAGATCAACGCAAGAAACACGAAATCACTTGTAAATATATTTTAAAGAAGTTTAGTAGTTAGTGTTTATATCTTAAGTTATCGTTAATTAGTTGTATGTTTAAGTTTGTTTTTAATTAGTTTTTTATTAGTTTAGTAGTTTGTTTTTTATGTGTTAAGTTATCAGTGATTATGTTGAAACACATTTTCAATTAGATGAATGATGCAGATTGTTTTTAATTATGTAAGTTATTTGTTAATGTGTAACTTTTAAGCCACTATAAAATTAGTTGTTAAAATTTAGTTGTTATAAATATTAGTCGTTATAAAAACTAGCCATTAAAAACTAACCATTATAAAACTAGCCGTAATAAAAACTAGTTGTTGTTGACGATGTTATTTAATTGTTTAGTTTCCTTTCGTTCATACACACACCTTCTTCAAAATTCTTGTGTCTTTTTTCTTCACCTACTCAGTCATAAAATGGCTTGAAACTCTGACTTTGATAGAGTTTAGCAACAAATTGTTGATGAAGCACTTGAAACAACATCGGTGAAGAAATCATGAGATATTTGTGCCAGCTACAACAACAAGCATAGAGTAGCAATCGGCCCAGACAAACAAGAAGAAACATAAATCCAAATCATAAAGATAGACATAGTCGCTTGATGAATGACTACTTCTATGAAAATTTCATATACACAGAAAGTCAATTCCAACGGAGGTTTCGAATGCGGAAATAGTTGTTCCTTCAAATTGTACACGCTCTCAATAATCGTTATCCATATTTCCAAATGAGATCTGATGCATCTAGTAGAATGGTTCTTTCACCTTTGTAGAAGTGCACTGCAACAATTCGTTTATTGGCATGCGGATCACCTGCCAATAGTGTGGAAGAGTAAGTTAGCATCGGCGAAAGCACTACAATTGAATGCTTATAAGCATTTGTGAAAGGTGTGAATGAGATATTTGGAGATGAATATCTAAGAAGGTCTAACAACAAAGACATCAATTGCCTACTACAAATTGGAGAGGCACGTGGTTTCCAAGTATGTTTGGTTTTGTTGATTGCATGCATTGGGAATGAAAAAATTGTCCAGTTGCATGACAAGGGCAATATCGTAAAGGTAATCATCAAAAATTCATAATAATACTTGAGATCATCGCATCACAAGACTTGTGGATTTGACATGCCTATTTCAGAGTTGCAAGTTCAAACAATGACATTAAAGTGTTAAATCAATCTCTCGTGTTTAATGATGTTATGTAAGGTCAATCCTCCAGTATAATTTACAATTAATGGAACCACACACAATGTGGGGTATTATCTTGCAGATGGCATTTATCCAGATTGGGCCACATTAGTGAAGACCATCCCAATGTTTTAGGGAGAGAAAAGAAAGTTATTTATAAAATGTCAAGAAGCGACAAGAAAAGATGTGGAGAGAGCATTTGGTGTGCTCAAATGTGATTTCGCAATTATATGTGGTCCATCGCGCAATTGGCAAATGGGTACCATAAAGAACATAATCTTGACATGCATTATATTACATAACATGATTGTTAAAGACGAATTAGATACATATAATGGTAATGTTGATGTTGATTACAATCATATTGATGAAAAGATTTCAAACATTGACGTATCACGTGATGATCATCCCGACTTTGTCACATACCTACAAACAAAATGTTATATGCATATAAGAGGAGTCAATCAACAACTTAAGCAAACTTGGTGGAGCATATTTGGAAACATTTCGGTCACAATAATTATGAAATTTAATTTTTGTTGCTCAATATCTATTTTTTTATTTTCCGATCAATTTCATGTATTATCATAAGTTTAAATTATATTGATAAATAAATATTTCAATTATTAATAAAATTTGTATTCCCATTATAATTTTTTAAAATTAAAATATATGATTAATTATTTTAAAATAAATTATAAATAAATATTAAAAGGTGAATTCTTTATAGAATCTAAAAAAATGATTTAAAACTCAAAATGAGATCTAATATTGGAGGAAAAAAAATTAGAAAATCTCAAGAATAATATGATACGATCTACTCAAAAAAATAATTAAGATCTCAAGATGAAATCCCCTATTGAATTTCCTTAGAAATTTGCGCTTCCAAAAACAACTATCCTGGCATATTTTTTTTCACGCAGGCCGCACACCTACGTGGACCTTCTTCTACTTTCCCTGATTCAATAAATATAATAAAATATTCATAATTTAAAAAATAAAATATATCTTCACCGAATACCAATTAAAGATTTAAGACTAGAAATCTAAAATTTGGTTATATTTGAAAAGTTTTATAGAGTATAAATTTAAAGTTCCAATGGAATGAAATATTAGGATTTTGTCCACAAACCACACTTCTGCCAAACTATGCAATACACAAGTTGTTGGACCCAAATTCATGATGGCCTGATAGCCTCTCTTCGACGAATAAACACCATTTGGTGACAATCTCCATATTAATCTATCCTCCGCTTGCGGTAGGCTAATAGGCAATTGCTGAATTAGAAGACCCTTCAAAGTAAGCCCCGAAACACTAGGACTAGGAGGTCTGCCAATTTTAATAGTTGTCAAACCACTAAGCCATGGTTCCCTCCACCCTCTACACGTTAATTTCAGAGTTCGTACCAATTATCCACCTTAACCCTTAAGCACCACCCGAGAACTTCAATTGCTACACCAATTAAAATTAGGATTATGACCTAATATTACTGATTTTTTTATTATTATCGACCTCATAAGAATAAACAGCTGCAATGATTGACCAAGCTCGCAGCACGGTCACTCTACTTAAACAAAACTTCACAACTAACGATTGTCATAGTGTCAAAACGTTCACCTAATACCACATATTCTGAGTTAAATCCATAATTAAGATTTATCTAAATTCATATCCTAATTACATTTAATGGTTTTAAATTAATTCTAACTTTAAAACAATTTGGATCAAACGGCTGTTCAATGCCTAACCAAATTGTTACTGGATAGATGTAATCATAAGATATATATTAAAATCAAAGTAAGATGATTAAAAAATAAAATTTCAAATCCTGTAATTTTTTAGAATAATCCTTGTGATAGTTTCACTGACCTAAAAGGTTTGCCTGTTCATTGTACATAAACCCATAGTTCACGCATTTTCAATAGCTCTTTTGTTTCCAGGATAAATTCTCCCGCCTGTGTCTCATAAAAAGAACTAACGGGTTGGTGGTGGACCATTACCCTGTTTTATAACTTAAGTATTTCCCTTATCTTGATAGATGTAATCATAAGATATTTGCATCAAAGGGGCTTAGCGAAAGGAGTTGTGTAAGTAAAAACACGGGAAGCTTAAACTTGGCACGCTAAAATAACCCGATGTCGCAAAGCACTTGAAACATAAATGTCAAATAACAAATACTATCCAAAAAAATACTCATCCAACAAAACTGTAGAACGATGGAAAATTCTGTCGAACCTATCAAAAGACAACGTATTAAGTGCGATCAGAAATTCACTGAATTTAAGAACCACTCAAAAGACACGGTACGATTTCCCCATGGTACTCTTCAGATACAGGCAGCGAACCTGAAATTAAGAATTAAGATTAGAGTACTTTCAGTCTTGATTGGAAGGTTCAACTAGATCAAATATTACAAGTATTGAAGAAAAAGAAAAAAAGAAGACAATTCCACATGCAGCACGGAGTTTTATTAAGCCCATAAAAATAGAGCAAAGAATTTGAAATCATAAAATAGGCTTAAATGCAACAATTTTATTCAATTTTAAGAGTGGACTACTCACGTTCTGCCAATTCTTTTTCAACAAAGAGACAAGGAAGTTAACACTCAGTTGTACATTTTGGAAGATTTGCTTTTCCTCCATGCTAACATTCCCCACGGCTACTCCCATGCAGAGCACCTTTTTAAGCTGGAACTTCACCATGGCCTTGGTCTCATTAACCTTTGACTCGAGAGATTCTTGGTGAGTCACAAGCGTAGGGAACTTCCCTGCAAAGTCAAGCAAAAAATCATAAAATCAGCTAAAGCAACATTGAAACTTAGAACCCAAAACATAACAATACTTTAAAACGGAGCATCTAACTAGATGGAAAAGAAAGGAACAATATAGCATAATTCCAGATGATAAAGAAAGATACTTAAAAGACTTTTATAAAGTTAGTACTTAAAAACAGCAGGAAAATAGCAGAATGTGACCAAAGATTAACAAAAAAACACACCAATGACCGATGTGAAGTTATCAAAACAGGCAGATCACCAAGTACTCTCTAAAATGTCTATGAGATTCAAAATCCAAAACAATAAAACATGCCTGCCTTGTTGAGACCAGGTCCCAAGAGACGAGGAATCTGCTTGATGACTGCTTCGGAGGCCAAAAAGGCATGATATTTTTTGGCTAGTTTTTTCACCAATTTCTTGTTTTTGTTAAGCTTCTTCAAGGCCTCAACATCCATGTAGTCCAATCCTATCTTCTCAGCCTGCAGATTCGAATAATAGACATTAACACAACAAACTAGGCTATTTGACAATTGAATGATAACTATTGAAAAATACACCAAAAGTCTAAAACACTATAAAATAACCACCAACAAACCTAGTAGAAATGGCATCACTCATCTTGTATTGTGGTTACAAAATTAACAAATCTGTCTTATTTCAAAGTAATTCAAGAAAAATAGCCATTATAAGCAATCAGTAACTCTTAAAATCATATCACGTACCACATCAGTAAATTATAAATTATGTTATAAATGGAAAGGAACCAAACACAGTCTGTGAAGCAATAAATTATAAATTATGTTATACAATTGAAGTTTCAATAAAATACATCCCAGGTGTCATCTAATGTAAAATAACTAAGAAATCGACAAAGCCCACGTTTAAAACTAATGGTCCGATACAGCATAAATTATTGCACCCAATTGAAAATCTCACACAAGGGTGTGATAATTAGAGCAGCTTGTTACCTCTTCAACGTGTTGGGCATCTCCAAGCATACAAATCTTCATCTTGGGGCGAGGAATGTGAGGCAACTTAACAGAGCCACTAAAACGCTTGTCCTTCTGGGGATCATAGTTTTTCAGCCCAATTTGGAGTTCAATGGTCTCCACAAATTTCCTGTTCTTTTCCTTGGAATCAGTCATGATTCCTGAGATAGCTTCTCTTAGAGCATCACTCTGAAGCTTGCTGCAACAACCAACACCCAATACAGATCAGAAACCACAAAACCTAGGTTTTCCAAATGCACAATTTTCACCGAACAATTTTCATTAACATCATACACAGTAACACCGCGCAAAGTACACATCAGTTATCAATGAAAAACGATTAACACCATTGCTTTCACAATGAAACCGCCAACAAACTAAGAAATTTGAACAAAGACAATTAGAAGACGAGAGAATGAATACCTCATCTTTCAAGCTTGGACTTTTCCAGATAAATGGCTAGGCGGGTACAGATCTAACACCTGCGAACAAAATCGCAGAGAAGTAGAAAGTGAGAATTGGAATCAGTGAAGAAAGCAGAAGAAAATGTAGGAAAATTTAAAAGCAATATCTTCGAATTAGAGAAAGTACCACCGAAACCCTAGCTAGGGTTTGGTGCGGCTGGAGGAAGAAGTATATAGGGAGAACTGATAGAGTGGGCCTGGGCTTGATTTGAAATAATTGAAACGGGCTTTGCAACTCTGTTTACTAGTTAAGGACTCTGCTATTCCCAATCTTGTTTCTGCTTTTCCCACCGCAAGCATTGTTTATTTCCAAGGATATTCTCAAAGGAAATACAATTCTATTGTACAAAATAGATAATGAAAACATGTTTGTGTTGGATTAGGGAGTTTATTTTCCATGCACCGTTATATATATTATTCGACGAAAATACATTTTTGTTCTATATTGAGAACACACTCCTAATCCAACATAAATGTATTTTTCTTGTGCACAATTCACAGGGGAAATGTGTTTTTGTTGAATAATTAATTATAGACTTAATTTTATTTTTGAAAAATAAATCACCTTTTTATCATAATAAGCAATCAAATTAATTGTGATATAACTTATTGTTACTAATATTAATCAAAATAAATAATCTTTTTTAATTGAAATAGAAATAATTGCAATGAAGATTACAATTGATAATAGTAATTGAATTAATTATTATATAAATTTACCTTTTTTTTAACTGTAAACAAATTTTATTACTATTAAAAAAAAAAGGGTAACTTGTGTCTGTATCTCCAAGTTTCTCTTCTACGGGTTGAATCCTCAAGGTGAAATATAAGAAAAAACTTAAAACTAGGATGATTGATATGAGAATTTTCCTTTCAACTCGTTTACCTCTCTTGTTAGGTCATGTCAAGGGTATTTATAACAACTAGAATAAGCGGATCATGTAATATATTTTGTTACAGTACTCAGACACAATGGCAAAAAATATTCAAAAATTTGTTTGAAGACACGCAGGAGTTATCAAGACGTTTGGGACGCTAGCATAACCACGTGACAAAATGTGATCAACTTCTCAAATTGCATCTCCTTTGATCTCTAACGTGGGCTAGGAGTTTGAGACATTGGCCAAAAAAAATTTTAAAAGTTGTTTGAAGACAGAAGTTATCTAGATATTTGGGACGCATGCAAAATGTGACTCAACTTCTCGAGTTGCACATCCTTTGATCTCTAGTCTCAAACGCTGGGCTACGAAAGATATTTGGCATTATTGCATTTGAGCTTGTGTTTGAGCTTTTACATGTATTTAATGTTGTGCTTCTAAAGAATTGGTTTCTTCATTTTCATGTTGACGTTGGACAGCCTCTAGTGCCATTCCTTTTTCTGCTAATATATGCATCTTTGCCTGGCGAACAAAAACTTGGAATTCCTTCTCAGCCAATTGACATTCATTCACTAGGCAATTATGGAATGTTCTTTCCCCTCGGCATATAAGGAATTATAGTTAAAAATAGTGTTTAAGTATAAATATGAAGTAAAATATCACATCGTATAAGAATAAAAATATTAAATATCATATTGTAGTGTCAAACTCCATTTATCTTCACCAAAAAAATTAACATAAAAGACGGATTGCTAATTTAGAAACTTATTTTTTACTTTTCTTTTTCTAGACTAAAGTGAAATGTCGGGACCAAATTAATGATTTACTCTTTTATAGGATAAATTGCAACCATAGTTATTTTTAGGGCAAAAATCTTTTAATCAACTAAAACGTGATAGAAATAACTGTACAAAAAATATATAAAGAATGGAAGATTTATCATTATTCCCAAACACTGAATGTTTGGCAGAATATATAGGTTTGCAAAAAGAGGGAATTTGAATTTCATTGTCTTCAAAATGAAGACGTCGTATACCACTCTAGAAATCAGATTCTTAAGAGGGGAATGAATTTGAATTTATTCCAGGATAGTCACAACTCAACAATTTCCAAAATCATGAACTAGGTTTTTTTTCCTCCATAGATAGTAGGGACATTTGGAATTGGAAAAGAGAAGCCGGACCTGCTTATATTTTTGCATAGATAGCTCATGGGCAGCTCCCAGGCATGGACTAAATAAAGATGTATGTCAAAGAAACTAAGAATACTAAGAATAATAAGAAACAATAGTTAACTCTTGATTGATTCATATTATATGAATATGTGAGGAAACGTTGTACCTAATTAGTTTGATGAGATATATCTTTTCACTTCCAAAAAAGGTTTACAATAATTTGTCAGTAAATATTATAATCGGTGCATACAAAAATCATATTATAAAATTATGATTAGCAAGTGTACATATAAATTGTTTTACTAACCAGATCAAGAAAGAAGATCCGAATCAGATCCAAGCATGGGAATATTAATAAGAACATTATTCCTGCCACAACCTGGGAATATTAAGAACAGCAACACCTAGCTATATATATAGAGAGAGAGAGAGTCAAAAGAAATATATATTAGCAACTAATCTAGATCCTTAATACAGTCTTGGTGACTTTGCTTTACGTGCATTAGCAATAAGAGCATCACGAGCAGTCACAATCAAGCTATGAGGAAAGAATGCATCAAACATAGTATAGTCCATCCAGTCCTTCAACTTTGGCTCCTGACCCCAATTTTCTGGAATGTTGACCTTCTCCATGGTCACCTCTTCCCGGAGCCTCTTCAGCCTCTCACGCCCCGTTTCCTCTACATCATCAACCTTACCAATATTCTCACTATACCCTTTTTCTGGGTCTTTGGCCTTGTCATTAGTATTTGGAGATTTGCATTCTTGAGTGTTATTATTGAGCTTCTCATTTGGTTCAAGGGAAAATGAAGGAGGGCTTTGGGAAGTGACGAGTTTTCTCGAACTCCGTGTAGGCATGTTGTGGGACAATTTGTTTTCTTCCATATTGGCAAAGTGAGATCCAAGTGCTACTTGTTGTTGTAGCTATGGACAATTGAGCTAAGCAGGGTTTATGCAATAACCACAACAAAGGGAAAGGAGGTCATGATATATTGAACAATAGCATTGAGTGGGTGCTTTAGGGTACACGTCCATGCGTGTTTTTGTATGGCATGTGATGCTTCTACGTTAGTCCCTCGCAAGTTCTCTTGAAATAGATTGTGTGGTTTTGTCCTAATGTACGTAGCTAAGAAAAAAAAGAAAAAAAAAAGATTTGGCGGACTCTTACTAACAAACTTTTTAACACATGCACTCTTTCTATAATATATTTTTCTATTACTAAAAATTGATTGAAAATGATAAACTTACGAGTGAAAGTTTATTTTTTATTAATTTTATTATTTCTATCAAATTTCAGTAAATAGTTGAAAGTATGTTAGATTAAGTGTGTTAATTTGTTGGATAATTATGTTATATGTACAACGTATTTATTAACTTTAATTTATCGATGATTGATTGTTGTAAAAAAATCTAACAAATTACTTATTCCATTATTAGAGCTTGAAGTCGAAATTAATAACATGTTGAGAGATTAAGTATGTTAGAAAACGTGTTGGTGGAATTTTCAAAGATTGTAGTTTGGGTTGAGAGTGGTTTATTGCCTAGGGTTTTGTGAGGTGGACATGCATCGAGGTAAGTACGAAGATTTTGGCGCTTTAATTTCCGTTGTCATTGTTTTTATTGGAATTGATTTGATGAAGAGAGATGTGAACATAAATGAGAGGAGGCCAACTACTCAGATATTTTTGGTCTTTTAAAGGGGTTGGCAAAAAGTCATCCTCAAAATATTAGACCATGTACCATGTACCTTGCGTAGATTTGGAACTTTGTTTAATTTGTATTGTTTAATTCGCTCTGGAATTTGCACCGCGTTTTTGGATGTTCATTCCCTCATTTGTCACATATGAGGTTGCCCATCCCATTCTCTATATGGGACTGGAAAAAAAAAATCTCATTTTTGGAATCAAATAAACTATTATTTTTATTAATAGTTTGCACTTCATCAACAAAAGAATCAATAATTGGAAAATGTATTATTCTTATTATTATTATTTAAAGAGATTTTTTTTATTAATGATATGGAATTAATTATATTTAGAAACGAAAAAGAGATATAAATGGGGCAACTCATCTCAATCCCCTATTTTTACCCTTTTCCCATCATTATAATGCCATTTTTCTTGTATATGCCATTATGTCCTCCAGATTTTTTTCCCTTTCATTTTCACTATTTCTTACTTAAAGTAATTTAATTTTCTTATTTCCTTTATTGCAACACACGTATATATGTGTTCTTCATATGAAAAATTATAATTATTTTAGCACCCCAAATGTTTTTTTTGGGATTGATAATAAAACGAAATTCTATTCCAGGAAAAAAATGAAATAACTTTTTATTTTATCTATTATAACTGCTTTTAATTAGAAAGTTGTCATATATCAGTTAAGGTATATGTGTGTTTGCGTTTTAAATTGTGCGCATCACTCATATATAAGCACGCGAATGGAAACAAGATTGACAAACCTTCACTAGCTATATCATCATGAGTTTGACTCGATATAAAACACTTGTGAGAAGAGACATTAATAATACATATATTAGCGAGAATTAGACTTAAAGAATATTCTAATTAAATAAATAATATAAAAAATTGTCAGTATAATTTTTTTTTCTAGGTAAAAAGAAATGATTAAAACAGATGGAGCGCTACATAGTACAATACTAAGGCTACAAGAGGTAGTAAGCCAGCACAATAATACAGATGCATATATAATGCAGCACAGTATAAAAACTATATGAAAATACATACAAAAGAGACGAACAGACACCAAGACGAACATAGAACAAGATTTACTGTATCGGAACACGATTGTTTTCTGTAAAAGTAGTGAAATTAATTTAATTCATGATTTTAAAAACGTTTTTAACACTTCTTGAGTGTGAGATTAATCCTCCCCCTAGTCCCTTGAGGTAATCAAGCTAGACACACACACCACTCATCTGTTCTTCTAATTTTAATTGTTCAATCTAGTTGTATATAAGAAATATTAATGAAATTCAAATATGATATACCATTGATTTCTATAGTAAAAAAAATCATTGATTTCTATATATAAAATAATTAGATTGAAATAAAGAAACAAAATTTAGCTTTCCTTTACATTTATTTTTATTTCCTTTTTCTATATTTTTTTTCTTTGTTTTCTATACAAAACAATTTGTTGAAATTTTGGAACAAGGGATTTAATTTAAACAATTGGAAATTAAACTACGAGAATTAATTAAGTACAAGCCCAAAATATGAGAAATCAAATTCATATATAGGATGGAGTGTGGAGCCTAAAATTATGTATACCTATATAATTTTTTTTCTTTTTACCAACAGGGAAAATTCTTCATTTTTTATTATTATTTAACATTGATATGCAATATGCGGTCAGTGATTCCTTTTTTGCCATTAAATACAGTTCACATATATACTTGCAAGACATGGTGAGTGTTTGAATCAAATAACACATTATTATTCGAGACTCAATGAGTGGTCTCAAGTTTAACACTACCCTATACAGATTACAGTAAGAGATACCTAAGACATCGTACGAAATCACTTATATAATTGCAAGGAAATTTATTCTAATATCTATGCAATTATTTATTATTTATTTAAGAAGTTTAAAATGAATAATAACATTATAAATAGTTAAATTATTTATTAATTATTTAAAATTTAGATAATTAAAAAAGGATAAACTTTTAAAACACCAATTACTTGCGG
This sequence comes from Glycine latifolia, assembly GCA_013407115.1. Classification (NCBI taxonomy): domain Eukaryota; kingdom Viridiplantae; phylum Streptophyta; class Magnoliopsida; order Fabales; family Fabaceae; genus Glycine; species Glycine latifolia. The sequence continues at coordinate 26,235,454 of CM023952.1, read as the reverse complement.
ATATCTTTAAACATTTCATTTATTATATAAATATACTTTAATTTTTTTGGTAGAGAATTTAATTTAAACACATTTCTTATCACTTTTTTCATCTTGAATAAAAAAAGAGAAAACCGGTCAATGCACTAGTTTGTATAAATTAAATAGTTTTATTTGACAATATTTAAACCAGACTTTACTACATCCAAATTAGAATGAGATAAATAAAAAAAATTGATATAATTAAAAAATATTGAACGTGTTGTGTTTCAAGAGAGTAAATATACACAAATAATGAAAAATAGTAATAAACTTTTGGACATAATATAATGTATACTTTAATATAACTTTTAGGTAACTATATCATTGACTTTTTTATTGAGTGGAAATGTTAATTATTATATAATTAAAAAAAACGCCATTAAATTGGTCTTTTTAAAAAAAATGACTTCAATTTGATTCCTCAATCACAAAAAAAATATCAAAATTACTTTTATTTGTATAGGTCATAATATTGAGGGATTAAATTGATACCATTATTTTATACGATTGACGGACTAAACTGATGTCAACTGTTAAGACCTAAGTTTTTCTTTTTCTATGTTTGTAGATTAAAATAAGTTTTTTTTTTTTGTATTATTACATCCATACATTTCTTTAAATTAAGAAAATACTTCATTTTAAATATATAAAAAACTAAGAAAATACTTATGCAATTTTGGAATACCAAAATTAGATGTGATAGAGCAATTATTTCTTAACAAATTGTCAAGTAATAATGTGTCAATAATTTATTGTCTAGGTATGCTTAATTAAGTGCGACCGTGTAACATGAGTATGCAATAATTTTTCAATAGCCTTCAGCCCTTCACTGAAAGCAAATATTCATGCACGGTATGATGTTGGGAACATGATGAATTGATCCAAACATTTGATGCTCGTGGATTTTGGCCCATCGTTTCATTCATGATAAACTTTTTATGGATCAGTTATTTCCAATCAATTAATATGTGGGAGACACTTCATGCACCATAAGCATTTCTTATGCACCGTTTAATTTTTTTAAAACTCGAAAATACCCCTATTGGCTTCCTTTGTTATTTTAGCTGGTTCAGGTGAGAAAGTACACTTGTTTCTTCTTTTTAGTTGAGTTGAGTTCTTGGGAACGGCTGTGCATTGGTTGTAGTTGGTGTCATTGTATCAATTTCGTTGGAGTGATGGCGTCGTGGTAGCCGTTGGAGTCGTCGAGTGATGTGGTATGGATGTAGAGGTTAGTGGTGATGTTTTTGGTATCGTACGAATTCGATAATCTATAATAATCGTATGGATTCGGTAATCTGTAATAACCATACGGATTGCGTAATCCGTATGACTTAAAATCATAAATTTGCCTAAAAAAATTGTTGAAAATATGTATTTAATTAAAATTGACCTTACTTTTATAAATTATTCGATTGAGTAAATACAAAAAGTGAATTTTTGGATTGTTTATGCAAATTGTGATGTTGAGACTTTCATCATTTGTTAAATCACAATTTTTTTATTAAATAATTTGTCAAAAATATGTATTTAATTAAAATTGAGTTTAATTTTAGAAATTATTTGATTGAATAAATACAAAAAATAAATTTTTGGATTGTTTATGTAAATGGTGATCTTTAGACTTTCATGATTTATTTAAAATATGTTAATTTTTGGATTGATTATGTAAATGGTGATATTTAAAAAATGTTATTATTATCCGTGTGTGTGTTTTTATTAATGATTATATTACATTTATAGTTGTTAGGATGGACAACGATGAGTGGATGTATGACAATATTATGTCTAAAGAAAATAATATGAATGAAGACATCGGAGCGGACCCTAATGCGTTTGAAAACAATAATTGTGTAATTGATTGTTCTGCAGCATTCAAGACGACTGAGGTATTTATGTGATTTTGAATGTATTTAAAGTTGTGAAATTATTAAATTAAGAAGATTAAAGATGAATTATTCATTTGTGTTGGTGTTTGAATCACGTGATGCAATATTGAAATGGGCTCGGACTGTTGCAAATAAGAATGATTTTGTAACTATCATAATGAGGAGTGACATATCAACGGGAAAAATAAGAAGGACATCATTTGTGTTAATTGGTTGTAAAAGAAGTAAAAGGTATAGACCATGGAAAAAAGGTTTCACACCTTCAACGACTAGCACTAGAAAATGTGAGTGTCCTTTTAAGTTGCGAGGCAAACCAGTCTCGGGAGGTCAAGGGTGGATGGTGAAGTTAATATGTGGTAATCATAATCATGATTTGGCTAAGTCATTCTGTGGACACTCATATGTTGGTCGACTAACTGAGGAAGAGAATATCATTGTTGCTGATATGACAATGTCGATGGTGAAACCAAAACATATTCTTCTAACTTTGAAGGAGCACAATGACAATAATTATACAACTTTGAAGCAAGTATATAATGCAAGATATGCATACCGCACACGTACAAGAGGTAATAGTACTGAAATGCAACAGCTAATGAAACTTCTTGAACATGACATGTATATTCATTGGCATAGATTGAAGGATGAAAATGTTGTACGTGACTTGTTTTGAGCACATCCGGATGCAGTATAATTGAACAATGCATATCATATGGTGTTCTTGATAGATAGTACATACAAAACAAACAGGTATAAACTTCATTTACTTGACATTGTTGGTGTGACACCTACTGGAATGACATTCTCAGCTGCATTTGCCTATTTAGAGGTCGGACGTATAAACAATGTTGTGTGGGCCCTTGAACAGTTTAGAGGAATTTTTCCCTAAGGTCATTGTTACAGATAGAGATTTAGCATTTATGAGTGCAGTCGAAACCATTTTTCTAGAGGCAACCAATTTATTGTGTAGGTTTGACATTGACAAGAATGTCAAGGCAAAATGTAAAAGTTATATTCAGCAGAAGAATGGATGAGATTATATCATGGAAGAATGGGGAAGTGTTGTCAACTGTGCTACTGAGAAGCAATTTGATGATTGTGTTATGAAGTTTAATGTTGTATGTGCACCGTGACCAACGTTTGTTGATTACTTGGTTGAATCCCCACAAAGAAAAATTTGTGACAAAATGGACAAACAAAGTCATGCATTTTGGAAATACAACAACAAACAAGTAAGTTCCGCGTATGACATTTCTTGAATTATGCTTTGCATATGTTTAATGTCTTTGAAATGAATTTATCATATCATAAATTGTAGGGTTGAGTCTACCCATTGGACCTTAAAGCGGGTACTATAGAATAGTCTTGGTGATTTGTGCACAGTTTGGGATGCGATGAACAATATGATCACCTTGCAACATACTGAAATCAATGCATCTTTGGAAAGAAGTACACATGTGGTAGGACATGTTTTTAAAGTTACGTTATACAAGAGACTTCTTGGCATGGTGTCCAGGTATGCGTTAAATCAAATTGCTGCTGAGTACAAGCGAGTGCATTATGCTGGCAAAAACCCTTGTCGTTGTGGATGTGTGCTGAGAACAACGCATGGTTTGCCTTATGCATGTGAGCTATCTAAGTATGTTATTGGGAGCATTCCAATTAACACCGTTCATATGTTTTGGCGGAGATTAAACTATTCGGACGATGATATGCATGAATACCAAGTCAGCATAATGGATGAGATGGAAGCCATATCCAACCGTTTGAAATGTTTGATTTGTGTGGAAAAATGACACTAAAGTCTAAGCTTAAAGAAATTGTGTACCCTGATTTGAATTCCATGTGCCCCCTTGATAAGGTCAAAACTAAAGGTACTCAGAAGAAGAACATCACAAAGCACCAACGGTCTATGACAAGGGACCCGTCTTACTTTAAGTATGTGGATGAGTTACATTCTGTGCAAAATAGTTGTTCTACTCCGAAACAGTCCAATTCCTCATCTGATGTTCTAATGAAAAATCGGATGGTTCCTATGCTCGATCAATTTCATCCATCTATGCAAAAATTTATTGTAGACATAACTGATGTAAAAGCTTATGGTAATTGTGGATATCGAGTAATTGTTGCCTTATTAGGTTATGGTGAAGAGGCTTGGTCTTTGGTACGTAATCATTTGCTCAAAGAACTTGCACAATGGACTGATAAATATATAGCGTTGTTTGGTGGGATACATAGGTTTGAAATGTTAAAGCGGTTCCTACTAGTTGATGGATTGTCCAAGGTAAAACATCGTTCTTCTTTCACATGATCTGGCAATACTTGAAAACCAATATGCATTCATTATATTTGATTAACTGTTAATTTACAGGTAACGATGGATAAGTGGATGGATATTACAGATATGAGTCATGTAATTGCATCAAGATATAACATCATTGTAGTATCTCTGTCACTCCAACAAAGTATTGTAAAAGATACGAACACTTCACACTTAACCAAGAGGGGGGGTGAATTGGTTAGGCTTGGTAAATTAAAAATTCTTTTAACAAAATCAGAGTTTTCTTTAGGATCTTTATCACTTTTGAAATCAAGAATACTTATTCAATCAATAGCTCAACCCAAAGTATGCAATTGTTCAAAGTTATATTGATAAGCAAGACAATTCAATCAATATATATAGAAAGTAAGCAAGCACGAATTTAAACACAAGACTCAAGAGATTTATACTGGTTCACTTCAAACACTATGAAGCTACATCCAGTTTTCTTCCATTCAACACTAGAATGGAGTTCCACTATTGCAATTTTCTGTCTTACAAGTAATTACAAAATTCTCTCTTTGTCAACCCTAGACAAAGTTCAGAAACCTAAAACACTATTAGGTTCTTAGAGATCAACCCACTGAGAATCCACTCAGCACACCCCGAGAGAAACTCTTTCTCTAGATTACATGCAAGAACCTTAATTACAATAGAAATTCAATTACAATTCAAAAACAGAGTGCACCCTCAAAGCTAAGGAAAGAATTCACCTGATGATCCAATGAATAATGATGCATATGAATGAATGAATCAGGTTTAAGAATTAACACAAGACTCGGAAATGCACATTCCCTAAGCTTTGACAAGAACCTTCTTGCTTCAAGAAACAATCAATAACCCATAGGTGTTTTGAAGTAAGCAAGAACTCCCAGAACCCAGAAATCCCCAAGAAAGTATTTAGAATGTTTTATGTTTGCTCAGAATTCGAAATTTACAAGTTACAAATCAAGCACAGAATGGGTTCTATTTATAACAAATATTTCTAACTGCCAGTAATCGATTAAACACGCCTAATAATCGATTATTTATCATATGTAATCGATTAAATAAACCATGTAATCGATTAATATGTTCTATAGGCTTCTGGGTCATGGCAACGAACCAATTAATCGATTATTCTGTATCGTAATCGATTATCACAGTGAGCTCTAGAAAAACTTGAAGTTCAGAACGCAACTAAAAAGCACTGTGTAATCGATAACTGTTTTGTGTAATCGATTATGGCAGACAGCTTAATAAAACAGGGATCAGCCAAATGAACTATGTAATCGATTACTGATTTTGGTAATCGATTATTGTATAACAACTAGTTAAGCAGTAGTGTATAATGTAATCAATTACAAGTATTGGTAATCGATTAAGGCAGTGAGTTATGGTTTTCTATTTGGCCTTTGTAATCGATTACAGTCTATTGGTAATCGATTAAAATGTTTATCAAGGCTGTTTTATAAGTAACCTAAGGTTAAACAATCGATTAATCCGATAAGTAATCGATTACATTGTTCTTGATAAGTTTTCCAGAAAGAGCTAAGAACAAAGTAATCGATTACATACATAGGTAATCGATTAAATAGTGTAAAACAGTATTTTTCCAAAAACCTTAGTTTCAATTTAAACACTTAATCAAATTATCAAAGCCTTGTTAATTCTATGACTCTAATTGAAAGTCTAAATGAATGATATGAATGCAATGCACTTGGATCACCAGAGATGCTTCTTTCTTTACAATTAATTACAAGTTATTCTTCAAGTCTTCAAGGCATGTTGAAAGCTTCAAAATCAAGCTTGATCTCTTGTCCATTCTTCAAGTGCTTTCTTTGAAACCAACAAGTATGACAGTTTTCCCTCTAAGAAGCCAACCTCCTAGAGATCCCCAAGTTCATCGCATTTTGTGCATTGGTCATGTGTTTGGAAACCATTTTGTTAAGGTAAGGGATAAAGTGTTTAATTTTGATGCATACAGTTTATTTTACCAAATTCATGATTTCTGTGGCCATTTGTTTAAAACATGTTACTTTGAGAGACAATTGTCCTTTGCCATCGACGACATGCTTGTGGGCTACTCACTGTACCACCGAAGCTCAACATTGGCCCAATCATTACATTGATCGAATGCAAATGTATACTAAATCGATGAAGTTGCGCACACAACATTATAATTTAGGAGATGTATATACATTTATTTAACAATGCATTTGTGCCTTATGTGATATACCCAATCATGTTTAATTTCTTAAAAACATGTTCCGTCAAATGGTGCTCTAAGTAACTAAACAACAATTACGCAAAATAAGGTGTCCAATATATAAATGTCAGACAAATAGTCTTCAATCGCGACCACCGGAAGGCCTCCTCTGCGGTTGTCTAGTCTGTCTAGGTCGAGTGTAAACAATGCCATAGTCAGTGACACCGCGGACTAGATGCAGCAGTTGCTCAGTCATAGCGTATGCATCTGTGCCTTCTGTGATTATCCTCATGTCAGGCATATGTTGCAAGCCCTTAGCAACCCGTTGGCACACATTCTAAAAAAAACAAAAATTATAGTTAACCAATGCATTAAGAAAAATAAAATGTTTAATGAACCTTAAATAATTAAATTGCATGCTTATTACCACGGCATGAACTGGCCTCTGCTCATCCACATCTGTGTGTGATGCTAACTGTGTCGGGGAATTTGTAGCAGCATCATGTAAATTGGTCGGGCCTGGTGCAGTCTGAGGCACTGGTGGAATATGGGAACGAGCCTCCTTATACTGAGATGGAGTCATGAATGGGTGAAAAATGCGGTAGAACTACCCTATATATGTAGCACCACATTGACTTGGAGAATCAACCAAGTCTCCGGTTGCCATAAGGTACTCTGAGAAGTGGACCCACCTGTCCTAAACATCTTCAATAGAGGGAACTTTAGATACAGGCAGGGGTGAAATTTGTTGAACGTAGCCAAATTGCCTAACTACCCTCTCAGGTAAATGCCTAGTCCTGTGAGGACCCAATCTAAGGAAACCAGAAAACAAACTAATCAACTCAAACTCCTTGTGGGCACGATGCTCCACGTAAGGTGTCCAACAAATATCAGACGTTGTCAACCTATCTATACGTTTACGATAGGTTATCACTGGTAAGGTCTTCGCACTCGTCCACTGGCAGGCACAAGGTTGCCTCTTGTCATAGTGCTCGTTTGCAACCACATTTCCTACAGTAGGAAAATGCTCATATATCCAGCACTACAAATTGAAAACGATTAAAGTCAGCAATACATACAAACAAAAGACACACATACAATAAGGTTTAATCATTATGATAGGTTGAAAATATATCATTACTTGTAAAAAAGTAATATAGCCAGCAAGATGTTTTCCGTGATGCTTACATGCGTAGCTCAAATTATCATACATGTGCACAAGAGCAGCCGCACCCCACGCAAATCCCGCAGATTGGTCCAAGTTGCGGAAAGCCTCTAAGAATACCAGACCTATATGTGTGGCATTCTTGTTGGCAAACAATGTGCAACCAACAAGGTGAAGTAAATATGCCCTGGCGGCTAAGATCCACTGCATGGACTGACACTTCGCATAATACAACTCCCGGAGCCATGATAGTCTAACATATGCCCCGTGGCACTGTGACATCTCAACTGCAACTTCGTCTACAATGACATCTAGTAGCTCCACCAACATGGTAATGGCCTCGCCGACGTCAATTTGATCATATGCGTGGAATGCTCCAATAACAGGGATATGCAGCAGTGATGACACGTCGTCCAATGTCAGAGTCATTTCCCCCATGGGAAGATGAAAACTACATGTTTCGGGGTGCCATCTCTCGACAAATGCAGACAGCAACGCCCTATCCCCAGTCTCCATTGAGCAACCAATCAATGGAGTTAGGCTAGTGGCAGCCACTAAACCTTCAATCTCAGCTACAGGCTTCCCGAATTTAATAACCTTACGTCCATAGGAAGCAAGCTTTAACTCTGGACGTTCCTGCATCGAAGACATCATTCAGTTTACATTCATGGATAACCAAAAATAATACACCTTGTACTATGTAATTGATCATGTCAATACCTCTCCTGCCCAGACTCTAAAAGCCACATGATCGACGAACTCGGTCAACACCGAAGAATCTTTCGGCCCTCCTGGAAAAGATTCACACTCAGTATCTATATCCTCAGTGTCAGGTACAGCAACCTCGACATATGGTGCCTGCACAAGAGGATCCTCGGGAACATCAACACCTGCCCTTTCACGACGTACAGATGCGGTAGGCCTACGCCGCTCAGGGGCTTCATCATCATCACCTCTAGCATCTCTACCCAATGCTCGGTCAGCAATTCGTCCAAGAGCCCGACGCATTCCTCTCGTCTTAGCCATAATATGCATCCACAATTGTTTACATGTTACTCTATTGTGAATAAATAATGTGAACAAAGACAAAGCACTAATGCAGATTCAACATAGTGTTTTTTAGCTTTTGAGATTCAACATACTAATTGTGAGCGAATTTGTGTATATGGTTATCTATACCAGTGCGATTCACAAGCATACTCACCAATCAAGTCCAATTCTAATCAAAACCAACCTATAATGGGTTGAACAAGTGCGATTCACAAGCATACTCACCAATCAAGTCCAATTCTAATCAAAACCAACCTATAAC
>CM023952.1:26149524-26226552 GCA_013407115.1 Glycine latifolia | reverse complement strand
ACTTTCAACAAGTGTGATTTACAAGCATACTCACCAATCAAATCCAATTCTAATCAAAACCAACCTATAACGCTTTGAACATGTGTGATTCACAAGCATACTTACCAATCAAGTTCAATTCTAATCAAAGCAATACATTATAAATTATGTTTTCACTCACAAGCATATTTTTTTTAATACTACTTAATTATTTTTTATTTAATTATTTTAAAAAGAATTTAAAAAATAAAAAACACTTATACGGATTAGGCAATCCGTATGAGGCTTACGGATCCTCGAATCCGTTTCCTAACCCCTGCACCGTTTAACATTCCAGAACCAGGACTCATATCACAATGTCGTGGCCACCAAACGGAGAACACAATGTGACGACGGACATGGAGCGCCGGAGAACGATTCCAATGAAGTTGGTAACAGAATGGGAGTAAGAACGGTGGTGCAGGGAGCAGGAACGGCGCAGGGAGGGAGCAGGAATAGTGCGGGAGCAGGAACGCAAAATGTTTTTAAAAATTAAAAGCTGAAAGTGAGTGAAGGGTAGTTGTGAAAATACACTATTACACAAATGGTGTATTGGAAATTATAATGGTGTATGAAGCACGTTCCTTAATATGTTTCCGATGGGGCGTTTGGTGTTAACATTAGACCATGAATGTTTCACGTATACATGAGAATAACATGAACACTTTTAGAATTTCAAATAACCCATGATTGCTATATACATGCAGAGGTGTGATGTGTAGAGTAAAACTAACGCCATTTTATATACTAGTGTCATTTTAATTTTTAATTTGAATAGAAGTTGGTCTCAAGAATAATTCATGCATGTTACATGATGTCATGAATTTTGAATAAACTAGAATAAAACCTAATGTTGCTGGAGCTATCTCCTTTGTAATGATTGTTTACAAATTTATCACTGATCTTGTTGTTGCAACTTATTTCATTTGGCTAAAAATGACTTATATCTGGTCATTTGTTGGGTTGAAAGAAAGAGCAGCTGAAATTGTACTGTAGTAACTAACAACACACTGTTCCTACTATCTTCCTCTTATGCTGAACCACATTTTGAAGAAGCATAACTTTTTTTTTTTTTTTTTACTTTTTCTGTGTCTTCTCAGCTCCAACTGAATCTATTCAAGTCCAGTTGATTACAAGTGGTTGCAGCTTCATTGTCTCCATGAGTGTTTAGGTCCAATCTTGCTGCTGCAAAGTAAGAAGCAGGCGACCTATAAACTTGAGAAACTTTTTCATCCACTGGTTTTAATGTTTCTGGCTTGATTCGGTTCCTATGCTGGAACTCACCATCTGATTGGCTTTCTGTGATTAGTCTCTCAGGATACAAGCTGCTTCCATTTTCTGTTTCTCTTTCAAGTCCAATGGATATGGATAAGTTGTTGGGACTGCTTTCAGCAGCATAGTTTCTTCTTTCTTCATTCTTGCTCAATGGGGCTAGGAAGGTGTTCTTTTTCCCATCTTCACACCACTTGAGTTCAGGGTTCCTAAGGTTGTTGGGAGCTTCTGTGGCTTCCTTATGTTCTATGAACATATGGCTGTTGAAGTGTCTTAAGCCATTTTGAATCTCTTGCTCCTTTTGTGATCTGTCACTGGATGTGAGGCAACTGTCCATTGAGCAATCGTTTGGAGGGTTGGTTTGTGTTTGCCGAGGGCAAAATCCTTGCAAATCTTTCAGCTCTGTGAATGCTGAGTTGAGGCACTGTGATGAGACTTTGGATACCAGCTCTGAAAGTTGAAGTTTGGCAGCTTCAAGTCCTACTACTCCCAAATTTTGTCTGCCAAGAGTCTCCTGAGCTTTCTCCAACACAGACTGAAGGTATTTTCCTTGGGCCTCTATCCTAAGCTGCAAGTGTCTTTGTACCTGAAAGGGTACAGGATAATTTGTAAGAATTTTTGAAATGAACTTGGAAGTCAGAAAGCCAAAAGCTGTGCGCCTATCATTCAGACAGATCACTAGTTTAATATAAGAGTTTAATTTCTATGCACCATTAGTATAAAAACTTTTTATATTGTCAATTAGTCAGAAATTATCTTTGATATGATTTGTAAGATAGTTATTACAAAAGTCAACAAACTTATAATACATGCGGTTTATAATTGGAGGACAATGTAAAAAACTTTTATAGTATCAGTGCATAGATTATTTACTCTTTATTACTATGGTTGGAAGATGCATGTATAGTAAGTTGTTACTAAGATTCACCTCAAGTTGTTCATTGAGCCTTCTCTGAACCTCAATCTGCATCTGCAGTGCCTCACTTATATGCAAATCTCTGGCAAAAAGGCATTGAACATTAGTATACATATAAAATATTTAAACAATAGAATATTCATGTCAAGCAAGATTACATGAAGCATGTGAAAAATGTTTAACTTTTCTTACTTGTTGGCTTGCGGTCCAAGGCTTAATTTGTTCATGTGAGTTCCATTGGTTTCAGAAAGTCTCTCCCCAGTTGATGCACTTGTTACTGGTAAGGTAAGTTTAACCATCAGAAACAGCTCTCTGGTTTATTAGTAGATCAGAAAAATGAAAAGATGTCGGTCTCTTACTGATTTTGTGTGTTACGTTGTTGCTTTGTCCATGCAGATTCTTGCTCAATCTATACTTCTGGTGACAAATGGGAAAAGATCAGTAATTGCACCAGACAAGTTTTGATGGAAAATTAATTTTGTGCTTCTGGTTATGTGCATGTTATATATGAGAAATTTTCTTCAGATAACAAACTTTCAGATCTCTATGATGCACCAGACAGGATAACTTTGCTAATATATGATATATAATTTAGCAAAATCATATAACTTGCAAACCATTACCACTTATAAGGTCTGAAACCTAAGACTAATGATTTCAAGATGGCAATAGAGTAAATTTAGGAATATGATCAACTATAGTGAAGGAGGGATAGATCATGATTTGTGCATGACTTCTATACACATATTTTTTTTTACATAGTATAGTGTTTGAAAACATTTATGCCAATTCCAAAAAACAATTAGGACAAGAAGAAAGGAAACAAATTTGATATGCATGTTTCTTTATGTGTAACGTCCTTCTAACTCGTATGGTGTGAAAGTCTTAAATGAAGAAGAATTTCCTATTTAACGAAATGAAACTTACAGGTATCGTATAGGTAGAGATTTTGGTTAGCACAACTAGGTTTAATTCTCAACTTGGGAGGCAGAATGATACTGAAATGCAAATGGCTTGCAAGTACTGATGAAATAATGCAGGTACTGAAGATGAAAGGCATAAAATGAATGGAATCTTATAACCAAAGTGTAGTAATACAGATCACAGATGATTTTTACCTGAAGATGGCTCTTTAGATGATATAAGGTAAGCCCTGGAATTCCCATGAGTTTCATTACTGTTTTTGGAGTTGCCTCTGCAATAGAAAGATTGTAAGTTGCATTAGTGAACTCAAATTCTATGTTCCTCAAAATTGGATGATCCAAAAGCTGATGTGTATACTCACTGTCAGCTCCCCCTAACTGGTTGACTGCTTCTATAAACCTGGCATGAAGATCTGGTGTCCATTTTAATCTAGGCTTCGCATCAGTTGAAAGCACAAGTCCAGAATCACCAGACGCATTTCCTGTTTGAAGGAACATGTGCCTCTCAGAGGGGATTGGCATTCTGGAAGAAGAATGAATGTTTTTTTCCTTGGTGTTGGTGATGATGGTACATTCCCACCTACAAAAGCCACTAATAAGCACCCCAACATATAAAAAACTAACAACTTAACTCCCAGTGCTGACGACCAGTTGTGTAATTACCTGGTGACTTGTGTATTCTCTTGATCACTTTTCTACCTATGAAAGATAAAACTAGATGAAGCTTTATTTTCAAGGTTGATTGTTACTAGTCCCGATACTAACAAATACGAGAATTTCAGAATGCTTGTTGTGCTTGTCTTGTTTCTCTTATACACACTTCTCTTCGGTGGAAAGCATGCTGAAACTGGTATTTATATCTGAGAGCTGGAAGGGAGCTAGTAATCCCATGGAATCTTTGATAGAACCAATAGAAAACCCAACTTAATCCTTATGTGCGGTGACCTGAGAAATAGATATTATTCCTTCCTACTTTTGTTCACTAGTGGACCCCTTTTTCTAGTTCCATTTTACCATTCTCAGATAGTGCTTTCCATTTGGTTCCTCTGCAATAAAACTTTGGAAATAATTTATTTTTTTCCCATGCACAACCTTTATCCACACACATTATGGGTTTCCTATGCAGGAATTGCATATAAATCAAAACATTTTAATATTTAGATATGCATAAAAAGTTATGTGCAAATATCAATTTCAAAACTGCATAAGGTTCCAGAATTGATCCTTCAAATTGTAACCCAATATGCATTCTTATTCGTTTGCCAGGTAAAAGTGGGAATCATATGCTCACATTTGAAGGAGTATTTTTTTTTTTTTCTGACTTGGTTCTAGGGAATCTGATATCCCTCTCGACTTGGAACAGCCATTATTTTTGTTCCAGAGGAAGATTCTTAGAACTTAGAAGCCTAAATTTGTTGTTCCACACGTTGATATTGGAGCCATTTACATGTCCTTTGTTAATGTACATAGTTCTTTAGTAGCATGATATATGAGGTTGGTTGAATGTTATCTTTGGTAAAGATTGCGGACAAAGACATGAAGGAAGGCCTTAATTGGTTATATACGAAGAAATATAGATGAAGGATTCCATTGACCACATTGCCATGCAAAGGAAGGTTAAAAATAATTGTGTGAAGATGCTTCTCATGGAACTGTTTGGAGGGAAGGAATAGAATAAGAACACATTCTGTTTTGTCTCCTTCAATAAGTTTGGTACTTATTCAGCCTGCACCGTTTAAAATATAAGGAAGATGGACCCTGAACTTTTCATTCTTTCTTTGGCACAAAAACTCAGGCCCCATCCTCTGGAATCCTAAGCATGCGGGACCTAATAAAAAGGTAAAGATAGAAGAATTGTACTTGCTTTTATACTTGCATTTGGTTAAATACAGTACTATAGCATAGGACCACTTCCCTTGCCCTTGACTTGTACCATGGTTATTGTAGCTGATTCTTGTGTAAGAACTAATAATAGCTGGTACATTTGTCATTCCTTAAGTTATCACATGCACTTTAATTTTTTTTTTTTTCCTGTATACACTTGTTCTTATCCATGGGGAACTTTCCTTTCACTAAATGGCATATACCATGCTAAACCACTTTGAGAATAACTAGAAAATGTATTAGAATCTAATTCAATTTTAATTAAAGCCACGCTTTCCACAGGCAATGCATGTGTCTAGTGCATGCAAATATCCATTTTTCAATTGGAAAAAAAGATTGTAGTGTTGTACACTGTACTGTAAGAGTAAGTGGTGTAATACTAGGTGATTAAAATTCGATGAAGAACATTTAAATGATTAACAGCTAATACAGAATAAATTAGATTATAATAAGTCATAAAACAGAAAACAACTTGTCATCACATAAATGTAGGAGTAGAGGGCCATTTGTAAACCGTATCTGATTAGATGATACCAGTTCATCAGGTGCTAAAGAGGTCAGTAAGATGAACATTTTAAGGACAACTTATGGAAACCATGAAAATAAATTGACCTAACCAAAGACTCCTTGAACAGTATCTTGATATCACTTCTCCTTGTTCTTGTTCTTGATTCTGATTTTTGAGAAGATTTAATGCGGCCAGGAGAATCCCAAGAGACTTTGGACAAAGTTAAAGCTGAGTTTCTAAGTAGTTTTCTTGCATGTGGATTGGAATAATTTGGGCAAGAGGATTGATTTGGTACTTTTCCGTCTTGATATCGAATTTTCTCCTTAGATGGACTTAGTATAACCACTTGGCAAAAAGCATTTATTTGAAGTTGTTGTCTTGAGCACTACTACAAGACTTTAAAATTCATCAAAAAGTAAATAAAAACACACTCATCATAACTCTTCATGTAACTCAAGAGGTCTACTTTTTTCTTAGTATATAGAATTAGAATGTATCCCATCTGAAAAATACGGTAGGTGTTTAATATTATACTCTCAGGTGACAATGAAAAGGAGCATAAGCATAAAAAATCAAAACGAGGATGTTATTGGAAGAGAATAAAGGAAACTAAGTAACTAACCTTTACGTTCACCTTTTGGTATTGCTTCTATCTACCAATTGGTGAAGTCTTTGTTCTGCATTCCATGTTTAATTTTATATCCTTCTTGACCATGCAATGACGACTGATTGTTTTTGATGTAATCAGAAGTAACCATACATAGAAAATTTTGTTGCTACAACTTTCATGCCATTTCTTTTTAGCTGAAATCATGCTTTGATTCTGTTTGAGTTTTTGTATTTAGATAATCACATAAAGCTGTAAAGTCTTCAAAACCAAATCCATTTATGGCATAACTTTGTTTTGGCAGCTTTGATATATCATGCTCATTCTTGCATGGAACCGTTTTTTTTTTTTTTTTTTCCCGTATTGGTAGTCATCTTTACTTGATGCTGCCAATCTGTCCTTACTACTTTCAATTGCATCTTTAAAGAGTTTGTGCTTGTACAGAACCGAGGACTAGTACTTGTCTCTTTCTACTTTCTAGTAGTATCCAATTGGCTTATCTTACAATATGGTAATGTCCCACCTGTGACATGGGACACAAGTTTTTATTCTTGGTTATGTTTATTTCATTATTTTTTACATGTTACATTAATGTAAGATAGATTCACGTTTGAGTTTTGAGTGCTAGAAGCAGCTATGAAATGAGAAGCACAGGACACAACTCACAAGTGAGAATCAACTTGTGGACTAAATGGTCAATCATGAGAAAAAAAACCATTTGTTGAGAGGGTTACTGGCTGTGATTTTGTTGAGCACATATATGGCATATTAGCATTGGTTGAAATGAAAAGCGAGAAATGACCACGGAATGCTATTCCTCGCGGGGAAAAGGGAGAAAAAATAAAGGGAAAAGGAAAGTTTCAAAGATTCTTTGGAATGAGAATATCAGAATCTTAACTTAGATTAAAGCCCATATATTATATTCTCAAGTAAAGAATTATGTTATTCTTCTTCTGCCGAAGCCACAAAAAATGGATTCTCACTTCCCCACCTATCTTTTTACTAATTGTAATCAGATGCTTTTTCAGCATTCATTGGGACTAATATCAATTATGGGAATTGCCATGTTTAGATGTTTTAATAAGATTTTGAGTTACCTTCAGCTTTTCTTTCATCTGGGAAGTGACCTTGTTGATTGACATTTGAACTGTTCCCTTGCTAATTGATTGGTGATTAATTTGTCCCCACTTGGATAATTCCAGTACCTTTTCCACTGTTTTTTCCTGATGGAATTGTATTAGTCTTCAGTTCAATCATCAGCTTTATAATATGATGATATTTAGTTTGATCATATCATATATAAATAATTGTATTTATCAAAATCTGGAGTGAATCTATGCCAGGTGAACATGGTCAAGATGGATTTCACGATCTTGTAGCTAAATTGTGAGAACCTACAAATCAAATGCTTAAATAAGTACGTGAGATAATTAAGTATTTACTACTTGATAAAGAAATTGTAATATTATCATTAATATTCAAATAATGAGATATTAGAGATAATTTTCGGCCAGTAGCGCAAATGCTAAAAGCGAGATGTTCATGCTTTTATGTCAAGATTGACATGTGTTGGAGTGTCATGATACTTATTGCAAGTATTTTGACAATACAATAATTATATATGATTATTATAATAAATTATATATGATTATATTATATTTATACCTGTGAGAGTGAATATGATTCTAAAGGATATATTAAAAGAATGACAGCCATTGGCAGCCCTAGACGAATTCAATGTTTACACTTAGATGAAAAAATAAAAATATAAAGCGATAAATGTAATTCGTTATGTAATGAAAAAAGAGAGTACAAAGTAGGTAAAAACATTAAATAAAAAAATTATTTGTTATATACCGTTAGTGATGGTGTTGCTAACCAATTACAATTTATCGTATTGTGACTTTTGAAGATATGATATTTTATATTGATTGACAATATAATTTTTTTACATTATTAATTAAATCCATAAAAAATTATAATTAAATAGAATATTTAAAAACATTAATAATAATAATAATAATAAAAGTTTATTTATAATTATAAATTTGTTTTACAGCTAAATCACGATTGCACAAAATCCAATTCTAGTAACACGCTTTCCAGCCTTTCCTAATCCAATTGGACGGAAGTGATTTCTTGGGGGGTAAATAACCATTTGGTCTTCGAAAGTGTAAGTGCATTTGGTTTTCAGTTTGGAGGCTAAAAATATGTTTAAAAAGTAAAACTAAAAAAGCATCTTGTTTGGTTTTCAGTTGAGTCAAATTTTAAACTAGATCTTGTTATAATTTTGCTTTGAAACTCCATATGAAATAGAAGCAAGAGGAGAGATACTTTTACAAACTAAGTTTGTAAAACGAATTTTATCCAAACTTAAATTCTCAAACTTTAGTAAAAAAATATCCTAATTCTATCACTAAAGTTCTTAAAATTATTAGAATTTTAAAAAAAAGTTATACAAAATATAATTTGTCTCATCTTATTTGATACATTATTTACATATATGACAGTTTGACAATGCACACATGAATAACACATGACGTTATGTACATATATGACAACTAATGATGTGTACATTATAGTTTAATCAAAGATCAAATTGAAAGTAACTTAATTGTCTTATCTCATTCACCTATATATCATCAATTACTATATATGCATTTGATTGTCATATATAATTTATGTGTGTATCATCAACTATCATGTAGACAAATAACATGTCAATAAATACATATTAACTTTAACAAAAGTCTTCTAAAAACTGGATTAAAATAATAGTTAAATTGTACTTTTCAATTGATCATTTTAAAATATTAAATGGTGAATTATACTTTGAGTGATCAAAGTGACTATTTACTTCAATTTTTTCTTCCACAAAACTCCAATGACATTTTTTTTAGTTTTAGTCTTTAAGAAAACCATGTCTTATTTTCATCTTTTTAATTAAAAAATACTCAACTATTAATTTTCAAAGTGTATTTTCTGATGGCTTATAATTGCAATTAAATATTAAACATAACTATTCAGAAAAAATATTCATTATAATCATTTTGAAGATCAAAAGTGAAGTATTTTAAAATTAAAAGAATGAACAAAAGGCAAAATTTTCGAAGGACTAAAATCTTCTGGAAATTTTTAATCTTTAGAAAGATAAAAACATATTTTATCCTATAAAAATAATACAAGCAGGTTATTGATTTACAAATATTTTGCAGTTTACAAAGGAAATTGTTTAAATGGCTGATATATATGCTTTTATATGATTCACAAAAAAAAAAAAATCATTTTTTATGCTTTTTTGGCGATGTCTAAGGTGGGACAGTAATATAGGTATTCCACCATTGGATAGAATTTTGAACCGTTAGATATACTCATTAAAATATCAATGCTTATATGTTTTTATTTATTCTTTTTAAAGTTGTCTTTCCAAATTTATCCTTCTACCTTCTCCGAACCTCCACCGTCTTCGATAACAACGACGCCAAGTCCCGGCGTCCCTCCTCCACCATCCTTTTTATTTGTTCTGGCTAGGTTATGCGCTATGCAACACAGTGCCATGGAAGCCTCCAAATTCAGTAACAGTGATCAAAACGTTCGATGCCATCACTGCGCAGGACCCCTTTCCAAAGACATGGTATGTTATATTTCTTCGCAATTACTATTCTTCCGTTCTCTCTTATCAATTTTTCCCTTTTGTTTTTCTTTCTTTCTAACTTTCGACTTTTCTTCAGGAAACCAGTCACTGGACCGTTTCGCCTCTCATTAGAGATAGCTTCTCCCTGATAAATTCTTCACACCCATTTCATTTTATTCTTCCATATTTATATGGGTGTGCAAAATTTCTGATCTTTGTTTGTGGGGTTTGAACATTTCAGATTGGTTCTGCCGTTGGCGGCGTGGAAGTGCATTTTATGGATTCAATCTTGGTATGCCTTCTTGTTCCTCACTGTTTGATTTATATTATAGCATATATTAGCTTGCTAAGATTCTCTAAAATGTAAGGGGGGTAATTCATCATAGTGATCAGTTGCTGCCTGTTATTTTGTCTGTATTGCTTTTAAGATGTATTGTACTCAAACTTGGCTTGGGTTGTAAACATGATGAACGAGAACGATTAACTTTGATTTGTCTGTAAATTTTAATTGTAGAAATTGTTCATCTTCCGAACTGAAAGTTTTAATATTTAGAAACTAAACTATTGATTTTAAACACAAAACTCTATGAATGTGTATTTATACTTATTTTCTTAGATGATTGCAATATTATGCCGAATCTTCAAAATGGACATGTAGTGTTAGCGAAAGTTTTTTCAATGTTAACTAATTAGAAATCATTGTTAGGATGACTTTATAAAAGTTATTATAAAAGTTAGCGAGCTTATCATATTGGTGGTTTGTGATTGAATGTAAGTGTAAAAGACTTTATATTGTCGGTGCATGTATTGTTTCTTTGACTACCAATCCCTCTCTGGCACTGAATCTCATGTCCATGAAGCCTACATATTTTCACATATGTATTGTATTCAAAAGTAATTTTGTTCTCTGATGCAGTTATACCGATTGTCCAAAGAAGGATCAAAGGACCCATGTGGTTGCATTTTCTCATTGGTGTAAGTTTTTAGTGCTTTTTACTGGTATTTTTTTAGTTTTATTCATTTATCTTTACTAAAATTTGGCTTATTGCAATAGTTCATGGTTTTTCCTCATATTGAATACTTTGGAGATGTAAATCATTGACTAATGAACTCTTAGATTATAAAATTAAGCATCCTAAAAGTTAATAATGTTCTTTCATATGACTTAAGCACATCATATTAGTTCTTAATTGTTAAAAAATGTTACCAGTTATGATTTATGAACTTGGAAATTTCCTTTCTTTTACTAAGAAATGATGGATAGATTCGAAACTAAGATTCTGTACTTCTTTCTTATAATCCTCCTAATGAATGGCAAAGTGATGCAGTTGTTGTTGGCAACTTTATGTAAACTCTTAATTATACAAAATAAAACCATATAAGGTATTGAAATTATTGTTGCATATCTATGACATCACTATTCATGAGCCAGTTAACAGATAGGATACCCTGTAAAATGACTTATATCATTATATAATCTGCAAAATACTCATGAATAGAACTTAAAATTGGAGGATTCACTGTGATTATTAGTTCATTCCTGCCATATTTCCTACACAGTACACATAATTCTTTGATGACTAAATTTTGGACTTGATAGAAAGAGTGAATTTTCACTTTTCAAAAGGGGAAATGATATTTTTGGGAGAGGAGTTGGGGGAGGGTTACGCTTTTGTTTACATTCTTGAAGCATCTTTTCTAAAATTTACTTTTGTACATCCACTACAAACATTTTTGATTGTTTTACCGTAGGAAATTTTAGTTACATTTTCTAAAACAGCTAAAGTTGTTGCTGCACCATCTTGGATCATCATTGTTATCCATTTTGGATCAGCCTTGTTTTGATGCATACATCATTTGGTTGACTTCCTAGTCCAATGCTAATGCTTTTTATTGCCTGTAAATTCGGCTGGACTTATTTCTTCTTTGTTTAAATGTGTAATTTCTACCATTGAGGTTGCAGTCATTACATATTTTGCTGTATCTTTTGGAATGAAGTTTCATAGATGTTGAAGCATCATAGTCATAGAGCTTTCACTCACAAGTTGAACATTTGAATACTATGTGCCTTCTTAATTCAGTCTAAACTATTTTACAGTTACATAAACCTTTCTGCAATTCAGGCACCACCTGTGATAGTATTGTCTTCAGCCTGTGCAGGCCTGGCAGGTGAGTTTCTGAACATGTTATTTTACTTGGTTTTTACACTCCGTTGGTCTTTGTTTTCTGTCCTAAGGCTGAGAAATGTGTAACTTTGTAGGGAAAATTTCAGAAAAACAAAAACCCCCACAAAAATTTGTTATATTCAGAAGTAAAAAAAAAAAACCTTATGTTTTTTGAGTTGTGACAAAGTATACTTACCTTGATTATGTTTTCTATTTCTATGAAGTGCCAGTTATTCTGTTAATATATTTGGATAGTCTTGACTCTTGATTGACACTGTAAGCTTTTTAAGTTGTGGTTGCGTTGATTGAAGAAAAGCTTTGTGTTTATCATGTTAACATCTGACAATCCAAGTCATTAAATTCTTCATTTATATGAAGAGTTGGATGACGTTTGTTTTATCCTTTCGGGGATGTACCATGTTTGATAACCGTTTCATTTGCATAACTGCAGGTGGGGCTGTTCCTGCTGCAGCACAACTTGTTTCCTCGTCTTATCATGCTGCTTACTCATCTCCTACCTCACCTCCGCCATCATAGGATGAAAATATTCAAAGGTCAAGAAATTGATATAATGGACTTGTGTCTGACCATGCATTCATGATGGGTTTGCTGAGAGTTTTGTTTTTCTTGTGTAAATACTGCTCTTGAGATTGGTATGTTTGGAACTTGAATGAGAGGAAAGATAATAGATAAGAGAAAAAACACGTATAATGATGTATTTTATTTTGTTTGATTGAAGTTAAAGTGAAAGATAGAGAGAAAAAAGTTTATTGTAATTTTGTTTTGCATTCACTGTGTTCTTGCTTTTGAATGCGCAAAAAAATAACAAATCGTTGGCAGTTTTGTTATTTTTGAAACATAAATAATCATTTTTATAATTTTTAATTCTATCTGGTAATCATTTATAGTTTGGTTGAATAAATTTTAATATCAAATAATGGCTCGATAAATTAATAAAACGTGTAAGGTTATGAAAATATTATGGAAATATGGGTTTTTTTCACTTTTTTTTTTCTTTCAGAATTTATCTAATTGGAATTTCTTTCATATTTTTTGAACTCCTTTCAAGTTTCAACTATTTGCATTTCGGAATCTCATTTAATCTAAACTCATTCATGAATCATGTCAATTAATCTGACTTTGTTATTTTTAGAATAAATAGTTTAATCCCGCGATTGTTTTTCATTTCCAATTTCACGAATAACTAGAAATAAAATTATACGAAAAATAAAAAAAATGTAATATCATCTATAATTGCTTGCCATAAAGAAACAGTGAAAGAGAATAATTTGCTACAAATAGCACTTTCTAATGGTTACACTGTCTGATAATTACAACTTTTTGTTTTATATTTAATAAAAACAATTTTACTTAATTTTTTTTATAAATTACTATATTCATTTATTTAAAATGATAGAACAATTAATTTGGCTTTTTTATTTTTTTAAATCACATAGTTTTTTGTATTATTTTAAAGACAAAGCTTAGATGCTATTTACCATATGTCTGTAATATTATTTTTCCAATAATATTAAGCTTTCACTTTTATAACCTGCGTCAATTTTTAATGGCAAATTATGGAAATAAATTTTAAATTTTGATTATAAAATAACATAGAAACACCTAAAAAATGTACATTAGAAATTATGCCTAACTTTTACAGTATATTTTATTTATTTGAATTTCTTAACAATTTTGAATTAAAGAAGGGAGCGTGGGTTGATTTAATGGCAAGGGTATTTTGGGAATATGAGTAAGACGGATTGGTGGATGGTAGTAGTATTTAATCAGAGCACAAACCCTAGAACCTCAACACTACTTGATCTTATCAGAGCAGAGGAAGCCACGGCGCGGTTGTTTCCTTTCCGATCCTTTCACTCGCAGCGGCGACGGTGGCGGCGGAGCCTCCTTTATTGGCGGCTCTGCCCCAAGACTCGCCGCGACTGAAAGACAGAATTTACCGTTGGAACCCTGCAATGAAGACTGCCCGCGGTCAGAGCCCCTTTCTCTGTTTCACATTGCTTGGGGGCAGTGATGGCCACGCGGGTTCTCCAAATTTATCATTCCCTATTTTTTCTAATTTCTCGTTTGAATCGTCGTTGCCGTGTGTTTTGTGCATTTTTTTTTTTTTTGTGTGTGTGTGTGGATATAAATAAAATTATGCTATATTTTTATTTATTAAGTTTGATTCAACTATTTTTTTTTAAAATGTATATTGTTCACATCTCTAATTGTTGGAGGCGAATTAGGAGTGTATTTATTTATTTATTTATTTAATTAGGAGTGTATTTATTTATTTCATAAGGCTTAAAGAGATTTTTTTGCTATGCGTATCATGCTTAATGTATTTTGATATGTATCTGTATTATTATTAGCAAGACTGACTGCAATTTAATTTAATTACACCCTATTTATGCGTATTCATTATTCTTAAAAGGGTGCTTTACAGTTGGTTTATTATCTTTCACATTTTTGTTTATTGACGGTCAAATGATCATTAGGGGCAATTTTTTTTTCAAATTTACTATTTGAAGTAAAATTTAAATTAATATTTCTATGTGATGACTTTTGATTGAAAGTTGTAACATATTTCATTTTGTTTACATTGGACTTGTAGAATTTTTTTATCACTTTAATTTTTTAAACATGATTTTAAATTATAATTTTTTTCATAAACTTTAAAGTCATAAATGATTTTTTTTATTAAAGTAGTAAATTAGTTTATAATTTTAAGTTTTTTTGCACGTAATGTATTTGTTTAAAAAAATTAAATAATTTTATTTTAATTATTTAATAAATTAATATTTTTATTTTCTTAGTTTTATTAAAAAATTATATTGCTTTATTTAATATATTAAAATATTAAATAAAATAATATAAAAGAATATAAAAATATTAAATAAAATTTATAAAAAGAAGAAGAAAATATATATTAATTTTTTACATAATTAAATTAAAAATATTTAAGATTTTAAAAATAATTTATGATTTTAATAAAAAAATCTCTTATAACTTTAAAGTTGTATCAAAAAAATTCTTTCAGATTTTGAAGTTATAAAAAAATAAAAACTTCAAGTCCTAAATTTTTTTAGGATTCCATTGTAAAAAAATAGAAATTATAATATATGTTACGATTTTCAATTTGTAATATATATTATGATTTATTCTTTTAGAATATTAATTTAAATTTTATTCTAAATGATAAATTTGAAAAAAATGATGAATTAAAATATAGCTGCTATACCAAAACTAAGAGGCTGTTGTTCTGTATTTGTATAAATGGATATTATTACATTCTAAAATTTCTTCTGGATACCTCCCAATTGGATCCTAAATTGAAAAAAAATGATGATCGTTTTGCCGTTTATCTACAGCTGCTAGTAACTCTCAATATTCTTAAGCACTATTGATTAAAATTTATCAAATTGAATGTTGTCTAAAAGAGTAAGATGCATCGTTTTTTTTTTAAATTATTTAAAGTAAGGTGTTAAAATGTTTCGTTATTATTCTTTCTATCAATCAATCTAGAATTGTCATTGTCAATACAGTACAGTGTATCATCTTTTCTGCATAAAGATGGATGTCTTGTTTTAATTAAACCTTTTTAAGGGTCTTTTTGTATAAAACATTTTTTGATATTTAATTGCCTATTTTGTGTAATTTAAGACTATTTTTCAAGTCTTCCATTTTTGTAAAATATATTTATTGGCTTACGAAATAATAGGTTTAACAATAATTTTTTCAAATTAAAGTAGTTCTTTAAATATGCAGAAATTTAATAATTCTATAATTTCAATATTGCATTACACAACACTTGTAAAAATGTTTATAACGTAGGTCAAAACTAAAGACTACATAACAAATCCAGTAATGTTTACGAAATATAATTTAAAATAGCATAGTGATTCAATGCTAAAATATTTAATAGTCTAAAATAGGATTAAGCTCTCTATAGTTGTATATTTACCGAGATTCAAAATAATATTATTGGGCCCTCAAACATGCAAAAGGCTCAGCAAAGAGATAAACCAATGGGGTAATATGAAACAACTAATTGATTTTGAGTTAAAACAATTTAGATAACTTTTACTGTTGTTATCTGTTTGATTAAAATTTTTTATTGACTTATACTTCTATTTTTTTATAATAAAAATTAATTTTATTAATATTCATCCAAATACATACATGATGCACCTACCAAAATGAGGGTGAGATGTGAAAGCTTTATAACTAGAGATCAATATATGGGCTTAGGTCTATGGTCAATTGTTTAACCTATAAATCAAAAGAGTTAAGTGAGTTTATATGGGCTAAAACTTCTTGTACTTACATAATTTACTCCTTGCACTTCATTATATTCTGAAAATTGCACTTCATTATATTTTGAAAAGTTCAATAATGTAATTTTATACTTTGGGTTGAGCTTTCCAGATGTGATAAAAGTGCAAAAAATAATTTATGATTTATGAAGGTGCAAGAAGCAATCATCATTTATTTGATATGATCCATATAACCTGCAAGTTAAATTTGAGTTAATTGATTAGTTTATAGTCTAATTATTTTTTTAAACATTATTTTAAGAAATAAAGTGACTATTTACTCAAAATAGAAATCAATTAAGTTGCAAATGACCATTTCAAAACAAGTAACATTTGAACACCTTACAATTTTAAAGAAGTAAAAGTAAAAATAAAATGTCAAATGACAAAGAACAAAGTCATTAACTAATTAACGTGTAAATTTTTATTTTATTTTATTTTTTATGTGTATATGTTAGGTTTGCGTCTTTAGAACTTACAATTTACTTTGCCAAATGATCCGAGAATCTTCATATATGGACATGATTTAACACTAAACTGACTTGATATGATATGCATTGGATGGTGAGATGATTCTTAATTTCTTTGCATAAGACGAATTAAGATAGGTTATGTGAAAGATCATTTAAGTTTATTGTGCCAACTATTACAATAACTAGAAGATGTTTGGATAAATGATCTTGTCAATGGAGTAGAATTGAGTAGTTCTTCCATTGAGATTTCACATAAAAATCAGTATTTCTAAATTTACTATCAATTATATTATATATGTTTCAACTAGGAATTAGTATATATGAGCTGTTATTGATTAGGAATGTGATCTGGTTTTCATATTTCTTTATACAATAGATTATTTTATCAACCCAAACCACATGTCTTCTAATTAGTAAAACATAATTTGGTAATATATTGCTAATACATCATGGATAAAGTGATTAATGAAGAGTTTAGTAGTTATATGTTGTTATAATTTTTAAAATAGTTATTATAAAAATTAACAAATTTATTATATATATTGACTTAATGGTCGTATAACATTATTTTATAATATCAATACATAATTTATTTACCCATTGAAGAAATGTTAGTTAGGGACAATCCTTAAAATTCGTTGGATAGAAATGCTAAAAACACATAATTACATGCATATTATCTTAGATTCATTTAGTTTATACATTATTTATCTCATTTTATATCTTTCATTTTCATTTGATTATTTTGTCTAAATTTGTGTTTGTATTAAAAGTGATATGTAATTATTAGTATACACATAAAATATTACTCCTTGCATCCCATAATAACCATCATATGAAAAGGAGAAATTTATTTCAACATAATTATCACTTTAATTTTTTAATAAAATATTTTTTTTCTTTTTTCTTTTCACTCATATCCCTTACAATATTAATGACATGAGAAAAAAAAATTAATGATGATAAGGTTAAATTTGGAAATTTATTATTCTATTTTCATTTATATAATTTTTCTTGATATGCATAAAATAACTTATGACAACAATTATAATGAGAAAAATTAGAGTATAAATTGTTGAGTCAAACGAACGTGATCAGTCTTATTTGAAAAATTAACTATTTAATTTATAGAATAATTAGCCAAGAAGCTTATCAACAGACCAGACAAGAATTTGGACGGTGAGATGAAATAATTATGTCAAGACTATAAGTTAGGAAAACAGTAATGTAGATATAGTATATTAGAACTCAGTGGATCGGAGGACTAAAAACATTTAGCTTGTGATAAAATAAATGAAAAGATTGACCAAATCAAAAGATAGGTGAATTAATTAGTTTCTTTCATCTAAAAGATGAGGATGAATGATAGTATGATCTAAAAGGCTGCATTCAATTCAAAGCCCGGAAATTGGAATCAAGGCATTTTTTTAGTTGACCAGGTTAATAGATGTGTTTCCAAGACCCATTTTCTTAAAATTACTGGAGAAATACTAGAAATGTACTCTCCAAACATTCTTTTTAATATATTTTCTCTTATTATTTGAAATTTATTAAAATCATAAAAAAATATTAGCTCTATTTTTTATTAATGATTTTTTTTTATTTTATAGTTTTTAATAAATTTTAACTAATAAAAATATGTTAAAAAGAGTGTTTTATTTGAGAAATTATTAGATAGTTCTTGATCATCATGTGTCAATGGTCTCGACTAATATTAATATAACACATTCAATGTTTTCAATTAGGATAAAAAATTAATAACATTTAATTATGTGTCATATAAAGATTAATTGAAAACATGATAATTTTGGATATTGTCTAATAGTTTCTCGTGTTAGTTAGATATTATGTTGTTAGCATTCCTCAATATGCACTTACAGTTTAGTTGATCTTCAAAGTTCAAACTGAGTGCTGTAGGAATCCAAATCTAAAAGATGACGTTCCTTCCTTATCAACTGTTACCATTTAGTTCATTAATAGGCTAAATAGCTAATTGGACTAAAAAACTAAAATCGCAACAGTAACATTTTCCTTTATGAATCTCTCTTCTTGTAACCAAAATATATGTAAGGCATGAGTGAGTGAATTTCGCAGATCCCATTAATAATCTGTATAGTACTCGCTACAAGTTTCTTTTCCTCCCACCTGGGTCCATTGCCAATCATTGACACCTCTGATTTTTTTTAGCATATAGTATGGTGGATTTATTAGTGCCATGTCAACTCTTACATAAGTTTGATCTGCCAATGACTATTCACCTATAAAGAATGAAAAAAAAAATTGATTATGACATATGCTCAACGTTAGTATATATCGATACAAATTTAGACCAAAATGCAAAATGGTCCAGCTATAATCCCCCAAAAATAATGTTAAACAAAAAAAAAAAAAAAAAAAAGAAGGAACTTTCAGTTACTTGCTTAGCCGACAAACCATGAGGCTACTCAATATAACAGTTGAACATAATCAACAAAAGAATAATTAATTTTATGATTTGATCCAGACCAATCACCTTTCTGGACAGGGAAGCTGAAAAAGTTACGGCTCAAGGTAATGCCAGATTCGTGGAATGATCTATTGTCTAAAATCTTCTCAAAAACACTTCTACATGAAGATGTTGTAAGTTATGTTGGGAACAAAGGTTTACTTATGCTTAAAATACATATTGACCTAACCAAGAGAGCGTTTATATTTTTGAGCCAAACAACCTTTTTTTTAAGACCAATCATTGGCAATTTGGCATCATTAAAGAATAATTGGTAGGAGGCATATTACCTGCAAAAGGAGCACAATATAAAATATTGCTCTTACCTCTTTCATGATATATTATAGATTATGGGTCCATTACCTAAAAGTCTCCTTCACCGCTCTCTCTTTCTGTCTGTCCTTTCTTTATATCCGTAGATATATAACATATTCATATTTATGTGTTCAATAATGTTGGTCCCAAACTTTATACGATATAGACTTAGAAATTGTGGAAATAAATCTCCTTTTGCCTTGTACACTATATCGTAACACCTCTATCTAGGGTAGTTAGAATTTTGAAAGATTAGCAGTTAAGCTTACTATACAAGGCGTGAGAGTTAGGAAGGATAGTCAAATACAAATTACGTTGGAGTGATGGGTTTATTGTACTAATTAACAAATTAAAATGAAACCAAGTTGCTAGTAATTCGAGATTATCCTTTGCACCATGTTGCTCTGCAAACAGATTTCTATAACTATAAGTAGAAAGGAATCTTAACGTGGCATGGTTTAGGTGATGACAGGGAATGGATGTTGACCCATCAACAAAGGGGATAACACCAAACAAATCAATCACAGAGCTAGGATAAATACACAAAGTAGTTAAGCTTGTGGACTATTATCTAATGTCTTGCTTGAATTGGTATGAACATAGTTTTTTTGTCTCTTTTATTTGTATGTGTAAAATAACTCACTCTAACAGTAGAAGAAAAAAGAGTTAAATTCACCATTAGCTTTCAATTTTGAACCCCTTTTATCAGCCAAATTTTAATAAGAAAGAAAAATTGATCCCATGCTGATTCAATGAATTTATTGTGTTCAACTTGGTCTCATACAGGAGTTCAATGAATTTATTGTGGTCTCACATCTCAGATGACATTACACGAGTCTTTAGTTGTTTTAAGTACATTCAGCACAGAATTGAACCAATAAGAAAACACAGGCGGTTAGAGGAGAGAGAGAGAGTGGAGTAGGAGTCAGTGATTCTAGTGGGTTCCTGCAACAGACCCCACCTGTCCAAATTTATTAGTTTTTTTTTTTTTGTTTTATTCAAATTTTTCTTTAAATTTTATTTGAGCCACCTTTGAATAAGAAGCCCCACAAGTCCAAACTCCAAAGAGAGCATGAGACATGTTTTGCTGGGACAACAGCTTGGGTACCACAGAATGAGTTTCTCAATCTGAAATATTTTTTCAATTAGGGACAGCCATAAAACAAGCCAAACAGACTAATCAATCAGGTTTCTTCATTGGGAAGGAGAAAAGAAAGAGATAGAGACACCCCATGAAAGATAAAATAAAAAGTTGCAAAGAGGATCATATCTGAGAAAAAGACTGGACCCTCTCCTGTGCCAACTTACAACATAGATTAGATATTACTTTGACAAGAAAGCCTTGATCTTTCTCCCCTCTATGACCTTCTCAATATAGACTTGTATTTGTCCCTAACATACACATAGAGGTAACGTGAACACTAAACACAACACATGACACCATACATATATATACCACTTTTCAAATTCATGCTAGAGCAACACCTCTTTTTGTTCATGTAAATTCAATTTGAATTACAATACATGGTTTCATCTTCAGGGAAGATGACAATGGTCTAAAAATAAAAGCTTTGCATGGCGAGCCACAGAATAGGAGAACTTGGTTTGTCTGAGTCAGGACCTTCAAGTCACCACATCCCTTATGGAGTGCTTCACGGAATTAACACTCCTGCATCATGCCTAATGTAACTATTCTTCAATAATAGTATCATCTCCTAATCCTATTAACTTTTCAGGCTCTTAAAAAGGAACTAATATGCTTGGTTTGTGTTTATTTTAATTTAAACTGTTTTTTGTTTTGTTTCTTAGCAATCAAGGATCTGCTTTTGATTTTGGGGAGCTGGAGGAAGCAATTGTTCTGCATGGAGTTAAGGGTAGAAATGATGAGGGCAAAGCATGTATGTTTCCGTTTCCATCACTTATGCTTCTTTTTTTTTTTTCTGACGTTAGATAAGCATAACCAACTCTTTCCAAAAGCAGAGAGAAAAAGACGTGAAGGATAAGAGGTTTGAATATGTCTAAAGAAGCGCAGTGGGGGGGTTACCATTTCCGATACAATAATGATTCTGAGGCAATAGACTTGGATGGCGTGGGGTTACAATCTTAGAAACTGACCTCCTTTGCATGATTTTACTGACTCCATAACAGCTGAAAAGTTGAATTTGGGATTAGGTTCTTCTGCCTTTTTATTTGTTGCTGCTGTTATAATTGAAAGTCCTCATGGTCTTTTATTTTGGTAATCTTCAACTCCTTCAATTTGGTGATCCACTTAGAGATTTTGCTTTTGTGATTCTTGCAGCTTTATTCACAGCCAGACCTGCAGCTACACTGAAAATGTTCCCTTCATGGCCAATGAGATTCCAGCAAACCCCAAGAGTACTAGTCTCCTACTTGTCCATCTTTGACCATTTATTTAAACATGCTCTTAATTTCTTATGCTTACAAGTTCAAGAAATCTCAATATTTTATTTTTTTTCCTTTCCTTGTGAAAATGATATTGTCCAAATCCTCAGCCTTGCAACTTTGATAATATATATATATATATATATATATATGTGAGGTGATTTTTTTTTTTCTAGTTGAATTTTCTGAATCAATTTTTTTTTCTTTTGGGGCTTCCCATATACAGGGTGGTTCAAAGTCAGGAGGAGAAAGCACTGATTCAGGTCTTTCTAGCAAAACTGAGCCTCCCTTTGAGGCGGAATCTCCCATAAGTAAAAAGGCATCTTCTTCAGATCATCATCAGGCTTTTGATCAGCAGCATCTGCAGCATAGACAGCAACTTCAACAGGAGATGGCAAGTGATGCCCCAAGAACAGCCTCTTCACAGAATCGATCAGCAGCCAAATCACCTCAAGAAAAGGTCTCTCTCTCTCTCTCTCTTTCAGGGTCTTTTTCTTTTAAGTTTTATTTATGTCTCACACAAGTAATTTTTTTCAAACACAAGTTTTTATTCAAAGATTAAATGTGAACACTTCTCTCACTCTCAGTCTAAACATTAATTCACCATATTGTGCAATCTCTTTTACTAGGAGACTAAACTCCAGTTGGTTCCTCAACAGAGTCTAGGTCTCACGAAAGGTTATTAAAACACTGTTTTTTCACTGTTAATCTCTCAGTTCTCTCTTTCCATATCCCCAAAACTCGGGGAAAGTTGGCCTTTTAAATGCTATTTTTACTGTTTTGATCTGTCCGTCCTCTTCCTCTCTCTCTCTCTCTCTTTTGTGTATCTTCACAAAGAAGGCACAGATCCCAACAGATTTCAGAAAATCAAAAGAACAGAGTTTTCCTGATTCCTGAACACTTTTCTGATGAATGTCTGACAAGAAATATGATAGAGAGATATAGAGAGAGAGGATGTGTACAAAGTACGAACATAAAACAAATTGAGAATCTTTTCAGTACTTATCAACGCTTCTCATTAAAGTGACCCCCTCACTTGGCTCAATATAGAGAAAACTTGCTTGTGTTTCTCTCTAGAGTCAAATTTGGAGCTCGAAATCAAAACCACAGGAATAGCATACACCAAAACAATGGCAGATAATGATGCTTTTTTCTACCCTTATCATATTGATGGTTGCATGCCTCTAGAGAAATGGTCCAAGGGGCCTCAGGATTCAGAAATGCTTCCCAGAGTGAGCACTCTAATATGTCCTCTTTTGTTTTGAATTCAAAGCTTATCACTTCTTTTGAGCTACCTTTGTTTTTACTAAGCTAGGATGAATGAAGTTGAGTAATGTTGAACAGTTTTCTTTTTTTCCCTCCCTCATTTATTTGGCTACTAATATGGTCACATTTTTCTGGTTTGTTAATTGTAGTCCGAAGTTCAACAATGTGTTGAGCAAATGAACATTTGTGTTCATCTTTCTATTTTCATTTCTTTCCCTCCTGAAATCATCAATGTCTTTCAAATAATGTTTTTGGGGTCATTTTTCCTGCAGAGAAAGGGAGTTGGTTCTACATCAGAGAAACCACTTGATGCAAAGGTTATTGAATAATTTTCCAAACTCTTTTTTTATTAAATGATTTTACGTAGGATCTAAGGTAAGACTTTTTTGTTGGCCTCAGACATTGAGACGTTTGGCTCAAAACAGAGAGGCTGCAAGGAAAAGCCGTCTGAGGAAAAAGGTGAGTCCTACATATATTGTTGTACAAATTCCACAACTTGTTAAGAAATAACACTTACATTGTTGCAGAAAGTGGAAACTCAAAAGGAGCTTTAAATTTCACTGCATTTTGTTTGTGTATGGAATAGGCTTATGTGCAGCAACTAGAGTCAAGTAGATTAAAGCTTGCGCAGATAGAACAAGAACTTCAAAGAGCACGCTCTCAGGTTCTCATGTCATTTATTATATTACAATTTATATTTTGATATTTGAATTTTAGTGATTAATATTATTTGAGCTGTTAATTTATAGGGCTTGTTTTTGGATTGTGGTGGTGTTGGAAGTACTGTAAGCTCTGGTGAGTTTCTCTGTTTTTTTAATTTTTTGTTGAGTTTTTAAATGCAGTGCCATTTTCTAATTCCTCAAACTCAGAAAGATAATATAGGATAATGCCATAATTTTTACGAAGAATACATCTTTTTTAATACCAAATGAAATTCAAAATTCAATTTTGATAGCCCATTTCAAAATTTAATGAAGCCTCTGCGTTTGACCAAAATCTGTGGCTAAATAATTCGTGTTTGAATAATAAAAACAAAAGGCCAATGTCATAATTAGATAACGCTAACATATTTAATTTATGCCTAGTTGTACGACCTTTTCTTAAGATATTATATAAAATTATAGAAACGCTACTTTATATGCTTCGGCTTTTCAGAGAAGAGAATTATTCCATTCTGATACTGCTCTTTTCGACTCCTGGAAAAATAATACGGTCTTTAGGGTAAAAAGTTAACAACAAATAAAATAATAATAATAATCAATTATCATAAGTAGAAACACACTTTCTAACGAAAAGGAGATGCACTACATATTATGATTAATCCATTATGCAAATGGTGCCGGGTCTGTTTCATTCGTGGTCACATTGCACAGGTCACCAAATCAACTAACATTTTTAATAGTAGTTAAAGACATTGTAGCATTATTAATATGTAACGCATGTATAAAATACTACGTATAAAAACAATACTAGATAGCAAACAGATTTGAACCGGCACCACTTATATTGTAGTTTAATGTGATCATGTATAATTATATATAATCAATAATGGCAATAATTGATTAAGTAATGGTAAGTATAATCAGAATGGTTTTGTTATGTTATGTAGCAGGAGCCGCAATGTTTGACATGGAATATGCAAGATGGTTAGAAGATGATCACAGGCTAATGGGGGAGCTGAGGAACGGGTTGCAAGCACCTTTATCAGACAGTGATATGAGAGTGATGGTGGATGGATATCTTTCTCACTATGATGAGATTTTCAGGCTCAAGGGTGTGGCTGCTAAATCTGATGTCTTCCACCTTATCAATGGCATATGGACTTCCCAAGCTGAACGTTGCTTCCTCTGGATTGGTGGTTTTAGACCCTCTGATCTCATCACGGTGTGTACACTATACACTATACACCAATTACATATAAACTAAGAGAAAACAATTTTACATTGTCCACATTAAATTCGTAAGTTAACGTGTATGTATGTGTATTTAGTACATATACAGAATAATCAATAAAATAACAATGAGAACATTATATTAATAGTAGTATTGACAATACCTTAAAAAAAATAGTAGCTAGTGACAAAGACTGGTAAGGTTGTGGAATCCACATATACTTAATGTAGTAAAGATGATTAATTGAATAAAAAAGTTATATATATATATATATATATATATATATATATAAGAAAAGACAACGAACATGCTAATGTATTTTTCGAGTCATTTTCCTTTTCATTTTGGAAATTGGGGATGTCATTTTTTGGACAAAGATAAATAACATTTTTGGTAACAACATTGTTTTCTTGTTATTATAGCATTTTCAATAGAGTTATTTAAGTAAAAAAATATATATTTTTTACTGTTTCTTTATTATTAGAGTAAATTTATATGATAATGAGAATTTCCTGAAAATAAGATATATATATATATATATATATATATATATATATATCTTCTACAAGAAATAATTTCTTAGCAATAAAAAAATATTTATCTTGACACATAATAATATTATAATTAAATCATAATTAAATGAAAATAAAAAATATAAAAATGTAAGTTTCTTTAAATTTTTTTGAGTTTTTTATCATTAAAACAAAATTATATATAAATTTCTTACAATAACATAACACTTTATAAATCATAAAAGAATTATATAAAAATTATAAAAAAAAATAACTTAACAAACCCACTAAAAAAATTTCTTTAAAAATTTTCTTACAAACCTGTCCCCATGTCAGTTGTTGTGGCAGTGAATAACTGTTCCCGTGTCACAGGGAAATCTCGCAGTTTCAGGCAATAATTACTAATTATAATTAACGTTAAGGGTTTTAATTTTCTTTCATTTCTTTTTGTCTGAATGCTTTTCTTTCATCTTACTCACTTTATTTTCTTTTCTCCTTATATTACATCTATAATTTTCTCTCCTATTTTCTATTTTTCCTTTTTTTACTCTTCCTATATAACTAATCACTGTGGCAAGGATAATACTCAAACAATTAATAAACATAAAGATTTTTTTATTAAAAGTATAATAAAATTAAATCAACAACATTAAATAATATAACTATTCAAGACCAACATATAGTATTACTATAATATTATTATTTTTTGGTCAGATGCTGATTCAACAGTTGGAGCCACTAGCTGAGCAACAGATAATGGGGATGTATGGCCTGAAGCATTCCTCACAGCAAGCAGAAGAAGCACTCTCTCAGGGCCTTGAGCAGTTGCAACAGTCTCTTGTGGACACCATAGCTGGAGGCCCAGCGGTTGATGGTGTTCAACAAATGGTCGTTGCCATGAGCAAGCTTGCCAATCTTGAAGGTTTTGTTAGCCAGGTAAATTAAAATTTAAATTATACGTGTATGAGAAAAATATCAGTAACATATTCTTTAATATGTTTTTTTTATATAAATAATGTTTTAAAATGAACGTAATAAAAAATAAAGAGTGTATTAAAAGACATGTGTTGTGAGTACTTTTACTTTTTGCATATTTTGACTTGATTGATCACATTTTTCTTTTCCTTCTTTGTGAGTTAAATACTATTTTAAGTACAACATTTGGTGGGGAGGTTGACGTAAAGCCTCATAGTGACCTGACATCTTTGTATGTTGCAATTTCTGTTTTACTATTGATTTCGTAAGCTTTTGTCAAAATTAGATTTGAATGTATATAGTCAATTTTAATTGTTTGGGTTTAAACACTAACTGGCTTATAAACTTCATGGTTGAAAACCGAAACCACGTTAATTAGACTAGGGCAATTGCTTCTTTTACCTTCTTTTGACTTTTTGGAATTTTTTTCATAGGATAGTTATGACACTTTATTATGCTTTTAACTACATAATTCATAGAAATTAACTCTAAAACCTAAAACTTAGCCAACTATTAGACCCATGATTAGATAGTAATAGTTGAAAACTAGAAATGATACTTTCTTTCTAGTCCACATATTTCTTCTGCTTTTTCATTGGCTGCATGCGTATTTTAGGCAGTACATTTGATGTGTTTATCCTAGATAATATTTTTCTGATGATGATCACTTGACATTGATTGAACTTTGAGAATAATTAATTACGCCCCCTACTCAATTTGTTTTCTATATGTGTTGCTTTCATTAATTTTAGATGTTTTTTTGCTTAATTATATTTTATATACAGATAACTAGCTAAGTTAACTTAAATTATCTTCACTTCTTGGACATCACGTCTCTCTAAGTATATTGTTTCCAGGCTCATTAGTTAAATAAGTGGAGATATGTATTGCTTTCGATTGCTTATAAGTTATAACGTTCTTGTTCATCAAAATATTGGATTCTAGGTATTTGATGTACTTTTTCCATTTTAAAATGTCTTAGTCAGAAGTTGGTTTTAGAAAGCGATGGCTAATGTTGAATCATAAACCCTCGGTAGAATTATCACCATTACTATTTTAAAAGACAATTGCTCAATTGTTTTTTAATTTTTTTGAGGAATTTATAATAAATTAAATTATAGGGTTACAGAAGCAAATAAAATGTATTACTTTATTCAATAATTAGCAACTTTCAATTAAGTTTATTGATAAGACTACCTCACCAAGTATTGTACAATTGTTAAATTTAACAATCCCAGAATTTGAATTGGATAATTAATTTTATAATTGTTAAATATAATTTAATAATATTTTAATTTTAATTTAACGTCTTATATACAATATCACTCGCTATATTACATTCTTAATAAAGTATTGTAACATATTTTTAGAATACACAAGAACTTTCTCTTATTGGAGAGCCATCATATGGTAGCAGGTGGTGATTAATCCCTTATGTGGATACAAGATACTGGCTAAGCAAGAATTAATGCTATACTTTTTTGTTGTTGAGACACTGTGCTGTTGCAACTTGCAAGAGATGCAAAAGATAAATATTAACCTTTGAATTACATATAAATAATTAAAATTAAAACCTTAAATCTCACATGTTTATTTAAAAATCTAGATGGTTTTATATTTTATTTCAATTATTTTTATTAACATATGTAGACATAGAGTCATACACACATGCATTAATTCTTAACTTATTGGTGACTTATTAACTTCCATAAACTTTTATGTGTTTATGAATTGAAGGCTGATAATTTGAGGCAGCAAACTCTTCATCAGCTATGTCGATTACTCACAGTTCGTCAAGCAGCACGATGCTTTATTGTTATTGGAGAGTACTATGGACGTCTTCGTGCCCTTAGTTCTCTTTGGGCATCAAGACCACAAGAGTAAGTTAGAATTTATTTACTTTATAAATAATAGTATTATTATTATTATTTAATCAGAAAAATGTTTTAAAGTTAAAAGAATGAATTACTTTCTAATATCATAGAGTTACCGGTTTTCTCTTTACGGAGCAAAGAATTGTCATAATATACCATTTTCGTTTTTCTTTGATATTTATACTTCATACCACTTCTAGAGGTAAAAAAATAATTAATTGAAGTATTTGATTGCTTTCGCCATATTCTTTCTTCTCGTTGACATTGCTATTTTATTTTAAGTTTATATGCATACAACTTCTAATATGCTCCATATATACCAATTTCCTTTTGGGATATTCAAACAGGACCTTGATCAACGACGATAACTCATGCCAAACAACTACGGAAATGCAAATAGTCCAACATTCTCAGAATTATTTCTCAAGTTTCTGAGAGATGTAATTAAAACCCATTAGCCTGAAAGAAGTTTGCTCGCCATAATTACGGGGATTTCGTTGGGCTGCTTTACAAATGAATGTCAGCGTCTTCCTAAAAGATAAATATTTATTTATTTTTTCTTTTCAATCTTCTATGCTCCCTTATGTCTTTATGTTTTACTGTAAATGTAAATCTAGTTTTTATGTGCGTGATGAGGAAGCTCCTACTTTAGCTGAAGAGAAATAGAACTAAAAAAAAACAGTTTATGAGAAGGTGCATGTGGCATGGATGTAGATAAAGTATCCATACAATTGACTCTATCTTCTTGTTAGCTAATTGCTCCTTTTTCTTCTACCTTTTAATATATTTATAATTTATATAGACCTCACATCTTGATTAATGACTTTAGAAAAACATATAAGATCGGAACATTTTTGGGAATAGAGAAAAAAAAAAAAGGAAGAGGTCGTTGCATTGCATTTATTTGTAGTGTTTGTAGTTGCAAGTGGAGTATCTATCTGTATATATTTAAGTAAATTTTATTTTAATTTTTAAGAATCGTACAATCAAAATTCTAATTTCACAATAATCATTAAATTTTAATTTTACAATAGTTATTGATGTGATATAATTATGTAAATTTCACTTCAACATTTTTTAATTATCAAAATTTAAATTTCACAATATTTATATAATTCAATGTGATATAACCATAATGGAGGTTTATTAATTTTTAAGATTTAATCTTATATATATATATATATATATATATATATATATATATATTTATAAAAGATAATTATAATTTAAAATGTAATATTTGGAACAAATCATATTGAAATGAGAAAGATCTAATAATTGTACATGTTTGAGATTCTACAGTTTATAATGACTTAAATAAATTACATCACTTAAAAATTTCATATTTAAGTAAAATATGTTTAATTTAAAATAGTTATGAGATAAATGATTTTTTGAAAAGTTTTTCATAAAGTTTGAAGATAAAGTACGTTAAAAATCTCTATTAACTACTAATGAAAAATTCTAAACAGTGGAAAAAAATAAAGTGAAGTGTCAGAAAAATACGATTATTGGAACGAAGTGAAACATATTTTGTGCCTTATTTCTTTGAGCATCAGAATAAAGTGGAACAGATTTTGTGCATTTTTCTTCGATTTTGCTGTCGTTGTTTGCATTTTCGTCACCATGCTAAGAAAGTGTATGAACCAGCTAGGGACAAAATAAGAAAGTCGTTGCCCTGGACAAAATAATAATTATTCAAAGTAAATGCTACATCTCTTTATAATTATTATAATAATAAACAAAAGAAGCGCTACTTCTCCTCTCCCATAAATCTATCATTACCAATTATACTTTTGTTCCTATTTACAATACCTATTTTACTTCCCTTCCATTTATTTATTGCTTCCAAATTTATAGACGCCAAATTATAAGAAAACTTATACGAACCTATAAAGCACTTATTTACAATATGTATGGGCAGGTTATATTGAAGAACAAGGGGGTGATCTTTTTGATGGGTTGCCTCACTTAATCTATATATCCAGAGAAGAAGCCACAATATCATCACAATTACAAAGCTGGAGCTATGACTGTCTTGGTGAGTTTAGCTGATATAGTTCATGTAATTTTAAATTCTCATTCTTTGAATTAATATCTAGCAAATTCATTCTCATCTTTCTTGATAACTAATATGTGCAGATAAGAGTTTTTGGATTGATGATCAATGTTCCTTCACTACTAAAAAAAGCACTTTTTATGACGATTCTTAAACTATCTTTAAAATCACGATCGTGGAAAGTATTCTCAAACTATTTTAAAATCTTAAATTTCTAAGACGATTTTGTGCATTAACTGTCTTAGAATGTGTTTTTTATTATAAAAAAAGATATTCTAAGACGATTCTATGCAAAAATTGTCGTATAATTTTTTTTTAATTTAAAAAGTGAGGATTTTAAAACAGTTTTGTGCAAAAATTGAAAATGTAAACTTTTTAAAATGATTTCTCATATAACCGTCTTAGAATATATTTTTTTAAAAATTTAAAAAAAAAGTAAGGATTTTAAAATGATTTTCTGCAAAAACCATTTTAGAATGTAGATTTTCTCATACCATTTTTCATATAACCGTCTTAAAATATCTTTAAAAAAAATAAAAATGTGAGTATTCTAAGACGGTTTCAGCAAAAATCATCTTAGAATATAGAATTTCTAAGTCGATTTTTCATAAAACCATTTTAGAATATCTTTTTAAAAAAAATAAAAAAGTGAGGATTCTAAGATGGATTTTTTAAAAACTGTCTTAGAATGTAGATTTTCTAAGAAGTTTTTTCGTAGAATCTTCTTAGAATATTTTTTTTTTAATAAAAATAAGAATTTTAAGATGGAAAATCGTCTTACAATATATTTTTTTGAAAAAAATTGTGATTTATTTATTCGGTCAACTTAATTATTCAATTCATTTCAATTTTATTCATCATATAACAATTTAAAATCCTTGTCTATCATATTAATCAAAAGCAAACAAAATTAATGACAAGTTATTATGCAACCAAAATTATAAATAAATAAAAAACTTATTCTAGTTATATGTAGCTAGGGATGATGCAATTCCCAAAATAATGATAACCTTCACGTTGGTATGGAGTAATTTAAAACAAATTTATTCTTTGAATAAAATGGTGCAAATAAAGTTATTCAAACATTGTGACCTACTTCTTGGTTGAACCTGTACGTTTATCGATCTCAAACTCAACTTGTTCTACCTGCAAGTGACTTTTGACATGAGCAATATGTTGAGTCCTTGCATATTCATTTAATATTTAATGAAAAAATGGCATTTCTCTCTGTTACTTTAAAGCAAAAATAAATGTAATATTTAATAAAAGATAAAACAAAATAAATGTAATATTTAAGAAATGTAATTTTTTAATAAATGTAATTTTTTTCTGGAACCATCAAAATAAAAGATAACACAAATTACACTAAAATGCTATATTTAAACCTGTACTCATTGTTTCAAGCAAGACCAAGTACTGAGTCAATGTCATATTCTAAGCATCTTATGAATGAAATTAAGGGAACACTTAATCACTTACTTTCTTACGCTTGATGCCACTTGGCTCCCACTTTGAAACATGTGACGATTAATGTATAAGTTCAAAGAATATTGTTGTTGATTTTCCACATTATAATCCCCTTTTATTTTCTGCAAACAAGATGGACCGAAGACCACGAATGTATGAGAAGAAGAAGAGACTGAAAGAAGGTTGCAATAGCGCGGAAGAGTTTGAGGAGAGAGAGTGACGGAGAGTGGAATTAATGAGAACAAAAAGAATTTCAAAAGACGATTTTGATGCAAAATCATTTTTGAACACCGAGAATAAAACAAAAGCGTGTAAATAGGTACAAAATTTCAAAGATAATTTTAGTCCAAAATCGTATTTGAACATCTTTTTTTAAGAATGGAAATACATGTGTTTAAAGACTCTTTTAGAAATTGTCTTTGTATACTTGATTTTTAAGACGATTACAATAAAATTGTATTTGTATATTTGATTTTTAAGACGATTTTAAGAAAATCATCTTTAAACACTTAATATCTAAGATTATTATAAAATCGTTATCATATATTTTGTATTATTTACAAAATTTTTATCACCTAACATTCTAAGACGATTTTTTAGAAACCGTCTTAGAAGATGTGTCGTAAAAAATTGATTTTGTAGTAGTGGTTTTATATTGAACATGACATGGTTTTTTTAACAAATTCTTTTGAACATTTAACTGTTGTTGGCTAAAATTTATGCAAGATTTAATTTCTAATATAAAAGGTACATGACTTGTTAAGGAAAAATAAATAAATAAAAATTAATAATTATGAACTAAATTATAAATGTGTCATGAGCTTAAATGAAGTGATTTTTAAAGATATTTACTATTTGATAGGAGTAAAGATTTTAAAGGGATTAATACCCAGTAACATGAAACAAGATCATCTTCCTTATATTAGAGTATTCTCTTAATCCTAACCGATATCATGAAAAATAGGGATAATAGAAAGAAGAGTCAAAAGAAGTAAAATATTATTTTTCTCCTTTTTTAAAAAATCAAAACGCATTGGAGGAAGTCTTACTATAGAGAATAATGCACATTATTTATCTATTATTTATAAGAATAGCTGATATCAAAATTCTGTTTCATTTTGTATTATTGTTATCTTAGAAAACTATAAAACTTTCATGTGATACTAGAATATGTATTGTAAAATTATATAATTCTTTATTAATGATGTTTTTCCCCAAATTTTATGAACCCTAATTTTAAAATTTTAAAAAATATTGATTATTTTCCGCCGTAAATATGGATTATTTATTGTATCGCGTGTATATGGATACAGAAATGATTTGAATGATCGAAATTTTATAATGAATCGGTATTAAAATCAGGATTTGACAAAATTTTATGTGCACATGGTTTGATTGGATCATGAATAAATTGCTTATGAAATTATGGTCATGCATCATGATGTGATAATATATGTGTATGAATGGTCGTTTGCATGGATTCGTGAATTTAGTAAGATGATTCTTTGAGAATTCTAATCATAAAGCTTTGTCATTATTATTATTATATATTATTTCAAATGACTTTGAAATTATATAATTCTTTGAGAATTCTAATCATAAAGCTTTGTCATTATTATTATTATATATTATTTCAAATGACTTTGAAATTTTCCAGTGATATTGAAAGTCCCATGGTTCAATTGTTTCGAGATTCTTTTTTATAAGGTAAATGAATGTAAATGAATATTATTTTATGGCCTATAATGAAATTAGTGAGAATACGACGAATTGTTGTAGCAATAAAAATGTGCAGGCTGAA
Source organism: Glycine latifolia (assembly GCA_013407115.1). Taxonomy (NCBI): domain Eukaryota; kingdom Viridiplantae; phylum Streptophyta; class Magnoliopsida; order Fabales; family Fabaceae; genus Glycine; species Glycine latifolia. Next base: position 26,192,783 of record CM023952.1, on the reverse strand, counting down.
TGTTTATTTAGAATTAAGTGTATGTTAGATTTATTAGTCATTAAAGTGATTAAATCTTTAATTTTATTCTCACTATACGCAAGATCAACTTTGTAAAAGAGCTTATGCGTTTTTCTATCAACATCTACAACCTTAAGTCACATCCATACTTAAAATGGAAAAAAAAATATATAAAGATATGTTCAGCAGTCCACGCGCTATTAAATTAAACGCGTTCACTTATTGTGAAAATTAGTGCCTTTACACTGAGTTGTCTTTTCTTGTCCTTTCTTACGACCACTGGACTTTAAATCACTTATATATTTATTTTATATCCTCACAAAGGATGACTGTTAACTCCTTGGCAAGCGTATCAATGCGTCTAAGTAGTATTAAAATGGTAAGACTAAGTGTCGAGTTCACAGGGATTTTGATTGTACTTGAAGTTTGTATATATCTAATTTTAAGCGGATAATTGACCAAACTAAATATTTGTCAAGTGATAATGCAAAAATATAAAATTCAACCATAATAGAGGATAACAAGGCAGAGCATATGCAAGAGACAAGAAAACAAATGTTTGGAGGTGTAAATTATCGTTTGATGTAGATTTTCGTGGACGTGTTGGGTGCTCGACTTACCGAAACTAGTCTTGATGCAATGCTAGAGATTTTTCACCATTTAATGTTATTCCAATTATTACTTTCATCCGCTAACCTAGCTTAACCATGGTCCCTCATGTGAAAAAGCCTAAATTACCTAATTTCGCTCTTAATCCCTTAAGAGCTACATCAAGTAATTTGCTTTAAGAACAAAGATGCATAATCAAGGCTAAATGATATCATTCTATCCCTAAACATAGATTACTTAGATGATTTTTTCAAGTTCTTAGGGTACAAAGATTTCTCAATGAGTAAACCCTATAACACGCATGTCATAAATGATCAAACCATAAACAAGACAATAAACTCAGAAAAGAACCAATAATATTGAAATAACATTAAATTGATAATGAAAATCATTACATCAATAGAGTTTGGTTGCTGAATTGTTAACATTTGAAAGTTAAGAAAAGAACAAAATTGAAGATAATATAAAGTTTTTGCAGAACATTCCTCAAAGGTCATTTTCGTTGTGGAAGATGAGCACATGTAACTGTCTGTACTTTTATTCCTATCCTAGCCATTCAGAGCGCGCTACATGTTTCACCTTTAGTTGTGAGACAACGAACATATCAAGACTCAGGACTGATCTTGTAACGAATCCTTCATTGAAGTCTATAAAAGACGTTTCTTCTTCATAATCAACAATAGAAAAATAATCAAGTGAAAAAAGTATAAGTTCTCTTAAGTGAAACTCTGCACATTCGAGTGGATGATATACTTAACACTTAATTTTCTCTACTTTTTGCTAAGCAAAAATATTTGTATTTGAGCTTAATTGTTTATTCACTTTTTGAGTATTGCTGAATCATTGTATTCATTCAAACTTTAGTTTATGAAAGCCAGGAGTGACTTAGTGTTAAACAATACTTAATTGGTCTTAGATTCAGGGGGAGTCTAAGGGTGTGCTAGGAATGACAAAAAGAACTTATATAGCCAAGAATGACAAGACAAAAATAGTTGTGTGTAATCAAAGTTTTGATTAGTAGAACCCTTTATAATTGTATATAGGAGAATTGGATGTAACTCTGGTTGAGTGAATCAGTATAAATCAAGTGTTTCTATGTCTCTCTTAAGTTGTTTCATTGAGTATTCTTTTAAGCTTATCTTGATACCTATTTCCCATCAAGTGTTTACCTGAAAAACCTTTGAGAAAATATTGCTTTATTATTACTAGACAACTAAACTTGATTTTCATCAAACTTGTTTCTCTTATCAATGGGCGACTTCATTACATTTATCTTTCTGAGCTTGTGATAAAAGTATTTATATGCGAAAAGTTATTATCTTTTATTAACATATTATTCAATCCCCTTTCTAGTGTGATTGTTTATATTTCAAAAGAGAAGTCTGCTACAATTACTGACTCTGGAAGCAATGAAGAAAAGGCCCATTACAAAACTTGGGAAAGATATAGCAGACTCAACCTAATGTTCATGAGAATGATTGTCACAGACAACGTTAAAATAGCTCTCTCCATGATTGAAAGTGCTAAAAAATTTATCGGGGGTGGCAGGAAAGAGCTCACAAATAGCTTATAAGTCTCTTACTAGGACATTAATGAGTACATTGACCACCACGAAGTTTGATGGTTCATGTACTATGTATGAACACGTCATTGAGGTGACAAAAATTGTTGCAGGACTTGAGACCTTGGGAATGAATGAGAATTTCCTTGTACAATTTATGCTAAACTAATTATAAATTGAGTATGACTCGTTCCAAATGAGCTATAATACCATGAAAGACAAATGAAGTGTGTATGAATTGCATTGTATGTTAGATCAAGAAGAAACGAGGCTTAAGAATCAAGGAGGTCACTAAGTCCATGTGTAAGCTACCAAGGGAATCAATGAGTTAGAAGGAAATTTATGAAAAAACATGATAATATGACCATTAAAGTTTAATGGGACATATGTGCAACAGTGATGTGATGAGTGACAAAACTAAAAACTCTTTTTATATACATCATTCCTTTCAATTCCAAAAATATTATAAGTTTATCTAACACATTATTCAAGCTCTCCTTCTAGTGTGATTTATTGTATTTCAAACGTTTCTAAAGGAGTTTAGCAAATAGGCCTGGGTGTTGTCCAGTCTCATCATACCTTTAGTAATACTCATCATCTCTACCAAAACTTGATAACTTTCACATTTCTATCTAATTGTTTTTCTACTTTATTCAAATAAATTTTCAAGGCATCCATTACTTGAGATTTCTCATGCAGAATATAGACATAATCATAACGTGAATAATTATCAATGAAAGTGATAAAGTACATTTCCTTTCCTAAAGAATTAACTTCAAAAGACCCATAAGTGTCAATGTGCACAATTTCAAGAAGCTAAGTACTTCTTGTAGCCTCTTTCTTTGCATGTTTTGTTTATTTTCCTTTGATACAATCCATACAAATATTCAGATAAGTAAAATCTAGATTTGGAAGAATTTCATTCTTTATTAATCTTTCCATTCTTTCTCTAAAAATGTGATTCAAATGTTTATGCCACAAGAAAGCGAAGAGTTCATTAACTAAACTATGTTTAGTGTCAATATTATGATGCAGAGTCAAAATCACTTCCATATATAAACCATTTAAATTCAATTTATATAAACCATCACAAAGAATATCAGTACCAATGAGATGAATATGCTTAAATAAACTGAAACATTCGTTATCAAGATTAAAAGAGTATCCAGTAACATCAAGTTTAGATGATGAAACCAAATTCCTAGATAAACTAGTAACATAAAGAGTTTCCAAGAAATCCAAATGACATATAGTGTTAAGGATTAAATGATAAATCTTGAGTGCTTCAACTGAAGCTTTCACTCTATTTCCCATGAAGAAAAACTTCTTATTTGGGCTTATGGTTTGGATTGTAAGAAATCCATGCATCGTATTAGAAACATGAGTTGTTCATCCAGAATCAATCTGTGATGTGTACGTCATGAGGAACTTCAATTAAATTTTATTCGAATATACATGAGCATTAAGCTCACCATTCTTTTTGAACCAAATCTTACGTTTTCTTTTGGATTTGCACAAATGTCCCATTAAACTTTAATGGCTTTACTATCATTTTAATAATTGAATTCTAACTTTTCAATATAACATTAATTATATTTTTTCACTTATATACCTTATAATATTAATGGACAATAGAATCTATAAATGAATTGATGATAATATAAAGTTGATTTTGTAAAACTATTACTTTTTTCATCTATTTATTGTTTTTTACAATGTTTTTAGAACTGGACCAATCATTGAACTTATGAAGACATGGGTTCAAGGATCAATAGTTCAATTGGAGTCAAATCAATTTTAATAAAATATTTTTAAAATATTTTAATATAATATTCTGGTAATATTGAATAAAAAATATCATAATATGCATAAATTAATAATAATAAAAAGTAAGCTTTACTTAAAAGTGTCATAAGTTATAATTATTTTTTAAAATCAAAACCACATCGTTTTGAAAGTTCTTAAAAAAAATAGTTTTAAGCGAGAAATTGGTTTAACGATTTTGAACTGATTTAAGGATGCCAATTTTTAGGAAGCTTTGAAATAGATATATGACCGATTTCTGATTGAATTGGCCGGTCTTACCCGAATTTTAAAACAATGATTTTTCTTAATCTATATAAAATAATCTACTATGATTATTATTTTTGAAGGGATGGAGTAATGCTTATATATATTGGAACTACTTATCGAAGTCCTTTAGAGTGCAATATGTTGTTGCGGCCAAGATTCTATTATTTATTAACCACACGTCACATTGAGTTAGGACTTTGATTAAATAATATGATGGTATAACTTAGGAGGTAGCCTCATATTTCATTAAGAATTTCCAACGAAAACTCCAATTGGATGTAGTAATGGAAGTTGGATGACATGCTGTACAAAATGATTGGTTAATCGTTAATACTTTATTTGCATAGCTGGATCTATATAGCATGATAAGTTATTTGTTGAGATAGTAATAGACTATTGGTCGGGCTTTTCAGGCTTTCTCTAATAATCTCTAAGCTTAATTTTTAATCCATTATGAGTTATTTGAATTAAATTATTAGGAAGTGGTTGATGACATTTTTTCATTAATTATCCCTCCAACGTTTCATTAATTTCTTCAGTTTAGTTTTTTTTATTAACATAATAATATTATTGTATGAAGTATCTACCAATTTTATTAATAATTAATCTTTGTTAAAAAATTTGATTGATTATTTTTAATAAAATCTCTTCTCTTAATCATATTTTTTTATCCACAAAATTTAAATCTAAAATCTTACTTAAAAATAACAAAAAAAGATAGAACTACTCGAACCAACAAACTATTGATTCTTCATACTTCTCGTGTTCTATATAGGTAAGCCGCGGTGATAGCTAAACACTCGATAAGTTTAGTCACAGTTACGGCTAAACACTAAATAGAGTATTCTTAGTTAAATGATTGACTTGAGGGAGGGAGTTTATTACTCAAATGGATATCTAGTTCACTCTAAAAAGCTTCCTAGTAGTTGTATCACCGAGGTTTCTAAGTTATGTTAGTCTTACGAATTTGCAGTAAAGAAAAAACAAAAAGCAGTATAATAAAGTTGTGAAAAGGCAATAAATATGGCAAATTAGGGAAAATAAAATTTCATGATTTGGTCGGGGTACTCTCTTTACATTTCAAATTCCCATATTTATAAGAATTAGTTTGTGTACATGTGCCATTGTTTTGATCATTGTTGTATATAAATTCAATAAAATATAAATAATTTTATTTTTTGAATATATGTATACAAAACTAAAAAATAATTTCACTCTAATAATTTAATTGTTAGTGTAATTTTAGATAAATTGTTCCTACTCATGAGTTAAGTGTAAATATTTTTACTTGATTTAATAAAAGATGTTTTTTCAAGAGTTTGATTTAAAAAATTATTTTTATTAAGTTAAAAAAATTGTAATAATAATAATAACAATAAATGTTTTTTTAAATGTCAAAAAAATTTAAATACTTAATGTATAAACGTCATGTTGAAGTTTCTAAGATAATGTATAAATTTACTATAAACCATGTTTTCACAATTGTTTCTGTTTCATTACATAAGAAAATGTTCATTCACATAAAATAATATATTCAATAAATTAATTAAGCTACACGTTAGTAAGCAAGATAATTTCTATTTATATTAAAAGTATTTTTTTTTGTCAAGATTTATATTAAAAATACAATGATAATAAATTTAAATATGAATCTAACTCTAACAATTTAAATATTAATGTATTTTTAAGCATATTATTTCTTCTCATGAGTTAAGTATAAATTCTCCTTCATGAGTTAAGCATATATAATAAAATTTATATATTAATAAATGTACTCATAAAAAAAATATAAATACATATACATATATAATATCAACATGTAAAAGAAGGAGAGAAAACTATTTATGTATAATATCTATATTAATAAATTTACATACAAATATCATCGTATAAAGAAAGCTTAAATTTGTAGAGGCAAATAAATTTCTTCCATAATTAATTGAAAAGATAATAAATAAGGAATAAAATAATGTTTTATGACAACTAATTTAGATTAAAACATTTAATAAATTAATTAAATCACACGATGATAAGTAATATATTAAAATTATTTTAGATATTAATGTCTTTTTTGATAAACTGTTTTCTAAAAATTTTCTTTTAGAAACTAATTTTACTCATAATTGTAAGATAAAATAGTTTATTTAATAAATTAGTTAAGTTACAGTAATATTCATCCCCATGTTTTATATTTTATAAATTAGTTAAGTCAGATAATAATAAGAAAGGAAAAAATATGTTTATTTTAACAATATTATAAACATCTATTAAGAAAATCTAATTTAACCGTGAAATTTAAGTCTTACACATTTTATTCAACATTTTTATTTGATTTTCATTGATATGCTTTTAGTCACCACCTTTTCCTTTTTAGGGTGTGTTTGGTTTAGGGAGGAGAGAAATTTGGTGGATCTCATACAAGACTCACATCTTTTACACTTTAATTTTAAAAAATTATCTTCTATTTTTCATCCTTTCTATTTTCATATTCTAAACCAAATACAACAATACAACATTATAGAAGTTGTTTGCATGCGCTAAAATTACTCTTAGGATGTGTTTAATTTAGAATAGAGAAATAAAAAATAAAATTTTGAATTAAAATAAAATATAAGAAGTACAAGTCTCACGAAATATAGTACAACTTTTTTTTTATACATTATTTTCCTCCTTTGAAACAAACAAAGCCTCTTGACACTGCCAATGAGAGGGGGAAGGGGAGAGAGAGGGGGGGTGGCGTGGGGGAGAAGTGTGAGGGGAAGGAGAGGAATTTCACAAGTATTAGTAGTGTCAATAACAAAGTTGACAGTGTCAATAGCAACAGCTCCTATATTTAGTTAGTCAACAAAAACGTCCAAAGTCCAACCACAACGGCAATTGCTTTCTACACATTCAAATTACTTCCTGCACCATTCTAGATTAGGTGCATGAAGCAAAGAGAGAGGTGCAAGAAGAAATTTTCATCCCCAATTCACTAGAATCGAACAACACAATAAAGCAGGTTTCACCATTCTAGCCTTTCAGTTCAACCGAACACAACCTTAATATCCCCACAGCCTCATTAGAAGTGTAGTCGATTGATAAGAATAACATATTTTTGAATTTGCAAAAAAAAATATAAAAACGGATAAAATTTAAGCAAAATAAATTATAATTAAATATAATTATTTTTAATAAAAGCAGGGAAAGTCATATTTTAACTGGCTGAGATACTTAATATTTATAACCCTTGAAATATTATGCAGCAGAATAATAATAGTAGCATTTATCTCTCTTATTTTTTCTATTTTCCATATTTCCAAATGTGCTAATAGGGTTGAGGTGTATCTTAGATAATACAGACACGTTATTTCTTTTTACATGTGTGTATGCTAATTTTTATCCTTGGCGTTGACGCTTGTTCACCAGGATGCGCTTAGAGGCCTCCTCATTGACCTCATTTTTTCTGTCCTCTTTTGAGCCATTGTTGTGTGCTTTCTCTGAGAAATCTGCATAATTACATGATAATTACACAGTGATCTAACTTAATAACCCTGCAATAACTTATATTTGAAATCACTAACCTCTTGTTTTCTCTTGCGTTCAGCATCGGCCTAGTAGATTTCAATGAAGATAAAGTATGTTAAACATTAAAAAACATAATTCATTTAGAAAGAAATATATATGAACAAGAATCTTCAATTTCAATATTCTCTACCAGAGTTTGTTTGAGCTTTTCGTTCTGTTCTTTTAGCAGATTCAATTCTGCTTCAAGCTCTACCGTATATGCCTGCATTACAAGATTTTGCCATGAGGGAAAAGACCTTGAGAAATGTGCATATATATAAGATAGAAGTAACACAGCTCATGTAACTAACATAGCACACAAAATGAACAAAAGTTGCTTAGATGAAATATGAAGTACCATACTATGATTAATAACTAACAAGCATATGAAATTGATGTATAATAAAGACTAGCTTATGATGAGCACAAAACCTGTCTTCTTGCTCGGGAACGTGCCGCCGATTCTCGATTCTTCAACATTCTGCGCTGCCTTCTCTCTACTACCACTTCAGGAGGGCCATCAATGATCCTCTTCCTATTACCCTTCCCACTTGATTCTCCTAAGCTTGGACATTTCTCCACAGCACCATTTGTAGTGACATCCTTTATAACTAAGTTGTTATTCTGTGCCAACATGTTTTGCGTTTCAAGCCCATTACAAGACACACTAGATCCTGTCCCTATTACATGCCTGAACCTATAACTTGCGCTCAATGGTCCATTACTTGCAATCTTACCAATCTGATTCTGATATAAAAATGAAGATTTGAATAGTGATGATGATTCTTGTACCACCCCAGCTTTTACTAGGAAATCCTCCAAAGTCATTTCCCCAAGTGTTTGCTGCCTTTTGAGTAGTGGCTCATTCTTGGCAAGGCTATTGTTAGCTTCATTGTAGTGTGGTTGGCTTTTGTGGATCTGAGACCAAATTTCATCCACAGTTTTCTTGCAATTTGGAGGAGGGACAGATAATGGCTGGGAAATGGTGGTGGGTTCTGTTGCTACTACACTTTTACCCTTTGCAGCTTCATCAAGGGTGGGTAGTGGTGGGTTAACTTGGTTGTTATCATCTGAGTTCCAAATGCTAGAAAGGAATTCATCCATGTTCATGGATCCTAAGCTCTTTCCATTCTTGCAATAGAACTCATCAAGGGTGAGTGAAAGTATTGAGTTTTGTTTGCTTAGTTGAGAAAATGTGGCTTCTGGTTCTTGCAATGGCACCTCTTGATTTGGTTGTTGGAGAGACATGTGTGTCGATAATGGTGCTAATTCTTGGAACAACCTGACAAATGTGGCTTTTATTTATATCACGAATTCTCAGATGTGAAGTTCTTAAGAAATTGAAGTGCATCAAATCAATAACTTGATTATAATTTTCAACAAATCTGCATGAATTTTTAACCAACCCACCTTTCCCCAAAAGAACATTAAAGAAAGAAAAAGAAAATAAAATTAAGATAAAAATTTGAAAGATAAGCAATTAAATCTATAATAAATAAAAAAATCTTCACTGTGGACAATGTAATAGACAATTCTCATTGTGTATCAGATAATTCAGATGATGTAATCGATGCTCTACTAGGAATGTATCACCAAATGACCAGTTGCATGCAACATGCAAACATGCATCTGAGTATGATCCACATGAAAGAACAGTATTAAGGGAAGAAATATAAGCAAAACCACATAATGAACTTGGAAGAGGAAAATAAAACTAAAAGAAAGGGTACCTGAACACAAACAGAAGGGAGAATCTGAATTCTGAAACAGAGAGAAAGAATTGGAATTAGAAAAATATCGAAGAGAAAAGAAGGAGCACCAACAGAGTGAAAGAAAGGGGGAGTGAGGAGAAGGGAAGGAATGGTAACACTGCAAAGAGACAGAGACTTTAACTGCCATTGGTAACATTTAAAACAACATTTGTTTCACTCAGTCTAGAGCATTACTTTTTCATTGACACGTTCAGCGTCATCAACCGTTTTCACTGAAAACGTTTATAGCTTTTTTTTTTCTTTCCATTTTTTTAAGTCAAAGTATCTACGCTCTTTTAATGTCTCTTCTCTTTGTTCTTTTTCGGTGAATAGAAAAAATAGTATTATTTAATGAAGATTTTTTTTTAAAGTAATGTTATTTTAAGAATATTTTAATAGAAAAAATAATAGCCCACTAAAAGTATTATTTAGAAAAGCGAAATTTATTTAATGAAGCGTCACTGTTTCAATTAGTTGAATAGAAAAGGTAAATTATAATCCGGGGGAGGTTAGAACTTTACTCTTTGGCTCACATAGGCTTTTTTTTATTATTAAATTATAATCGCATTTTATGTGTATTTTTAAATTGTATTCAATATCTCTCATTTTTGTATCATACAAAAATTTTCTTAATTGTTTAGTTCATATTACATCAAAACTCTATCCCTCTTAAACACAGTTTAATAAGTTAACAGAAAATAGTCACATATTGATCATATGACTTTTAATGAAAATTTAAGTCTAAAATATATTCACATTATTTTTCAAAATCATATATTTAGTTTTACAAACTCTCATCTTCTTCAACAACCCCTCTTCAATTACAACCACCACCTCCTTCTCCTCCTCCTCCCTCTCCCACAATAGCATCATCTCTTCCTCATTATAGTCTTCATCGCCCACCAACACAACGTCTGGAGTACCCGCTCCTGCCAAAGCAACAACCACCACTGTAGCCACTGCCCTTTATCATAGTCACCGCCACCACCGTAGCCACTGCCACCATCGCCATATCCACCTCCTCGTCCCCGTCGTAGCTTTGGCAACCATCATCGCTGAGGCTGATTTCCTGAACACTAGCGCCATCGGGGTCAATGACATCAACAATCTTGACGCGTCCGTCAAAGTCTGATTCAAGGAAAGGGTATCAGATGCAATTTAAGAAAAGCACAGGGGGTGCAAAAAGAAAAAGGGTAAAAATAATGTATAAAAAAAGAGGGGTATCGAGTACAATTTGAGAAAAATACAGGGGATACAAATGTAATTTATTCTCTTTTTGGTAGTGTAAGCCAATGTTATAAAAATCGGTTCGGCCCGGCTAGTTGGACCGGTCCAACCAGAATCCAGTGGTATAACCGGGCCGAGTGCACTATCGGACTGTTCAAGTAAGTGACCCGAGATGACTCGATTAAACCTGGCTGGTTTTGATGAAACCCGACAACCTGACTGGTTTTTCAAACCTGGACTGGGTTGTGCTACTGCCACACTGCGAGGGAACTCACCGCGCCGACCTTGCCTCCATTAATGCGGAAGAGGAAAAGGAAGGAGGAAGCGGAAGAGGCGAATAGCACATGAAATGTGAGAAAATGATGCACAGCAAACACATAAATGGCGAGAATGCAAAATCCACAAAGGCACAAACTGAGGTGTAGCGGGCACTGCAACAACATTGAAGGGGAAGACTGAAAAAGAAGCTTATATATACATGGAATTAAGGTATTTCTTATTGGGTGGGATTTACATCCTGCACTTCCTTTATTACTTACTGCACTCCTTATGACTTATTTTTTTATTATTAAAAATTGGACTTGTGCTTTAATTTAAGTAGTTGTTATGTACATTTTTTATTAATACATTTTACTTATGTTATCAATTTTAATACCTATATATAATATAATTTTAAATTTTTTAGTATAGACCAAGACAGAACAAAAAATAGCATGTCAAAAATATGCTAGCAGCATCACGTGTGAAGCAATAAATTAATTAAACTAAGTAAGAAAATTAGGTATACTATACTAATCGGGTCAATTACTGACCCTTCGATTGAATTATTGACCCAATATTTCAATCGAGTCAATGACCGAACCGAGTTTATAACACAATAAAATTTGTTCACATAAACTAAGTATTTAGTATGAATAATGTTTTGTGGATATTTATTTATTAATATATATTAAAAAAGAAATCAATGAGTCTTAGTTTGGAAACAATTGATTGAATAGTATGAGTTACAAAATTTTTAGGATCAGTATTGACTTTTTTTGAATAAAATAAAATAAAAAATTATATGAATGTGATATAATAAGAAAAGAGTGAGAAAAAAGCGTCAAATGAGTGTTAATACTATTTTGTTGTTAATGCATTATCGTTGTTTTCGTATCTATCCAATGCATGTCCGTAAATCAGTGTTAAGCAACTATGCAGTTATATATATATATATATATATATATATATATATATATATATATATATTAATTTCAAGCGTTTCTAACTAGATTTAAAAAATTAATTTATTATAGGCTTAATTTTGTCTTTCACTCCTAAATTATTACAACTATGTAATTGTGTTTTTTCTATTTTTAATTACATTAATTGGGTTTAAAAAAATCAATGTAGGTCCATTTGTTAGTGTCCTATCAATTTGAAAAGATTTTATTCACATAACATATTAATATTAGAGATGATGTAACACTATTAGACTCGTCTGACATTAATATGCTAACATGTGGACTAACATAATCGATTGATGCGAATGTTACCGTGAGTTAACAAGACCCAAAATTACATAATCATAATTTTCAACATTTAAAAAAAATAAAAATATATTTTATAGAATTAATAGTACCAAATTATATTAAAAAGTGGTATGAGTGGAAACAATCATGAATGACGTTACTATATGTTCGTGTCTGGTTTCAATTTAAGAACGTGTATCTCGGTAATTTTTCGCATCAGATTCATCCAAAAGATTGAAACAAGTAATATTTGCTTCGGTTACGTGCGCCAAAACAAACAAGCACACTATACAAGGGTTGCGTGTGACATTATTAAAGGCTTTAAAACGTTAGTAACAGGTTGCGTGTTTGAGGAGTGTTTTATGGAGAAAAAAAAACTCCGTATAAGTTATCAAAAAGCTCTTCAATTTTTATAAGCTCCATGATCCTTTTTTTCTCTTCTTCTTACTAAATAAGATGTTTATTTTAAGAAAAATTGTTTGACCCTACTTTTTTTAAAGGAGAAGAAAAACTAAAAATAAGTCCAGTCAAACATACGCAGAATCAATATTCTTGCAAAAGGCATCTATCTTCCTCTATGCATATACTTAATTGTATTTTCATTATTTTTTTACCTTAATCAAAATAGAAAAACTTACTAGGTACATGTCTATGTATCATGCTAAGAAGACATGACAGAATGCAATTCACACATATTCTTTTTATTTACCAAACAAATGCAATTTATACAATTGACAGTTTCCTTAAAAAAAAGCTAATAATATACATATTAGATTTTGCAATCATGGCATATTAAGATTCGAATAATGGTGCTTTAGATCTATATGCAACATTTTCTTGTCCAAGTAAAAGTGCCTTCAAAATGGCCTCACACAAGCCTCTATAGTATATAATTAAATGGCCACCATCTGGAACTTCATGATACTGTATCCAGGGCAGCTTCCCTGAAACAAATCTCTGGAGTTCAGAGGGCACAACCTTATCTTCGTAGCCATGCCAAATGTGAAACGAACTTGTATTGTGAGGAAATGGATTACTTAGCTTCATTGGGTCAAATTCCCATTTTCCAAAAGCCACCCTCCAGTCATGGCGAAGAGTGTCAAAAACGGCCTGTTCCCTTAAACTGTCCTGTAAGTACAAACATATCATGATCACCATTTCCTTCATGGCATACCTATATTCACATAAAACAATAGAGTATGTTTGTTGAAAATCCGTTTATACTTTTAAACAGAAATATGAACATCTCAATGCACCAAATGTAGAAGTAATATAAAGGATGGATTGACTTTAAATTGAAACTAATGGATTTCCATTTGACCTATCTTTTGGTTAAAAAAAGAAGAGAAATGACTAGGATTTACAAAGAGAGAGAAAGAAAAATAAAATAAATTTACTCTTAAACTCAACTAGGATAATTTAGTCAACATATAGTTCATAAACTTCATTTGTCATATCTTCAAATCTCCTTAACATTAGAGAGGATAGGGAAAAATCAAAGTATAAAGTCATGCATTCATCCAGTCATAATCAACTGTTGAATGAAGATCAAATAATTTAAATCTCATATCAGATTTCGGATTTGGTTTACTAAAATAAAATATGAGTTGCTTAATCTTCTTCCAACAATTCTGATGGTTGGTTACTTGAATGTGTTAAATTCTGCAATGGATTCAATGACTTTTAGGAAGAAAAATCATAGTGACTTTTTCTATATAAAAAAATTTATAATGACTTTTCATAATTTTTATATAAGTGAACAACAATTTAAATAATATTTTTATATAAGTAACCAACAACTTAATAAATAAAAAAAAGTCGTGACATTCTCTCCTCAAAATCATTGAATCCATTTCAAATAAATCTCCTATAAATCCGAATCTTTAACATTATTCCTAACCAAACAAAGGATTTTATAAAAGTTCCTCCCTTCAATTCCGACCAAACACTATAAATTTACCTTTGTAAGCATAGGGAACCCAGGAATTGTCTTTAGAATATCCACATCACTTTTGTTGAAAAATGTAGGGTTCTTCTCTATGACAGCAGTTGAAGGGAGCCACTTTTGAGTGACCCACCAATGCAATAGTCTAGGCCAGTGGTTTGCAAGCCACATACACCACTGGACAAGTTTCCTCCTGTAGTCCTCCCTTATCAGTCTCTTAGGGAATGAAGGCCACCTGTAATTGATCACTGGTGCTATCAGTGCCAACCCTGCAAGCCTGCACAAAATGGTCTTTTAACATAACTAACCCAAACGAAGTAAACAAAATAGAAAAAAAGAAGTTATTTTCAGTGTTTCTTATACAAATCTCTGAATGAAAACAAAAACTAAAAACATGAAATGAAAAGAGAAGTAAATATGTCCTAAAAAACATTGAGTATTGTAATTTACCTGTGGGGCAAATACTTTAGACAACTCCAAGTAGCGTATGAACCCATTGAGACTCCAATCACATAAAACTGTGGTCCTAATTGTAGCTGATCAGCAAGCTCTTGAATGTCAAGTGCTTCACTTTTCAGTGAGCGTTTGGGGTTTGGATCACTTTCTCCATATCCAGCCCGGTCATATTGCAGAAGATATATACCCAACTCATCTATTAATTCCTGTAAATTGATTCAATGTGATCATATTTTATTTAGAAATTAGAATATTTGAATTGTACACTGCCACTGCCTACTTCAAAATTTGTCTAGTGAAATGTATTGAAAACATACTTAAAATTCAAAACTCATAACCCACTATAACCTACTTAACAACCAGAAGAAGAAAAAAAGAAAATCATGCTAAACAGAACTACTAGTAGACATCTCTTGTTTGAGATTTGCATGCAAGTATTCGATCAGCAAAAAGCTGTGTATAGTATACTTAGCATTTGGAAACTATTTTACTTGTTTCCTTTCTTAGCCGTCAATTTTTCAATTTTTCTCTCTTGATAGGACTGCCAATACAAGTTTTTTTAATGGTGCTGTGCTAATTAGATCATGTCCAGTATATGGCAAAGAGAAATTAAGGTTATTAATTACTTGGGGTGCCAGAAAATTCATCTCTTTGGAGCTTCCAAAGCCGTGCACAATGACGATCTTGTACTTTGCTATGTCTTTGGGGACGCCTCTCTCAATATAGGCAAGGTGCCTCCCATCTCTGAGTTTGATTCTTGGTGAAACCACAGGAAAATCATCTGATGAATCGTTGTGGTTTGGAGCTAGTTGAGTGCCCTGATATAAACCATTGCCAAAAAACATAGGAATAACTATATGTTGCTGCTCCATAAACCATGAAGGAATAAATGGTAGGTCTAGCAAGCATTTTCCTGTCACAATGATCACATAGATATGCAAGAAGAAGAAAACTATAATAGTGAGAAGCTTACCTGACAGAAACATCTGCAGATATTCTGTGTCTGAGCCAGGGGGAATTGTGTCAACAATTTAAGATGATGTTTTACTCTTTTCATTTGCTCTAGACCTATAGATTTTAGACAAACTTTTTATGCACATCAATGGAATGGAAGCTGAATTTGGTTACTTCCTCCTTAAAAATAAAAGAGCCTTGTGTTGTGTGTTCGCGTGTATTTGTGTTTTGACTTTTTGAAGTCATTTCCTTGAGGATATCCTTTGAAAGGTTCCATATTAGGAGCATCTTTTTTTTGTCTATCTGTTGCCATTTGCCAACATTTCATATGGTTTGACAGACTCGAGTCAAAGTAGCTTTTAACCACTTCCGTTAATAAGATTTGCAACATATTTTTTAAGTAAACTATTTGATCAAATAATTATATTCTTTTTACTTGTTTAATCATTATGAAAATGCTAATAAGTTTTTCTAACACTACTAAGAATGCTCCAGAATTTGTCCAAATTTTGATCTAAGTACCAACTAGTGTAAATATATGTAGTAGAGTAACAACAGCACATTGTGATTTGGGAACCCCGAATTGCAGTACTAGTAGATTGCACTCGCTTTCTAAATTCGAGAAAGATAGAGACAAGGGTCAAAACCTTTTCCCTTTTATAGGTGAACTATAGCATTATTATTTAGTTTGGTAGGTTTGTAGAAGTACCGGGTCATGAATGTTTTTTGCGGCTCCTATTGCGCTTACGTCCTTTATGATTAGTACTTCATGGTTTATACCGAGACATATTGGGAATATTCTTTGAAGTTCCTTGCTGGATTTCACTATCCATCCTAAAACTTTTGTGACAATTTTCTCGGTAATAACGTGATTATTAGATAATGGATTGTTTATAAGAATATATTTTTTCCTTTATAGATTATTGAAGTTTAGGTAACTTAGATTTCGGGATTCATTTTTAAAGAGATATTTATAAATTATCACTAATAAGATTCTCTTATTGACAGCAAAAATCAAACTCAAGTCTTTTTGGATATGAGTTCTTTTCTTATCGACTAGAATAATCTTTTGTTGGTCGGAAAATATACAATATTAATATCAAATTTGATGAAAACATCATATTTAATGTAGGGAATGAAAATATGATCAAATTATATTGTTTTCCATTGTGAAGAAAAGGAAGAGGAGGAAATACATGTAAAGGATATAAAAAATAATTAAGATGACAAGCAAAATTATGGTTTAAAAAATAACGAAGATGACGGTGCAAGATTAGAATTCAAAGAATAATAACGATGAAAGGTGTAAAAATTGTTTAATTAGAGGTGGATACAAAACTAGTGTTTTTATTAATTTTATACGGAAGGATATTTTTTATATTACAAATATTAAAAAAAAGGAGGTGTACTTAGTAAATTTGTAGGTGTAAATAGAAAATTTTGGAGCACAAACTCTAGCTAGGTGTAAATGTTTTAGCATGTAAATACTATTTCTTTTCTCTGGACAAAAGTAAAGAATCATGATTTTTGTTATTTTCTATTTTTCAAAACTCACTTTATATTTGTATTTATTTATTTCTTCCTTGTTTATATTGCCCCTCTCATCACAACTTTACATTTTACTCATTTATATAAGTGTAAAATTCAAAAGCGCGCAAAATGCTCTAACCTAAAGCAACGTGCTGTACCACTCTCTATAGAGTAAAATATAAATAAATGAAATAAATTACAAAACAATAATTATAATATATTTTGTAAAAATAAGAACAACTCTTAAAATTTTTAAAAATATATATATCGTAACTGCTTACAAAATTTACTTGCCATGGCATTCACAAGACTATAGACTATATATAGACCAATTGTTAACTCCGCACACTACATCTTATTACGAAATATTATGTGAGTACAAGTGCTCTGATAATAGACTCGCATTCATTTTTCTTGAAGAGAAATAGGTGTCCTGCATGAGGAAGCTCATGATAACGAATCCACGGTAATTTGTGAGAGATGTAACGGTTCAGCATGTAGGGAATGATCCTATCTTCAAAGCCTTGCCATATGTGAACCGAACCATTATTATCAGGGAACCTGATAATAATGATAAATGTCAAGATAAAGTGACAAATGATAAATGCAGCAACCTGGCCAGTGTTTTGGAGTTCTGACATGCTCTTCACGATCTCTATATCATCCGGAGACAACAAATTTGTCAAAGTCAATGAAGGGAACCTTTTTTGAGTCATCCACCAATAGAATTAAAATTATCATTGATTCGTATTAATTTTATAGTAGTTAATGTAAAAATCAACAAACCTATTATACAATTTACTCTTATATAGTATCACATGCAAGAATGGAAAACATCAAAAGCAAAATGAAGCTACAAGTCAGCAATTAACATGCCTGTGTGGAATGCATTTTAGGCAGCTCCAAACAGGCTAACCTCCCATTGACATACCAATTATATAAAACTTATGACCAATCTCCAATTTATCAGCTAGTTATTGAATATCATATGCTTCACTCTTCACAGAACGTAATGAATGTGGATCACTTTCACCATAACCTGCTCTGTCAAAGTGGAGGAAATATATCCCAAGATCTTCAACAAGTTCCTACATATAAGCAAAAACACAACCAATTTAACATATCTAGTATTTCATTTTCTTAGCAAGCATTACCAATGCTAGATAATTATACCAGACACAGGAGCATAAATATATAAAAGAAGAGCAAGTAGTTCATACTTGAGAAACGGTTAAACTTGTGTCTTTCGAACTGTCATAACCATGAATGACAATGATCTTGTACCTAGCTTCTTCCTTTGGAATACCAAATTCTCGGTAGGCCAAATGCCTCCCATCACCGTGCTTCACGTTGGGTGAAGCGACTTCAGGACCACCTAGGGATCCACATATTTTAGGAGGCGGCGGCTTTATGGCCTTATAAGCCAACCCTATGAGAATCACCACCAGCGACACTGCTATTGGAATCACCATTGCTCCAAAGAGACTGCACCATCAACCTATCAGCCACTACACTACAAAGTAATTAGAATTATTTAAAAGAAGCAAGGTTGTACTGCTTTTTTTCTTTTTTCTTTTCAATAATACAATCAATCTCAAGGTCAATAACATTTGCCACTCCAATAATTTTTAACAAAATACCAGAACCAGCATACACTTCTTTATATACTTTACCATCCGGAGCAAAATTTGTTACAAAGTCATGTATGTATTCATATAGGTTCAGTAATGTAGTCACTAAATTATATATATATATATATATAATAAAGCTCTAAAAGTTTATTGTACCAATGTTTTGAACATAGACAACGAATATTATTAGGAAGAACATAACATGTATAACCATTTGGATTCCTTGGTTCGGATATATATCACTATGTCAAGAAATTCATATATGACCAAACTGTTTTGCCATGCTGGATCTAAGTGATTCTTTCTTTCCTTTGTGAATGAGATTTAATACCACAAAGTCCTAACAAAACTGTGCTAATAACGTTTTTGTATAAAGTAGAAAGGAAAGCAGTTGAAACTAATGAAAGAAAGTATATACCTTACTGCCGAAGCTAGGAAGCAGCAACTCTACGCAAACAAGATCTCCTGTGTGTGAGAGAGGATAGACGACAAGAAGAAGAGGAATAAGCTATGAATGAGTGAACGGTGGAGCCATCAAACGTGGAACTCTCCCTCATAAAAACGACGAGAAATTCTTTTACATGGAAAAAAATAATTCTAGAGCCTATAATATATTCCACAATTCAATTCTCAACATTCTTCATCCAATCCCAGAAAACAAAACAAAGAATATCAGTGTGATGTTCAAGTCAGCACACTCTGTTCGGCGGTGGAATAACCATCATCCAATTTTTTTTTCGATTTTAAAATAATAATTATTATAGAAAAATTATTTATTTTAAAAAGTAAAAATATTAATTGTTTTTCATTTTAAAAATATAATTACTTCTTATTTTATTAATAATTCTATGATTTTATTTAATAAAAATACCAAAATAAAATTTATAGTTAACATGTTTTAATTTTTTTAAATGAAATAAATAAATAAAATTCTAAAAGAATGCTTCCCAGAAACTCAGGTCCACCTAAACTTCGTTCTTAAAGACATCAGTCCCAAAACCAAACCGGTTCATTCCTTCACAACAAAAGCACATGAACTGATGAACGAGGAGGAATAATAACATGTTACATGGCCACGAGACTGCCACGTGGCAACCAATGAACCTCATTTCATAATATTATTAATTACTAATTAACAGAGAATAAATGTCAGAACTGCAAATTAAGGCACCGGCACCGGCACCGGCACCGGCTATATTTATCCCATATTCTAGCCGGACAAAATAATTAAGTTCAACATAAAATTCACAGATGATGGAGGAAGATTTATACAAGCTAAACTAAAATTATATCAAATTGGAAAACTAATATATATAAAATAAAATAAAAAAATCCAAAGAAAACTCACCTTCAGCAAGTAAATTAAGGACTCCTCTCCCAAATAGCCGGTGGTGTTGATTGTATGAATCTGAATCCCAAACAACCAATGTTTCCTTCTCCTTCAAATAGCATATGTTCTGCCAAAGCTTACTCACATAAAGAGCTAAATAAATATCAGACCATGGTCACATAAAAAAATTAAAATTAAGTTTGCTTGAATTGATAGTTGATAAAATTATTTTGAATGAAATTATTTTTTAAAATTAATTTGTATTAAAATTGATTTTAAAGTAATGTGATTTATATTTGGATGTTTAATTATAAAATTAAATTAGGAGTAAAGTTTAATATAAAATTTTAGATCTAAGACATAAATTATTCAAAATTTCTTTAATTCATAAATAATTTTGAATTCAAAATCAATTATAAATTTTTTTCCAACATAAAATCAACACACATAAAAATATATTCAAAATCAATCCTCTTAAATTCAAACCAAACATTTTTCATATCGTAATTGTCATGAGCTGCTAGTACGTAGCATTAACATGTAATGTAAGTGCATAACATTGCCCTTTTCTAGGAGCACGGTGAAGTGAGAACCGACAAGGCGACAAATTCTATCTTAGGAACCAATTACCTTTGTACGCCATTGATTACAAGCTACTACTATCTCAACCAAACAAAATATTAGGTGATAGAAGTAAATATGATCAAAGTATTCCCGCAAAAACGACTACTAACGCATTATTGTGCTGATTTTGAAAATTTGGCTCTCCATTCTCTCTTACGGTCTCATTATTCCTCCCTCTCCAATGGCCCATTTTCATATTGACGGCCTATAACCAAATTCATGTGTCATTACGTTTTTAACAATAATTCATTAATAAAATAATTTATCAATTTCTTAACCACTGATTTGCGCAATGCATAACATTTTTCACTTATCATTCTGCTGTTAACCATGTTAATTTGTTATTGATTGATTGTGCTCGAAAACATGTCTTACTTTCATTAACAAACGGAACTGGTGAAAAGGAATCTAATTGGTCTCCTAGAAAAAGAAAGGATGCTAAGCAAGCTAATTAAATATGTGGTCCAGTTAATAATTAATTTGTGCCTCAAGATATCTTAGCATTATGCATTAATTTTAGCAACTACCGATAATTTGATATATGATATTTTTAGTTGCTAAGAAGGCCTTAACAATTACTCTTATTTTACATATAAATAGTTTGATTAAATAACATCAACAACACCTTTAATCCAAGTTAATTGGAATCGATCGTAGATGAATCCAATGATAGATCGGAAATAAGATAAATGTAGATGGGAAGAAAAAGGGGGAAATAAGACAAAGAAAAAAAAAAATAGACTAAAATAAAAGAAGGATGAAAGGAGGAGGGGAAAAATGAAGAGGAAAAAAAAACTAAAAAGAAGGGAACAATTGGAACATAAACAGTTTAATCATCCACCAAACTTATAGTTTTTCTCCACTCCATCTTAAGACACACATTTGTCAATCTATATCTCACTCTATTAGGTCTTGTTTAACCATCTTGTCAATCTATATCTCACTCTATTAGATCTTGTTTAACCATCTTTTCCCAGTTGAGTTTCGGTCGACCTTTACCTCTCTTTGTATCGAGCTCTTAGTAACAAACTTTTATTCTAACGGAAACATTCAGTAATCGTCTCATAACATGCAAAAAAAAAAAGTTTGATTAAAGTAATTTAATATTGAGAAAGAAGATATTTCTTACAATTTAATATTTTTTTTGTGATAAGTCCTTTTTTTTCTATTCTTACTTTAAGATGTAAATAAAACCTATGTAAATGATGAAAACGATATACACTATACATTACAAAACTTTCCTGTCCTGTTGAATGTGCTAACCGAACCCAAAGAAATATTTAATCTCCCAGTCATGATATTGTATGGTACATTGTATTTGCCCAGACTATACACATCATGATACCACAATATAACATAAGTTACCAATGATTTCTGCAGGAACAGAAACCCTTGTCAAAATGATGAAAACGGTTTTGATCTCTGACTATAACTCGACGGTTGTAGATTTTTGAAACCAGCTGCATGAACGTGTGACAATCACAACAAATTCTTAAATTCTTCACTATATGAATGGGACTACCCTGATGGCTATTCAATAGTCCAAAAGCAAGAGCCATCTTTTCACTGTGAAGAGTTAGTTTGCTCTCTTTTTCACCCTCTTCAATATCTATAAAAACTTGATTGAGATCAGGTTCATATCCCTCCAACTTCAACTTGCACACAATCTCCTCTAACATAGAGAGAACACTTTGGTTGTACCCCACATCCATGGCCTTCCCCACGAGGAACTCATGAACTTTACCATCCGCAAGAATAGAGCTACATCCAGGAATTTTTCTTACTCCTCTTTTTCTCATCAATAATCTAACTTTACTCACATCATCCCACCTTCCCGCTTTGGCATAGATATTCGAGAGAAGAACATAACAACTTGAATCTTGTGGAGCCAATTCTATAGCTCTTAAGGCAGCAGTGTGCCCCATCACAACGTTATTGTGCTTCATGCTGGCACTGAGAATGGCCTTCCAAATTAAAAAATCAGGTTCAAAAGGCATTTCATCTATAACCCCAAGTGCCTCTTCTAAGCGACCTGCTCGACCGAGGAGGTCAACAATGCATCCATAGTGCTGAATTTTAGGAACTATCTTGTACTTCACCTGCATGGTTTCAAAATAAAATTGACCCTCATTCATAAGGCCTCCATGGTTGCAAGCACTTAAAAGCCCCAAGAAGGTGATATCATCAGGCTCAAGCTCCACCCTCTCCATGTCCTGAAAAATCTCAATAGCTTCACGGCCAAGTCCATGGAGTGCTAAACCAGAAATCATAGAATTCCAATCGCCAATGTTTTGCCGGTGACAAATGCTTCTAAATACATGGTAGGCATTTTCTATTTGACCGCATTTAGCATACATGTTTATGAGAGCCGATCCAATAAAACTGCAACTTTGATGTACCTTATTAGTAAATATGTAATTGTGCACCCATTTACCTTCCTCAAGAAAACCAAGGTCAGCAATGGCTGAAAGGACACTAACAACAGCAGGGGCATCCGGTATAACCCCTAAACTCAACATTTCTCTGAACAAACATAACCCTTTCCTTGGTTGATGATTAAGAACAAAAGCTGAAATCATACTCGTCCAAGTCACCACATCCCTGACACCCATGTCCATAAAAACCTCCTCAGCAAGCTCGCACATCCCATGCTTCCCATACCCATCAATCATGGCATTGCACGAAACAAGGTCCCTGTGAGGCATTTTCTCAAACACCTCACGCGCAATTTCAATCTCACCAGCTTTCAAGTAACCGGAAAGAAGTGAGTTCCAAGAGATCGAGTCTCTTGTGGGCATTTTATCAAACACCGACCGCGCAAGCTCAACCATGCCAACCTCCAAGCACATGCGAACCAAGGAGTTTGTGACAAACGGGTCATTCCACATATGGGTTTTCAAAATGAAACCCATGATTTGCTTCCCTTCCTCGAATGCACACGATTTGCCACAAGCTTTGAGTGCAGAGGGAACAGAAAATTCGATTCCGCGCAAGTCGTGGAAGCGAGAGAGCGCGTGGGCGAAAACGGAAACGGCGTCGTAGGGGTTACTACTTTGAGAAAGAGCGTTGACGAGTTTAGCGACACAGAGTGCGTGAGTGACGAGGTTTGTTTTGACGATGTACGCGTGAATTTGGCGCACTTGGGACTGTGTTATGCGTTTCTCCGACAACAACCTTGTTGGTTTTGCCCCAACTGTAACCGAAGCACAGCCTGATCTCATGTTAACAACAAACAACCTTTGCTGCCGTCGCTTCTCAAACCGTCGTTCTGAACTTTATGCTTCAAGGGCCTGCTGGGCCTCTTTAATTTCATGTTGGGGGTTGCTATTGGCCTCAACCAAATTGCTATTAGCCTCTTTATTTTCGCAGCGTTAGAGGATGCAAAAACTGTTGTTCCAAAAAACCGAGATTTTGTTTTTCGCACACCCCTTGTACAATTTGTTGTGCATCGTGGTTTGTGAAATAATTGTACAACAAATCATGATTATTTTATGATATTTGTTGAGACACAACCAAATCGTATTTTTATTGGGTATTTTATATGATTTTTTATAAATTATAAATGAAATATATATTTTTAAAGTAATCAAATTAATTGTGATATGATTTATCATTTTTAATAATACTCTATATTTTTGAATTAAACTTAAATTAATTGGATATAAGTTACTGGGGTAATCAAATTAATTATAGTAAGAATTATCTTTATTAATAGTAACTAAATCAATTCCTGATATTAATTTGATTATAATTAAAAAGAGTAATTTATCTCATAATTAATTTAAATTTATTTAAAAAATATAATTTATGTAACAATTAATTTAATTACTGTTTAAAAAAAGATAATGTGGGTTGTTATTACTATAGTTTGTATCAAAATTAATTCAATTAAAAAGTAACTTATTTTTAGAATTAAATTTTCATGAAAAATATCTAATGAAATTATGATTTTATTGTATTAAGGGGTGTAAAAAATTTACATGCTCTAATACAGTGTAATTATGATTCCATTGTGTTATAAAAAAACCAAAATTATGGTTTTATTGTAAAAAAAATATAAAAGAATCATGATTATGTTATGTTTACAAAAATGAAAAAAAAAAAAAAATTTATGTGACTGAAAAAAGAGAAAAAAAAGGAAAGAGGAAAAAAAGAAAAAAAAAGGAAGGAATGAATTAAGAAAGGAAGAGAAAAAAAAGATAAAAGAAATAAACAAAGAGAAGAAAAAAGAGTGGTGAAATAAAAAAGAATAAGATGAAATATTCAAAAGACACTTTAATAATTACTCAAGAGGAATTTTATAGTAGTCACCCTTCATGTTTTCCACTAAGTCCATTTTCCAAAAGAGTGTTTACAATTGCAAAGCCTACACAAAAAGGAAATAGCAGCGATAAATAGATTTTGCAAAGAGTGTTTACAATTGCAAAGAATAACATAGTGTAATAGATAAAATGAATTAGTTAATATGATTTTTTGGGACTAAGGTTTTATTTTTTAAAATTTAATTTTTAATCTTTAAATAAAAGTTTGATCGGTCTTTTTTTCATATTTTTTCTGTTAATATTTTTAGTATCTACTATCAAATAATGATGTAACACTAAATATTTTATTATTTAATTACATTTTAGGTAGAAGGTTTAAAATCCATTTAACAATAATTTCTCTCAATTAAAAATCGTCAAAAATTACTTCCCTCTTATTTCTCTCTTACTTTTGTTTTTTTATTATAAAAAATTGAATAAAGAGTAAGATATATAACTAATGTAATAAAAAATAATTGTTTAAAATATTAAATATTTCTTTTTTATGTTATTATACAACTAATAATAATATAATTTTTTTACTATATAATATCTCAGAAATAAATTTATACAATTTGGTAATTATATTTTTCATCTTAATTCAAATAATTAATAAAAGAATATATTTAATTAAATATATTTTTATAAATAAATATAAATTATGTGATATTTTTATAAATATATCAACATCAACAACACCTTTAACCCAAATTAATTGGGACCAATGGTAGATGAACCTAATGATAAATCGAAAATAAGACAACAAGAGAAGAAAAATAAGCTAAAATAAAAGAAGGATGAACAGAAGAAGAAAAGAAGAGAAAAAGAACTAAAACAAGGGAACGACTGGAACATAGAACTATTAATGAGTTTAACCCTCCACCAAGCTTATAACTTTTCTCCACTCCGTCCTAAGACATACTGTCCATCAATCTATATCTAACTCCATTAGGTATTGTTTCACTACCTTTCCCTAGGTAAGTTTAGGTCAACATTTACCTCTCTTTGTGTCGAGCTCTTGGTAACAAACTCTTGTTCTTACGGGAGCATCCAGTGGTCGTCTCATAATATGCCAAAACCACCTCAATCTATGCTCCTCCATCTTTTCACATATTGGTACCACTAATACCTTTCGTCGAATATCATCATTTCTTATCTTATCCATCTTTGTATATCCACACATTCACTTTAACATCCTCATTTATGCTACCCCATATTTTATGCTCATGTTGCCTCTGTGCTAGCCAGCATTTTGCTCCATATAACATTCTCGGTCTTACAGCTGTTCTATAGAATTTTCCTTTTAGCTTAAGGGAAATTTTGCGGTCACACAAAAATCTCGATGCACTCCGCCATTTCATCCACCCTGCTCTAATTCTATGATTTACATCCTCATCAATCTCATTGCCTTTTTGCAACATTGATCCCAAGTACCTAAAAACATCTTTCTTGGGTACCTCTTGACCAAGTAGATGCATTGTGTCTTGATCACCACCTCTTACCCGCGAAAACTCACACTTCATATACTCCGTCTTGCTCTTATTTATTGTGAATCCTTTAAACTCCATAGTGTTTCTCCACAATTCTAATTTCCTATTAACACCATCTTTGGTCTCATCAATAAGCACGATATCATCTGAAAAAAACATACACCACGACACTTTCTCTTGAATATCTTTCGTTAGTTCATCCATCATTAAGGCAAAAAGATAAGGACTAAGAGATGAACATTGGTGGACACCTACCGTGATAAAGAAATACCTTGATGTTCTATTACAGGCTTCCGCACATGTGGTAGCTTCAACATACATATCATTGATAGCATTAACATACTTTAATGTTATCTTTTTCTTCTCAAGAGTTCACCTAAGACTTTTCTTGAGACTCTATCATATGCTTTCTCAATATCTATGTAAGTCATTTGTAAGTCTTTCTTCTTTTTCCTATACCTTTCCATTAATTGTCTCATCAAGAAAATAGATTCAATGGTACATCTTCCTGGCATAAAACCAAATTGATTAACAGACACATTGATCTCCCTCCTTAGATGATGTTCGATAACTCTCTCCCGCAACTTCATAGTATGACTAATAAGCTTGATGCTTCTATAGTTTGAACAATTCTGGATATCTCCCTTATTTTTTGTAAATGGCACAATCATATTTTTCCTCCTAGCAGCAGACATCTTATTTGTTTGAAAAAATTTATTAAAAAGATTTGTTAACCATTTTATTGTCACATCTCCCAAGCTCCTCCACACTTCAATAGAAATCTCATTAGGTCCCAAAGCTTTATTATTCTTCATCCTCTTTAAAGCCTCAAATCTTCAATTCAGATCATCAAAGGCGTCCTCCAAATCCACCTCACTCTTGTCACCATTCCCATTAAAAAGTTTGTTAAAGTAGTTTAGCCATCTTTCACTCACATCTTCATCCCTTACTAAAATTTTTTTATTTTCATCCTTGATACATCTAACTTGGATGAGGTCTTTACTCTTCTTACATCTCATTTTTGCAAGTTTGTAAATATCTTTCTCTCCATCCTTGCTCCCAAGATTTTTATATAAATCGTCAAAAAGTTTGCCTCTAGCTTCCCAGACTGCTTTCTTTGCATCTTTCCTCTCTACTCTAAACTTTGGCAAATTATCATCATTAGGACATTTATGCAAAGATCTAAAACATTTCTTCTTCTGTTTAATAGTTTCTTGCACCTTTTCATTCTACCACCATGTTTCATTTATAAGAACTTTGTTTCCTTTGCTTTCACCTAACACCCTCTTTCTCACATTTTGAACACATATAGTCATCTTATTCCATATTTCATTAACTTCTCCAGTAAACTCCCACGGTACTTCATGCAACATGTTTTCCTTAAATTCTATTTGTTTCTCCTCCTTTAGCTTCCACCATCTTATCCTTGGATTTTGAGCCATCTTCCTCAAATTAAGAACTTTGTTGAACCTAACCTTTAGAACTACCAACTTATGTTGTGTCGCCACACCTTCTCCAGGGTAGACTCTGTAGTCAATACACAAATTTCTATCTTCTCGTCTAGCCATAAAGAAATCAATTTGACTACGATTTTGGCCACTATGATATGTGATAAGATGAGACTCCATTTTCTGGAAAAAAAAAAGTGTTCACTAGCATCAAATCATAGGCTAGTGCAATATTCAAGACATATTCTCTAGTCTCATTTTTCGTCCCATAACCAAAACCATCATGAATTCTATCAAAACCTCTGTTTTTTTACCAACATACTCATTTAGATCTCCTTCTAGAAAAATCTTCTTTTCTTGTGGGATCCCTCTCAGAACCTCCTCCAAGTCTTCACAAAATTAATTCTTTTCATCTGATAATAATCCAACTTGTGATGCATAAACACTAAGGATATTTAAAATAAAATTCATCACTACAAGCTTAATCACCATAATTCTGTCACTTTTCCTTTTGACATTAACAACTTTATCTCTAAAACTTCTATCAAATCCATCGGGGAGGACATCTCAAAGAAAAGGACTGGTATCGTATTATTTTAGACGAGACCTTATATACTAACAACAAATTTAATTAGCCATTTTTGTGTCATATCAAAAGTATACACTTTGATTACACGGCTTATGAAGAGAAACGAAGTTGATGTGTGGACAAAAAGTAATGTTAGTGACTTAGGGTATTGAGTAAGTTAAGAGTAACTTCTTAAATTAAAATTATTTTAGTATAATTTTAATATAATATATTCTAAAATATTCTAAAGAATATTTTTAATTGGTATTAAGTTAAATAGATTAAATTATATATTTCAATATCAGAAAGAAAGGCAATGTAAAGAAAGAGAAATGTAACATACTTTCATGATATTAAGTTAAATAAACTATACAATACAAAAAAGTTAAATAAATTATTATTAATTTTTAAAGTATAAAATAAATTATATTATAAAGATATATATACTTCATATATATATTTATTGTCTCGACAAATATTAGTTAACGAAAATCAACGGAGACATCTTGATACTCAACCGTGGTCAGAAAAAGAAATTAATATCAAAACAGAGAACCAATATAATATCCACACCCCTCAAAAGAAAAAAGAAAAAATATAATTTACTCAATATTTTAAGTGACTAAAGATTCAGTCTTACAAGTTACAATAGCATTAAAATTTTCACCATCAATTTAGATAATCATTGGTAATGATGATTAAAACTGCAAAATTCCACTTTAACCAACAGCCGAACCATTTGAAATAGAATATCTAGTCAAGTCAGTGTGTAACATTTCATCATCTTTTTAATTAAAACTAAGATTGTGATCATATATATTCTCGTTTTTGCCCCTTCGAAGAAGATAGAGATATTCTTTAATGTTTTGTTCGTATCACAAATTCATAATTCTTGCACCATAATTTATAAAATTCCATATTTTAAATAAACACATGTCCTTATCCAATGTTTTTTTAGGTCATATATACAGAAAAAGATTAATAAACTAATATATAACATTTGTTTGGATAAACAACATGAATTAAACACTTGTTTTCACATGGAGATTTTTACCATAAAATTTATTGAAATAAAGTAAAATAATTTTTTTTGATAAACTGAATTTAGAAGTTTATTGATATTTTAAAAAAAATATTAGTAATAGTAATAAATATTTTTAAAGTTAAAAGGATATAGGACTTTCTTCAAATTTGTCATTGGATCTAGATTCTTATTAAAAGTTGTCAATTTCAATAAATTAAGTATAAATAGCATATTTTTATGTAACATAACACATTTAGATAAATAGAGTATATTTTCAAGTAAAAGTTAATTTTTTAAAAAAATTATGTTAGGCGAGGGATATGCAACATATCACAAAACATAATATATCTTATGCAATAAAATATCTTGTATGATATTAAACCCAACAATTTTAAATTTAGACCTTGTATTATTTTTATATTCTCAAAACTATTTCATATTAATTATGAGTTTAATTTCTATATATTTTTCGTACAATATTTTAAAAACAATCAATTAATCATAAGTGATTATTAATATTATGTTTAAGATAATTATGTTAAAAATCAATAAATTTATCCTAATTAATAATTTTTTATTAAATTTATAATACTATCACTTCATACATTATTCACGCATATCATATAGCAAAGATATATATCATACAAACTCTTATGTGATGTTTATTTCACAAAATCTTGTTGAACTTTTGGAAATGTTATTCCCATAAATATTAGATGGAAATGACATTTGAGTTTTTCAAGAAATATATGTTTGATTCATATCATTTTTTTTATAAAATATATCACATTACAAAATATCATTTTTGCATTGAATAAATTATCATATTTTATATCAACTATACCATGAATTGATCCTACATGATGTCAATGTTGTGCATCATTGAAACATACATATATGAAATTAAATTCAAACTTAAAACACAATTGAAGATGATTTTCATGTTATACAATTTTCACCTCAATGATAGAAACAAATCGAGAAAAATCCTAGAAAAATATGTAAAGTAAAATTCTGATTTACATAGTAGCTGAAATACAGAAATGAGAATAATAGAATTTATAGGTAAGTAGAAGAAGTAGTGGATATTAGATATTAGTAAGGAGGATATAATATTATTTTTATACAATAAATCAACTTTTTATCACACAAGAATCCACATTCTCATTCTCTTTCTATGAGAATCAAATCAATATAAAAATAAAATGAGCATGAAAATCTAATTTTCTAAGAATAAACTATGTTCCAAAATCTTTTTTATTATCTTCTAACAAATATGATAAAACATATTCTCATTTTTATAATTCGAATAATCCAACAAGATTTTGTGAGACAAACGACCCCTTAGTATAATCAAGTATACATTCCACTAATATATTAACTTTGAATTAACTATGTTATAAATATATTCTTATTTTCCATTTTACATGCATTTTTACTTTAATTAAGAGAGCTAAATCCTATCTTTATCATCGGTCACTCAGTGTATATAGCAATCAATATATG
The DNA here is from genome assembly GCA_013407115.1 of Glycine latifolia. Lineage (NCBI taxonomy): Eukaryota > Viridiplantae > Streptophyta > Magnoliopsida > Fabales > Fabaceae > Glycine > Glycine latifolia. Next base: position 26,161,698 of record CM023952.1, on the reverse strand, counting down.
AGTGTAATTTAAGCAATTTATTTTGAGTTTCTTATATGCTGTTAATTGGCTCCCATAATATAATGTTATATTTAAGTAATTCTTACTCTAATTATACAACTTTTAGCAACTCTTGAATGATCCTCTCTTAAATGGGAAAAATATCTTTTAATCATAAGCAATAAACAATATATGGTAATTAATTTTATTGCGCCAAAAAAATGGTGCTTAATTTTAATTAAGCAACTCAACTTGACATGTATATTTTTTTAATGGCAAAAAAAAACAACAACAACAATGTCTTAAAATAAGTAAATCATTAAGTAACGAGTGCGGAAAATGTTCTTAGAGAATAATAATGAATTAATTAAATATATCCTTTTGTCTTTATTTTAGATTAGATTATTTTTTAATAGAAATGGTACCCTCGTGATAATATTGTCTATAATTATGAATGGAAGTTAATTAAAAAACTTCAATCTAACAGTTTAATTTTGCATATTGAATGTTGATTTTATAGCAAAAAAATTAAAGTTGAAGCGAAGCTGTTTGGATACAAGATTAGAAGTGCTTTTCAAAACTTCTCTACCAAAAAAAATACTATATTTTTAGTAGAGAAATTCTCAAAATCACTTCTAGATCGATATATATGATGCCTTCATGCCAGTATGGGTGGCCCCTTCTACCAAACTTAGGTTAAATAGGGGAATCCATAACGAAAGGCACAGTTCTAGGAAAAGACTGAGTTTGTTATTCCTTATTTTTCTCTCAAAAATATTAAATGTGTCGTGGCCGTGATGGAAAACCGGATCGATGAGATTCTACGAGTCCGTTTAATTTAATTAACAATTAAAGTGAAGCATCAATCTAGGTTATCCCCTAGCATATATATGCATTGTCCTTGAGCAGAGTAAATTTAGAATTTCTTTTCTCGATTAGCATGGACGAGAGAAGAACAATGACAGAAAAATCCTATAGCAGCAGGAAGATATTATATATTTTGTTCTTTAATATAATTTACATAAAAAGTTCTCGTCTTTTAATAAACTATTTTTCGTCTTTTTTGCTAAATTGACTAATCTATTTTCTTTTACTATTTATATAAATTTATTTAAATATAAATTATGTTACTTTATTTCTTTTGAAAAAAAATTAAGACATCATCTTTTTAATATACTACCGAAAATTCAATGTATAGATAAAAAAGTATTATTCGTAAAATTTTGAAATTCGCTTGATGAATAATAATAATAATAAATAATAATAATATACTCTCTGAAAACATGCTAAATCTAACTGTGCTAGAATTTCTTGGTTTTTAAAGTGATTACTTAGGAAGTGATTATACAGCATATAATTATCAAAATAAAGTGACACAAATTAAAGGGGAATAGGAATATTGCAATTAAGAAGATAATAATTTTATATATGGCTCTAGTCTTCCTGATAGAGCTATCCACTCTCCCCACTCTTCCTGATATAGCTATTCACTCTCCCCCACTGCTCTAGTCTCAAATTTTCAATATCAAAAGTGGTCCATTCCATTCCATCTGAATCTTCTTTAATATGAAATGACCAAAGCCACTACCTCTCAATTTTTGTTTGTACGTAACTTATGTTAATTTTGTGGTTGCAATACCTTTATACTCCAAATTCTCCCTTTTATAGTCGGCAAATTAAATTACTATGAGAATTTAGTTAGGGAAGGTTCTAATAACACCCACAGAAGGAATTTCAACTTTTTAATACCATGATTGGAAATGGTCCCAGCCAGACCATATATAATATCTCCAGTCCTTGGAACCTCAAATTCTCCCTGCTCCCCCCCTTTGCATATATCTTAAAAGATAATACAGAAATTGGGAATCACTGCTACGTGCTACCTAGCTTGGCCTCAATAATATATAAGTCACTGTATGCCCTGATTTAATTTCTTTGAGGCAATTAAGCCATATATAGTTAATATTTTAGGTCGGCTGCAAATAATCTCAATGTAACAAACCTAATTGAGATGGTCATATATTAATTCAACAATCATAAGGTCATCTCCATCATAGAAACTTTTTTTTTAATACTTTTTGGAGTTAAATGATTTTTACCATTATACATAATTCATGATGTTTACCTTTTTATAATTTAATCAACCCATCTCTTTAATCCAACAATTAAAAAAAATAGATGAGTCTCACAAATAAATTCACATCCTTTCATTTATCACAATTTTATAAAATTACATGCACAAAAGGACCCACAAAATTTTTAAAGACAGATACTTTTACAAGTAAACACTACTGCTTGAGGAATACTTAATAAAATTAGACAATGTTAAGTTCTTATTAAAAGATGGTACTTAATCAGAAAAAATGAGATAATTAAGAACCCCTCATAAAAATGCTCTGAGACTAGCTTGAAACAGATCCAAACGTACCTTGAACACAAAGACACGGCTAGATAAGTTAATTAAATAGCTTTTTATTTTAGGAAAACATTTTTTTAAAAAAAAGTGAATATATTTTATTGAAAGAAATGTAGCCAAACTTTAGAGTTACGTACAAAATAGCATTATATTTCCTTTTTTCTTTCATAATTAAGGTTGCTCAATCATTCCAGACAATATATAGTGAAACATGTGCAAGGTATTGACATTATTATAATTGGAAATAAAGCAGCAATTTTTTTAAAAAAAATTGGTAGGCAAAGTAAATAGTTACTCTTTTAAGAAAAAGAGTATTGCACGAAACGGTGAAACCCTATACAAAAGAGATCATTTTCACATCTCCAAAAATCAAACACAGTGCTCATCTTCCTTACCAAAAATGCGGGAGATTTACATAATCATGAAATACTCGTAACTTTCTAAATACATTACAATTTTATTGACCTAACAGTTAAATTATAAGAATAATAAGAAGGAAATCAAATAATTTATAATATTGTATAATATATTTTGTCAATTTTGACATACATAAATAATATATTAAATAATTTTTCATTAATACAAAAATTTATAAATATATGTGAAAGTAACTTTCAATTTAATGATACATGTTTTAAAATATCCAATTAAAAGTTATTAAATAATTTAGCATTTAATGAGATAATATTGTAACATCCAGTATGCATTCGGTTGTTAACATTCAAATTCGATCATTAAACGCAGCAATTCAATTAACAACAGTTAATTTGGAAGCAATAAAAGAGTGGCGTCACCTCACGTCGATATTATATACAATAATATAGTACATTATGCATGACAATACTCGTGAAATGAACATCCCTCAGGACCGAGTTACATAACAGGGGCCGGGATACATTATAAGGGGCCGGGTTACAAAAAAATAAAAATAAATAAATAAATAGGCTGACAGTCCTATCAGGGTAACAGTTGAAATAAATGGGTCCATTACTAAGGCTGGTCTCTACAGTGCCTAAGATGGAGTCAGTGAACTGATTCTGTCGGGAGTCTCTTAAACTCATGAGGCTAATCAACTAAAAGCTGAAATTCGCCTTATTAAGGAACAACAAAATGTTCATCAGAATATTCTGACTGTTCTGCAATCTGGTGATCATACTGATGAGGAGAATCATGATCAGAGTAACCAACCCTCTGATAATGAATCTCCAAATGATTCAGTTACTCCTGTTGTTCCTCCAAACATTTTCGACAAAAGTTCAGATCTGTCGTTCCAATAATTTGTAGGATTTACTGCCCTTATCCCAGTGGGACTTACTACCCCAGCAACAGCAGATCGGAACATTCTCTGTGTATCATGCTAACCAGTTAAGACATAAAAGTACTTATATATATATATATACACAACATAGCCAGCATGCCCCAAAATAAACTAAGTTCCCTGTGGAACCCGTCCCGGCTCGGTCTCTGGTCCGGGATCCCTCAGACTGCCTTGCTACCCGAGCCTTATGCTCCGAGATCCGCCTTCTTTCCTGTGCTCATCACCTGCAACCACATATAATCCCCAACCGGGGTGAGATAATAATCTCAGTAAACTCCGGGTTCCGGAAGGCCTCTCCTTCTCTGAGTTCACTTCCATGATATATAGTATTAAAACAAGCATTACACAAACTAGCCATCCCGGCTTTCAGCAATATAACACATGTATACAATCACATGAATCATACGAGAGAAAATCATTCAACTTAATGGGCACATGCTCTCGTACATCCCTTGCCTGAGGAAGACCATCCAACTTAATGGGCACATTCCCCTAGGACTTCTGGTAGACACCCCGGAGGAAGACCATCCAACTTAATGGGCACATTCCCTCCGGGTTCTACGTGGACGTATATGGCTCTTCCAAGAGAGGTTCATCCAACTTAATGGGCATTCTCTCTCAGAGTTTTCATATATACTAATTGACCACTTAGAGTTGTTCCACATCACTTTGGCTCTAAGGGAAGTCCATATTTGTCCATTCTACTGGCCAGAGAATTCTCACATAATCACAACATATTATCACAGTGCAAATCATATGCATGTTCTTAATCAAAGCAATAACACACCATTTCAATGCATGCATCATGACATACAATAATCACCACTCCCTCGAAGTATGGTGGAATGCCGTCAGGGGGACGACTTCCAGGAATAGAGAGCTTACCTATTCGAAGCTTTGCACTGGTTTTTTCGTTCTCGCGGTTCCGAGCACCACGATTCTCAGCGTCATGCCCTATATACATGCATGCAAAAGATTAATAGTGGTTCTCCACCATTGCATGTAAAGAAGCTCAATTTCTTTCCAGGTTACAGGAACTAGTCACCCAACTGGTGACATGCAGACCCCCAAAAAGGGTCCAAAAATCCATAACAGTCAGATTTTAAGGCTTTTACCTGTGCTTCTTACTTCTAAGGTGTTAGCACAACTGGCGTACAACTTTTCCCCAAGCTAGAACGTCCTAAAATAGCCTTCTCTTCTCTAAAATTGAAGCCTCCTTCGTTCGTTAATGGAGGAAGCGGAAGGAGGAAGATAGAGTTTCTTTGGTGAAGGGTCAGTGAGAGAAATAGGTTATGTGAGGAATGGCCATCACGCCCGTTGCTTATATACCCACTGATTCAACGCACGTCACATATGTCATTTAAGTCCACACGTGTCACTTAAGTAACCTGGTAGTCAATGTGGATCACGTGCATAAGGTAAGCTTGTGAAAGCACCAAATACTGGGTTGGTGAGTTAAATATGTTTCATGTAAGAATATCGAGATCTTCTTATTCTTACTACGTTGTCGGGTTGGTTTAATAGTAGTAAAACGTGCGCCGCCCAGACAGTCCTGTCCGGGTTCCTACCTTGCATAACTCAACATTAGTAACCCGAATACCCTTGTGCACGTGCACGATATCGAGTGAGTTCAGAGCTTTTTTAATCGATTACAACTTTTATGCAATCGGTTGTATAACATTGGAGTCCGTCCTAGGCACTTTGTAAACCCCGAGGTCCGTCCTTGTCCGAGTTCCTGCCTTGGCACCCAACAATCCCTCTTCCGGCCTTATCCGACCTAATCCGGGCTTCAACCTTGGCGTTTCCCAAGTTCAAGGTTTTGCCCTCGTCCGAGATCATCTGACCTTATCCGAGATTATTAACCGGTAATTCGAAGGGAAAGAGTACACGAGCTCGTCCGAGGTCGCTACTCGATAGCTCGAAGGAAAGAAGGATACAAGGCCACCCGGGATCACTACCCGGTCACTCTTTCCTTCCTTACCCAGGTTCTTTTCTTTATAGCGCTTATTCCCAGAATACATAAGCGACATCTCGGTCCCACTCGAACCAGGTCTTCTTGTAAATTGCTAACATACTTAGCACGATCCCGGCTTTACAAGATTTCTATCTACACCCCTCTCTTATCGGAGTTTCAATTGCATCCCCCTTGTATGACACCCCGATCACATGAACCCGAATTAGACACAAGTCATCATATTTATTACTATAACTACTATGTAATTACATCATTACAACGTTCAAATGCCACGTGGACATCTGAGACCTTACAAATATCAAATGAGAATATTCTAATTATGAAAAATAAGAATTAATAACACATATAAGTTAGCTATTGGCTTATATTTTTGAATGGTAAGTATTATATTAACATTAAATTATTTTTAGTTTTAACTATCCATATATCATTTGTAATTGTATGACCAAGATTTATAATTTTCTTCTATAATAAAAGAGTTTTCAATTGATTCATCTATATCTATAGCAATGTCTAACAATACAATTAATGCTATTACATTTTGTAGTTGGCAAAATTTGCATGGGATTTTTTAACATGTCATGAGTCCATAATTCCAAAAGGTTTAATCAATTGTTAAATGAAGATATGCTAATGATTTTATATGTATCATATTTCTATTTATATCACACGTCCTCTTATAAAAACCTTTGTCTACCTACTTTGTTCTGATATTAATTAAACTTTTTTTTTAAGGGATTAAACTTTTTGTTTGAAGAATGGTTCAACAAGGATCGAATTTTATATCACTTTATCACGCAAAAAATTTGGTTACATGTTTTGAGTTGGCAATAAAAATATTCAAAATATTAGGTAAAAACATAAAAATAAATTTATATTTTATTTCTAATATAATATTCAATATGTACTATGATTGTTATTTGTTAAAGAGATCGAAGTTACCCTCAATTGCTTGTTTGGAATACGATTTGGGTTTAAACTTAGAAATTTTATATAACAAAGTTATGTGTGATATTGTTTAAAATACTCTTTAAATTGTATAGCTTACATTGACTTTAAAATTTAGAAGGCATATAGCCTGTCTCTATCCAAAAAATTTATTTAAAATTTTTGAATAATATATAGTAAATAAAATACTTTTAAAGAGATGATTAAAGAATATTATAATTATATAGGTTAATAATTAAACTTTTTAAGTGTGTATATAAACAAATTTATGGATGGGTACGATTCTTTCTACATATGAATGTATGACAGGTAAAATACTGCCTTTTCATTTATATATGAATGGATATGAATGATTTTTAAATACGACTTTAATCATTCATTTGTTTATGATCAAGATTAGATTTTCTCATCCTACTATCACATGATTTATGTGTGTGCAAAAGTTTAAGGAAAATATACTAACATTAAAATTCAATGTATGCCGTTTTATTTTTTATTTTTTGTTGAAAAGATATGTATTTATCTATTATCAATAATTTTCTATATGAGGTGCAACTCCATCCTTTTCAACTTTTTCCCCCTATTCTTTAATTCTCGCTTCCCTCTGTGACTCCTAATTATTAAGTATTGAAGGGATCAGCGCACTATAAATATAGGGTTTCTGCTTCACATTCACACACATCAAGCCCTCAAAAGCAACATTAACTATTTTGTTCCTCACAGCTTCACAGTCACTTTCAGAGGCTAGTTCTTCAACTAACCTTTTCATGGCCATGAATATGATATCATCAGATCCTCTTGTTATAGGGAGGGTGATCGGAGATGTAGTGGATCATTTCACTCCAACTGTGAAAATCACTGTCTCCTACAACAATAATAAGCAGGTCTATAATGGTCATGAGTTTTTCCCTTCCTCAGTAACCACTAAGCCTAAGGTTCAGATTCATGGAGGCGATATGAGATCCTTCTTCACTCTGGTACCTACTTCTCCACTTTGTATCTATTCGATCTTTTCATATTTTATTATTTTAATATATATATATATTTCATTTTCATGCATTTTTTGCAGGTCATGATAGATCCAGACGTTCCTGGCCCTAGTGATCCATACCTGAGGGAACACTTACACTGGTATTTATATGATACTATATACTATACAATATATATGATATAAAACACCAATAAACTGTTGCATGCAGAATTAGATCTTCACTCTACTTTAATTTTCTTGACTTGTAATGGATTAAGTATAGTATATTTATAAACAAATTTAAATTTAAATTTTGTGCGTTGATATGGAAAGAAAACAAGAAATAAAACGCATTCATATAGAAATAGAAGAGTTTCAGATAATAATACACAACATATATATATATATATATATATACACACACACACACACACAGTTGATTTCATTTTGCTATATATGGTATGAGCCTGAATGAAACAAAGTGTCTGACCATACGTAACAACTCACAGGATAGTCACAGATATCCCAGGCACAACGGACGCCACATTTGGTAAATTACTTAATCTTATTATAGATATATACACAGTTACACTTACACACACAGAGAATAGCTTTCGTTTTACTTTATTATATTTTTCTTTAAGAAACAAAGAAAAAAACATGTGTCTTTGAACAGGAAATGAGGTGGTGAAGTACGAAATTCCAAGGCCAAACATAGGGATACATAGGTTTGTGTTTCTGGTTTTCAAGCAGAAGCGGAGGCAGGGAGTGATGAAAACACCAACAACAAGGGACCTCTTTAACTCGAGGAGCTTTGCAGAGGAGAATGAGTTGGGGCCTCCTGTGGCGGCTGTGTTTTTCAATGCTCAAAGGGAAACCGCTGCCAGAAGACGTTGAATAATGAACCAAAACCCCACAAAAAGTAAAGCTTAGCAGCCTATATATATAGCTGTGCTTTCCAGCAAAATATAACTATAGGTTTCTAAGGGTAGGTTGGGGGTGTGGAGGGCACTTTGTTATGTTTTTAGTACTTGACTTATCCGTAAATTAATTATATATGCATGTATGTAATGTAAGCTATTGTTAATTTAGTTGCAGTGCATGTTTGTTTGGTTTATTAGAGAAATAATCCTTTTCTTAGTTTTTTGAACTCACAAATTTAAAAGAATATATAGTCTAAAAGAACCTAATTCAAACATGCACAGAATTTTTGATTTTTTGTTAAAATATGTTAATTGCAAACCTGATGGGATGGCTAGCTACTACAATACAAATTGTTAAGCAAATAACTTGGCCAGAATAATTTTGTTTAAAAGAAATGAGACCAGGTGAAGTGGTGAAGCTTATAATATGAGAAAGAATCTTGTGAAGTATTGCTTAATTCAGCGGAGGGAGTGGTATTTTTTTTCCCTTGCAATTCACTCAATTTCAACATATAACTTTGATTCGAATCGTTTGAAATTAATTGTACATTTTACCATAAGAAGTACATTCGTCATCTAAAAAAAACATATATAATAATAAGTACGTTTTTTTCCAAAATAAGTAAAGAATACGTATATTACCATTTAGTTAGTTAATAGTGTATTTTATAATTTTAAAAATTGGTAATTTATTTTTTATTTTCTATATTTCGTTACGCATTTATTTTGTGAAATGCGCTGCATACTTTTTAAAATTTTAATCTCCAATAACATTAATGATAATAATTCTTTTGTAAAAGTTATATAAAAATATGAAGATCGGCAAAAGGTACCGTTGATGAGCCCTAGTAACTTTATGCGATCAATTACTATAAGTTACTTACGTGTGAATCACAATTAATTAACAACTATTGTTGGCAAGAAGAGCGCGTGATGAGACTATAAACATTAAATTAACTCGAATTTCCTTCATAGTATCCACTATAACTTGACGGAATTTTTCGACCAATATTGTTTGACACCTTATAAATATATCAATTCTATGCTTTTGTATTAGATTTTGAACAACATGCCTTAGTTTTTTTTTTTTTTTGCTGACAACAATATGCCTTAGTTTTTAACAGGGGTACGTTTTGAAGAATATTTATTTGGGACTTGTATATTCGTATCTGCCTATTATATTAATACGGTAATAAAGCCTTTAGATGCGAGACAGACTTGTTAATACATTATTTATGCACTATGCCACCGTACGTACTAAGATGCCAACACTCTTTATATCTGATTCTGCGACGAAATCAAACGACATCCAAAAATGCATGAATGAGAGTACGAGCAATAAGAGTGAAAGGTGGTTGTTGTTACTCAAACTTCAAAGACTTCAAGGAATTGACTTGATTATAATTAACTCGTTCATCTCTTTTCTCGAAAGTGGAACTCCATAATTTATAAATCCCACTCTTTAAGGGCTGAAGATTCTGAAGTTCATGTTCACTGTGTAATGCAATATGAACCGATAGATAAAATAATTCAGGCGTGCGTAGCTAGGCGCCATTCTGAATTTCTGACTCCCTAAAAAGCTTAGGCTGCGAATCTAAATAGTGTTTACCTATAACAAGTAACATTTTATTTTCCATTTTACTTTATGAAATTATTGGAATGCAAAACTGTATTCAACAAATATAGGTATACAAGGTTAAACTAGAACGGAAACATAATATATCCCTTTCTTGTTAGAAGTGACAAATTACTTCTTAACGATCGATCATGTGAATCGGAAAATGGCATGCATATTTCCTTAAAGAGAAAGCCTTTATATTCAGTTATCTATTTGAGAAATTCTATTTATAATAATTTTTTTATATAAAAATGTGTACACCATGCAAAGACATATAGGATGAGAATAAAGAGAAATATGTGATGGAGAGAGAAAAAGACAGAAAATTAATTACAAAAAGTGTCATAGAAAATTGTTGTATAAATTAATGGTTACATATATAGAGAGGACATATCATAAGAGAATCTCTAACTTATGTAAGAATGAAAATGATTAATTTCAACCATTAAATTAAAATAAAAAGTCAATATTAAAATATTTTAAATTTAAATTAAAACTTCATTTAATCATAAAAATTTTATAAGATTTACTAGAAACAGAAAATCAAATATTTTAAAGATTCATTTATAACGTTCTAAAATATCTCAAACCTATTATCACTATAATTATCATTATTGTCATGACCGCTTTCATCATAATTATCATGACTGTTTCCACCACAACTGTCATAACCTCCATCGCAACCACCACCATGATTGTCAACTGCCACCACCACCAACATGACTATTGTCTTCGTTATAGTTGTCACTACCAACACGAACATCATGAGCGTCGCCATGACCACTGTCGTCACCACCAATGATCGTCACTGTTGTTTTCGCCACCACTGTCGATAGCAATAATGGTGATCATGGTCGTGATAATGATGGTGGTGGTTGTTGTGATGATAGTGATTTTGGTGACGATTTTGATATAAATTAAATATTTAAGATATTTAGTTTTTTTTTTGTTTGATAAATCTTATGAACATTTTATGGTTAAATAAAGTTTTAATTTCAATTTAAAATATTTAATCTTGGCTTTCATTTTAATCTAACTATTGAGATTAATCATTCTCATTCTCACATAAGATGAATAATTCTCATATGATACGTCATCTCTCTATATATAATCAAATATCTTAAAGATTTAATTAACATCAAAATCGTCATCACAACCACCACCACAGTAATCATCGCCATGAGCACTGTCGTCACTACCAACATGATCGTCATTGTTGTTGTCAACACTATCGACAGTGATGATGGTGACAACAACGACGGTTATGTTGGTGGTGGTGGTAGTAATGGCAACAACAATCATGTTGATGGTGGCGACAGTTGAAAATCATGGTGGTGGTTATCACAGTTGTGACAAAACGATCATGACAATAATAATAATCATGGTGATAATAGGTTTAAGATATTTTATGATGTCATAGATTAAATCATTAAGATATTTGATTTTCTATTTGGTAAATTTTATAAAGATTTTATGATTAAATAAAATTTTAATTTAAATTTAAAATATTTTAATCTTAACCTTTAATTTTAATCTAACGATTGAATTAACCATTCTCATTCTCACATAAGATAATCATTCTCATATATATATATCTCCTCTATATATATATATATATAAATTAAGATTATCATATTCACACTGTTAACATTTTTTTTATAATAAACATTGTTAATAGTGCCCTTAAGTAAACACTCCGATGCAAACCCTCCTATAAAAATATAAAGAAAAGAAAAAACAATGCCAGGTTTTGGTTTTGTCATTCATATATGTACTTTGGGCTCAACCCCTATTGAATGATCTCAAATGTTCCTCTCTCTATATATATATATATAAATTATGATTATCATATTCACACTGTTAACATTTTTTTTTATAATAAACATTGTTAATAGTGCCCTTAAGTAAACACTCCGATGCAAACCCTCCTATAAAAATATAAAGAAAAGAAAAAACAATGCCAGGTTTTGGTTTTGTCATTCATATATGTACTTTGGGCTCAACCCCTATTGAATGATCTCAAATGT
>CM023952.1:26006153-26149514 GCA_013407115.1 Glycine latifolia | reverse complement strand
ACTGAACCTCAATTCTAAGGACGTTGTCAAAGTTCATATATTTTGTTTTTTTTTTAAATACACTACTAGAAAAATAATATTCAAAAATAATTTTTTAAGACATTTCATGATGATTCTAAACCGTCTTTTAACAGTTTTAGAATATATAGTTTCTAAGATGATTTTCCTAAAAATCTTCTTAAAAACTACATGTAAGACGATTTTTTTAAAAATCTTTAAGATAATTTTTCCTATAAACCAATTTTGTTTTGTTTATGATGTTTATTTTGTTTTTTTAATACCCAACCTGCAATTTCTATCTTCGGTATTTTGTTAAAGAATTTGCATCATTAGAATATTGAAGAGCCAATTACCAATAATAATATTAATAATAAAAAAGGCCACTAGTGATTTACATACAACCTAACAAAAATTAATATTAATTTAATATGAAATTGTAAGTGAATTCATATGGCATTATCAATACAAACAGATTGCTGATTACATAAGGATGATGCTCATTAAGCTCGATCACTTGTGGTCTAGATGTGTAAGAATTTGATCACCAGCAAACGCAGAATAAATGGCTTCATATGCAACTTTTATAGGTTGCTGTCTCCATGTTCCACCAATCTCCACAATTGTCTCTTCTTTTTACTTGTTTTTTGGATCTTCCATTGGCACCGAATATGCGGAATGTAGGTGACCCACCCATACATTATGTTTCCTAGATTGCATGAGCAGCTTAAGTATCCATATTTCATTTTAGCAAAACACATCCAAGAGAAAATATAATGCACACAAAATGTTTACAATTTCAATTCCAAAATCACCGTCAGGTAATTAATACATTTGAGATCAAGTTTGAGAAAACTTATAAAATTTACAGAATTTTCAAAATAAAGATCATGTCATTACACAGTGAACTAATTTAAGCACACAGAGCTTATCATTTTATTAATCAATTTTTTTTATGTAAATATCTTCTCAAATGGAATTACTAGAAATTTATTCACCTAAAGTCAAGATGCATTATAAAACAAAATTTTGTAGTCAATATATTTTCATAATCTATTTGAATGTACAATTTACAGTCTTCCATCATAGGGCTATTAAATTGGATAATAGAATTTTATGAATAATGTAACAATCAAAAGTTTATGAGGGTCAAATTGCTACATTTTACATATCAGTTTTAATAATACTATGTTCCTCAGTCTTCATCTGCACATTAAGTAAATGGATGATGCGAGTAAATTTCAATAATTGAATCCTTAAAAGGAAAAGACATAGTCCAAATAAAGCGGATCAAAACTGTAGAGTATACTAGAAGGGGGTTACAAAATTACCCAAAATTTAATGACGTTGACAGCAACTGATAAGTTCTGGTCTTTCTTGACATTAGAAAATTAAATTATGAAGACATGACTGGCAATGAATGATTTCAATACTTACAATATTACATCCATATGCTGAGGTGCATAATGTCCACCACCTATCCCAAGAAGGATTTTCTTGTTATCATTCTTCCTGTAAGAGAGTCACATTTAGATTCAGGTTATGAAAATTTTACCATTTGTAGGAAGCTTTAATGATGAAATGGAAACAAAACTAATATTTCTAGTCCTATATCATGCAATAACATGAACAATTTAATATGCTAAGGGAGATATATAGTCCATCAAGTCAGGAATTGTAAGAAAACCCTAACAACTGAAAGTTTGGTCTCTATGTCACCTCCACTAAAGGCATCAGCAAGGCACAAGAGGATGGTATTGGCAAATAACTTATCTTCACTTGGAACAAGACCAAACATAGCATAGGGAGCAATGCCAAATTCCTGCTCTCTACTCCATTGATGAAGGAGAGGCTTTATAAGGCTTTGATAAGAACACCTGATAGTGATAAATTTCAATAACCAAAAAAACAAACAAACAAAACACAAGAACTAGGACAACTTTAACTATAAGGCTTTGTATGGATTAATGGTACACAGTGAAATGAAGCAGTATTTTGGTAGGTATCTTTATTTGGATTGCCAAAATTCCAATGGAATAAAATGGAACACAATGACAAAAAATAAGGAACAAATAAGAGAATTAACTAACAAAGTTTGGTAGAATGGAAGTTGGTTCCATGGTAGATCACCTTCACCCTACATCAATACTCACTGTTACAATCAAAGTATGGTACCAATTGCAAGTATTCAATAGCGGCCACTATCGTGTCGGAGCGGAGCGGCCCCTGTCTGTGACGGAGACCTTTGTAGCGGTGGGGATTGATGCAGCGGCCGTCGTGCCCACTATCACGTTCAAGCGGGACAACGCTCTCGATGGGCTCTATAGCGTTTTTGGGTCCGCGACTTTGATTTCGAAAGAAAACTCGAAAAAGCCCTTATGTTGTCGCCGTGCCGGACAGTCTTCGACTTCCATCCGTCGTTGCCGCTGACCTCCAACCTTATGTCGTCACCAACCTCCCTCTTCCATTAGGATGCCATGATTTTCACTTTCACCAAAGAGACAAAGAGTGCAAAGAGGCTGAGGTACGAGTGAGACAAACTGAGAGGTTAAAACTGCGCTTGACAGAAAAACACTTAACACTTTCAAAGATGATTTTTCAAAATCGTCTTTGAATTGTTGATTTCAAGGACGGGTTGCCTTACCGATTTCAAAGACGTTTTTTGAAAACCTTCATTGAAATAACCACACTAATTGCAAAAATGTCACTACCTTCAACACGACGACTATTTTGGTAAAACTGTCGTCAAAATCACCGTCGTAAAATCTACCTTTTGTAGTAGTAATAGGACTACAATTTGCAGAAAGCAGTACCGATTGCATCAGAATCAAGCAATAAGAACACGTTCGAGATCTTTGTACGTCTGTACATTATGATGAAATATTAGGTTTACTTACATATTTTGTCCTCTTATTTTTATGATTTTGCAAATATTGTCACAATTTTTTTCCCAAGCATGCATGTGGTCTTGTACTTTAAAATTTTTATGGATTTTATCCTTCAATTAGGTTACGCTAGTTGACTAATGATATGAAAATGTTAACTACTAATGTGACACTCTAGTATTGACATTAAGAGTTTACACAGGGTACTTAACATGGATAGTTGATGTGTTATTGTTACGCTGACACGTAATTAAGAGACAAAATGCATGAACTTTTGGAAATTAATGAGCAAAATACACTTAAAATAGTAAATGATAAAAATGTTTGAGGTAAGAGATTAAAATCTTACCCTTTTCCTACTCTATTATCACTAAATTCACTACGACGTCATTTGACTTATTTATCTTATAGATAAAAAAATTACTTTAAATATATTATTATTGTATTTGTTAAATTTCATATTTGATCTAGTATACCATTGTGCGAATTTAATTTTTTATTTAATATTGAATCTCTCTTATTTTAATTTAAAAATAATAATACAATTTCTTAAAATTAAAGCACTTAAATAACGCAATTTAAAATAATAAATCCTCAAAAATAAAATTACAATGATTTTTCGTCTTAAAAATAAATCATGACTTTAAAATTCACAAACAAACGAGTCCTATATTTATTGTATGAAATATTTAAAGTTAAAATGATAAAAAAATGATTAAATATTTATTTTTTAATAAAGGATTATAAGTATACAAAAAATATTTTAAAATTATATAACTTTATAATTGTATATTTTATATAATTTAATAAATTATGGCACTCGATGCTCACATAATTTAAGGAAACGCATTGTAGCATATATACATTTAAGGGAGAGCCTTGTAGCAAATATACATCTAAAATGAGAAGACTATCGTTGTAAAATCAACTTTTATAAGAATACATTATTTTAAATTATTTTTTATAAGTGATTTATTTTTTAAGAAATTATATTAGTTTTTATCTTTCAAATTAAAATAATAGATTTATTATTAAATAAAAATTAATTTCACGCAATAGTTATACTTTGAGAGATCAAATGTGTAATTAAGAAATATAATAATAGAATATATAAAATACTTTTATCTAAAAATTAAATAAGTCAAATGGGTAGCGACTTTGGTGGTAGTAAAGCGGGAAGAGGACAAAGGTTCTAATTTTACTTCTAACATTTTTATAAATTATTATTTTCCATGCATTTTGTCCTCTATTTTTGCAAATCTTACCCCTAATTATACATCATCACGCCAATGATGAATTAACAATCATGTCAATGTTACATGTATTATCATGTTAAAATTAGAGTGTCATATTATTTAAGCTGTTTATGGCCAAAATTCCGAGAGTCTTCTAGACTTAGCTCCACTTCCAGCTACTCACAACTTTAGTTAATAGTCAACATTATTATGTCACAAGTTAGCTAACAATAACAAAAATTCAATTAATAGATAGATAAAATTACAAAATTTTAAACATATAGGTGTTAAAATGTACGAGAAAAATATGCTATGACAAAACTTGCCAAATCTGAAATACGGAAGCAAAATGTAGCAAGATTAGCCAACTATTGACAATGAAGAAAATCGAATACCGAAATGCAAACCACTATCAAAATCTAGGACTTAACAAGCAACCTCAATTGTGTGGAATTGGACACCACTACTTGAGAGAAATTCTTGTGTGGACACTCTTAAGCACAACCAGTTAGAAATTTACGAGTAATTAAATTGAAATAGAAAAATGTGAAACTGTAAATTAAAAAAAAATAACATTTGGAAAAAGATCACGATTATTCCTCCAGGTTTTGAGGGTAACAATTTTCTTCCTCGTTTTTTTTAACACGGTTTTATTCCTCATATCTCTAGCTCTAACTATTGATCAACATTGTTCCCTTGCTATGCCTCCATAGCTACCGATCATGAACTTCATTTATTTCCGTGGTGTGCCCCTCGTGAATAGATCGAACCATCAGTGTAAATCTTCACATGCAGTTTTTTTATTATTAAATCATTTTTGCAGGAGAAATTGCATTAATAAATTGGTAATTTGAGGTGTTGTGTTTGTGTGAAACAAATGCATGCAATGTTAAGTTGTGTGATATCTTGCAATGGCTAGGGTTCAATGGAAAACAAAAGAGGGGAAAATGGCTTGTGGCGTGTTATGTGCACTAAGAAATAAAGTTTTATTCTTTTATCATTTGGGATTTTCAATCTTGGGATTCTTACGCAATTTGTTGGAGAAAGAATAAAGAAATAGGTTTAACAATCTCTTTCCCACACTTGAAAAATGTTGTTCAGCAACCAGAGATGAAGGAAGAAGACGGTTACACTAAAAACGTGTTTGGGAGGAATTAGGATTACTCTTTTTTTATCAAATGTTGAATTTTATATTATATTTTTTTATTTATTTTACAGGTTGACATTTTTAAATTTTAATTTGATTTTCTGTAAAAAATTTATTGATTGTGCTTAAGAATGATGTGTTGGGTTTATATTTATGCAAGAATTTCTTGCTACTAGAATAATTTGTTTCTATTATTGTTGTTTATTTAAATTAATTATAACTAATTTTTTAAATTACAAATATGAATATTATTATATGTTTAATTAAGCATAATTAATATAAATAATGAACAAGCTATTAAATCAAATGATTAATTATATTTTATTAAAAAATCTGTTATTGTTATTTATAAAATTAAATACCAAATTATCCTTACTTTGACACACTTTTATTTTTTACTAGGAATAATTATGTCATTGTATGTACATATTTTTATTTTCTTATACTTTCTGCATAATCAAATAAGAGAACAGAAAACTTTTACATTTCTTTCCTTTTATTTTTTCTTTTATCAAACATCTTAAAAATCATTTCACTTTCTACTCTTTTTATTTTTATTTTTGTTCCTAAATCAAACCAAGCAATAAGGAAATAACATGTGGAGTACTACGTGGGATAGATTGGTATATAATTTTTTTGGGGATTCAACATGTTTGAATCTACTTTCTCTGTGGAGTAGGATAGGTTGGTGTATATCAGTGCCATCAATACATTATTGAGTCGTAGGGTGCAGTTGATCATTGCTCTGTCAGCAACTTTATAGTAGTTACGATGAATACATGTATTTACTGTGGGCACCGTTGAATATGACGAGACAATGATGCTAGAAGGATGCGATGAACCAGCTACAATATGATGCTTCCTTCTATGTATCATCACCCTTTTAAATTTCTTCCGCACAAATTACTTGCCTAGTTTTTATATTGCTCCTGTCCTGTGTCATTTCTTTTTGAGCCTCCACTCTGAAAAGTAGATTTGTTGTTCGTTATCCAAACTATCCACGTTACCATACCAGAATCCGTGTTATCAGTATAGCGCCAGAGAAACAATTAAAATGGACATTATGGCTAAATTCGCTATATATAGCTCCCGGAATTTTTGCTGTTTATTTTCACCTTTTCAACTCTCTAAATTTGTTATTTTGAATATATGTGTATTTTTTTTTCCAAAATTCTAGTTTTCAATGGAGAAAAAAATGTTGTCGTCTGATCAAGAAACTCAGTTGGTGAAATAGGTATATGAATTATGATTTATGTAACCCATCTTATTTAATAAGATAAAACTTTATTGTTGATATATATGTATGTGTAATGTGTAGTTTAATGACACTAACACAAATATGTTCATTTTAATTATCATTCTGGCTATTAAAATTTAAATTTGGGTGTAATTAAAGTCTATGCCAAAAGTTAATTAGGTCATGGAATGAATATTATCACTAATCAACTTATATCTATAGACAAATATATGCCCATGCATGTATTAGCTAGTTCTTTGTTTGTGTCAATTATCCGCGGGTATATAGCTGATGGTAGGTGAAATGAGAGGTTTTGGATGTCTTGGTATTGGAGAAAGAGTCTGTTAAACCTATATACTCGAAAAGAGTATTTCTAAGGCTGTGGATGATTCCAAGGCTAATAATGTAGGAAAGAGTATTTCTACTTAGGGATGCAGCACGAGGAATTGTTGAAACTGCGCATGCTAGCAAGTTATAGCTAAACCATATGCTTGATGAAATGAAAGAAATGGTTCTGGATCACCTCGCATTTAATCGAGTGGGTATGTGTCGTCCTAGTTAAGATCCGATATTGCAGATCAATTATTAAGGGTTTCCGCGGTTTGAATTACCTGAATTAATGTGTGAAAGGTCTTTCCTCCATGCTAATTAAGATCATGACAGTATTCATGGAGTTATAAAGAAATCCAAAGGAAAGACGTAGAACAAAAAGGTGTTAAGAGAAAATGAGTAAAAGTAGGTAATTTTAATTGTTTGGACTAAAAAACGAAGTAAACAATAGAAAAAGAAAAATTAAATCATCTCTCCATTTATTTTGTTAAATATAATTTTTTACACCAAAAAAATAGTATTTTGGAAAATTAGTCCCAAACTTTCGACAGAGGATACCTCCATTTATACGAAAAACAAATATAGGTTTTTACATAAAGATTTAAAGTAAGAGAATAACAATTGTCTTAGATTTAAGTTCAAGTAATCCCCAGAATTTAATGTTTATTTGTAAAAGTTTTTGTTCATTGACTATCAAGAGGCTAGCCCTAGGGGAAATAAACCTAGCTACTAATTTAGGTTTATGATTTAATCCACATAAAAAAATATATCAAGATAGAACTACTTACCAAATAAATCATATTGAGATTTTTTTTTTCAACTTTTTTTCGTTTAAAATAAAGAAGTCGTTATTTTATGTTATTTCAAAAAGCCTTAATTGTAAGAATAAATTAACATATGTAAGTCCCAAAAACATTAACCTATGTAAGTAAATAAATACAATAATAATATAAATATTTATAATTTTTTAGATTATATACTAAAAAATAAAGAGACATATTTGAATAAATAAATACAAAATAATATAAAATATTATATTAAATTTTTACTATAAGTTTTGATATTATATATTTATTGATTTATTTAAAAGTTTAAGTATGAAACCTATTCATAAATATAAGCATAAGCCTATTAATTTATTTAGAAGTATATTTATTGATCAATTTAAGAAGTCTTACCATAAAAAAGTTAATTAACTTTCAACTCAATCTATGTTTTTTTAGGGGAAAAAACGGGAGGGGGGGGGGGGGGGGAAGACCATTAAAAAATACGTATGTATATTAAGTTAATTTATCATAAAGGACGTTAAACTACCATTAAAGCCCATTTTCTTTGTTATAAAATGTTTTGTTAGGATATTTAACACAATAATTAGTCCAGAAGAGGTCCATGATATTTCTCGCCAATTTGGTGTTGAATAAATTGCATAATGCTGCATCTAGGGAATTGCTTATCTATTTCCAGAGATTCTTGACATTGGAATCAAGGACAACGATTCTCGCGATGCCATCAACCAAGCATAGGCTTTAAGTTTCATTTGGACATGCGTTGTGTTAGATTGAGTTGAGCTTATTACCATTCAATGTATTGGGATGAGATGCGTTAAATACTTTAAGTGTGTTTGGGAAGGCGTTTTAAAGCAAGATAAAAGCCGAGAGTAGCTTCGAAGGGTTTGCTGATTACACAAGCTATTTGGTTCTAGAATGTGTAGGGTTTTTAACTTTCTCTTAACAGAGCTTGTGGTATTTTCTTTTTAGGTTTTGTTAACAATGTCCTTGTTAATGAATTAAAAGAGGAAAGGTTTTATTGAGAAATATTTTTTCTTTTGCTTTCTTAACTAGTATACAATGATTTTCTGTTAATGATTGTTTTGGATCATTCTTTATATTATAAAACTTGAAAAAATACAGTCTAAACTAGTAGTTTTTATATTTAATTATATTCAGTGGGTTTCTTATCTTGGTTTGAACTTTAGTTGTATTTTTATAAGTTTTATGTAAGTGATCATAATGAGCTACATCTCAAATTAGAAGAAAAAAAGTTTAAAATTATATCTTAAAAAATTGTCATTATTGTATTATTTTTTAAAGAATAATTTTAACTGAAATTAAATTGAACTCTTTAAAAATAAGACCAATATATATATATAATTTTTTAATTTTTTTTTACTGGGACAAATGAATATAATTGAAAACGTTTAAAATTACATGTGTATTTTTTACTGTCATTTTTTTTTTGTTTTTCATTCCTTTTGTTCCTTAAAAAATAACTTGTCATATGAGGTGGGAAAAGGGCTTTTCCCCCCCTACCTATTTAAAATGCATTGTGAAAAGAATTCTGCCACGATTTGCTTACCAGATAATTCATTGTTCTGATTTCAGTTTCAATAGTTTGTATGAATCCGACATTGTATTATCCCTGTAATCTAATAGGAATATTATACCCTCCAAATCCTTTCATGTTGCTAGTGCTAACGCCAATGTGGGTGAAGTCTGAGCTGTCAAATGGACCGATCCAGTCTAGCCCGTTGGACCAATTGGTGAAAATGGACTGTCTAGCTTGAATCTGTAATAAGTCATGTTTTTTTTTTACTAGTCAAATTGTGCTACTTTTTTTTTTTTGTTTTTCATAAAATTTACAGTAACTTTAAAAGAATAAAAAATAAACTAAAATTACTTACATTTCCATTATTGTTTCCTACTGCACACTCCCACTATTATTTTTTTTGCACTTCATTGCATCTTGGAAAGTCGAATTAGAGATGTAAGTACAAGAAATAACATCACATTTTCACCAATTTTTACAGAATTTGTGTAAATTTATGTAAAAATGTATCTTTTTTTCTATTATTTCTTCTGTGCAATTTCTATTTTGTGGATTAGTCAAATGATGTACACTTTAACTTGAAATGAAACTCTTTTCTTTCTAACTAGCATTTAAAGTTTAAACCGTGCAAATATTCAGAAGAAATATTTTATTTATTTTTTTGACAGAAAAATATTTTATATATATAATCATTTAATTTTATAAACAAAAATTATGTCATTGTATTTTTCAAGTAATTAAATTAATATAAAATTAACATTTAATTATAAAATGTACATATTTATTTATTCATAAAAGGGCTGTATATGAAGAATTTTTTTTATCATAAAAAATAATTTAAGTTATAAATTTAGAACATTCAACCATACATGAAAAGTCAAATTTAAAGTTAGTAAATGATAATTTTTTTAATATCCTAATCATTTAAATATGGTGTATATATATATATATATATATATATATATATATATATATATATATATGGATCCTTGATTTAGTGGTATGAGAGCCACTAATCCATATAAAGTCATATTAAAAATACTTGTTATATCTTTGTTCTTCCCA
The DNA here is from genome assembly GCA_013407115.1 of Glycine latifolia. Classification (NCBI taxonomy): domain Eukaryota; kingdom Viridiplantae; phylum Streptophyta; class Magnoliopsida; order Fabales; family Fabaceae; genus Glycine; species Glycine latifolia. The sequence goes on along the minus strand of CM023952.1, from coordinate 26,139,293 downwards.
ATATTTCATAAAGATTTTTGATTGTAAAGTTATTCTAGTTCTTGAGGGAGTTGAGTGTAACACTGAGATATGTGAATACGTTGGTCAGCTTCTTAGTTTGAGTGGTCCCGACAGCAAGGAGACGTAAGACCATTGGTTTAGCTTAAGATGGAATGAAGTGGTCTCGTAATAACGACTCAATCAAGAAGTAGAATAACCAATATAGTTAAAAGTCTGAGTGAGATAGAAAGAAGTAATAAAGATAAACAGATAGCTATAAGAACTCCTACCCAACATGAAGAAAATAGTGATAATATAACAGAAAATGATAATATAATACCAGTGGCTAAAATAGAGAACTCTTTACATAACTGGCCAATACTTATAGTAAGAAAGAGTGAAGTATATAAAAATCATAGTATATTTTATACAAATAAATATGAAATACACGTTGTAGAGTATAGTTATCCAGGAACTGATGAAAACAAAATAATAAATGTATTAGAACAATCTATATTAGATAAACATATAAGAAAATGATTTAATTTTATTCATTTAGGATTAATACAAGTAGCAGCAAAACCTAATTATAGATTAGGTGTAAACAATCCAGTATTAATGTTATTAAGAGGCATAAGACTAATACAATTTAAAGATTTAGTAATTGCCATATTAGAAAGTAATTCACAAGTATTAAATACTTTAACTAGGGAAGCATAACCTTTTAAAATTGATAAAGAATGGATTAAACGAGATTTTTTAGGAAAACATAATAAAGAATATAGAAAATGATTTTTTGAAGAATATAATCAAGAAGAGAGAGAGAAAATTAGAGAGAAATATTGTAAACATTTAAAAGATAATGAAATCAATATTTACTTTTTTGATTGGTTTTTTTATAAAGAAAAAGTAATAAATCCTATTATAAAAAATAATAATATATGGAAAACTAATGAAGATAAGATAATAGAATCAAAATATTCCCCTCATAAAGGAATAAAAATTCAAGTTGCTGATTTAGAAATAGAAGCGTTACCCTTTAAAGATGTTATAGAAGAAAATAAATCTATAGAAATAAACGATATTAGGAAATTATATTATCAACTAAATTATTCTAATATTATGTTAAATGCTATGTCCACACATTTAACTAGATTAGAAAATAATTCTCAAGAAGCAAATACCTCTGAAAACAAATCTTTAAAAAAGATAATAGATAAACCTATATATAAGATAATGAATTTACCTCAAAAGGATTTAGATTCGATTAAATTAGGAAATCAAATTGAGAATAAGATAGAAAAAATAGGAAAAATTTAGAAAAATTAAGTATAGAAAAATTTACCATAAATACCTTACAAGAAGATAATCTAGGAGTTAATAAATTAAGAAGAAGTTTAAATTATTATCCTAAACTTAGAAATTATTGTTCACGACCATCCCCCCCTGCATATGTTCAGTTTGAAGAATGTGGAGACATGTGTCAAAACGTTTACTCTGGAACAAAAATAGCAGAATGAAATATAGATATGATGAGTGAACAACAGATATTAGATTTCACTTGTCAAATGACTATGCGGTAACCGCCTATAAAACTAAAGGTATATCTGATAGGAATACTGCAATAGCCATTATACAGGGATTCACATGCCAACTAAAAGGTTGGTGGGATAACCTATGTACAGAAGTTAAGAGAAATATAATATTAAATAGTATAAAATCTAAAACTCAAGAACAAGATGCCGTAGCAACTTTTATTTTTTCAATAATCCAATTTTTTTTATAGGAGATCCAAATGTTTTTAAAGAAAGAATACGTAATCAATTAACTAATTTATATTGTCCAACTGTGTCTGATTATATATAGTATAAAGATATATTTTTATCTAAGATAACTTTAAGAGAAGATTGATATGCAGGATTTTGGAAAGAAAAATTTATAATAGGATTACCTAAACTCTTTGCTGAAAAAGTTAGGATAAATTTAGAAAAACATTTTCAAAAACCAATATCCTATAATACTTTAACTTATGGACAAATTCATAATATTATAGTAGAAACAAGAATTCAAGTATGTTCTTTGATTTTAAATTACAAATTAAAATGAGAAGATAAAACATGATAAATAGAAAAGAATTAGGAACATTTTGTCATCAGTATGGAGTAGAAATAATTAAAGCTCATAGTTCTCAACATAAAAGAAGATATAAGAAACAGTAAGAGAAAATAAATATTACACTAAGAAAAAGTATAATAAAAATAGATTTGATAATCAAGAATATCATAAAAAACCTCTAAGAAACCTTATAAAAAATGATATAAGCCAAACAAAAAGAAAAATACTTGTTGGAAATGTGGTAAACTAGGTTATTTTGCTAATTAATGTACAACTCAACAAAAAATTAATGAATTAACCATAGATGAAGATTTAAGACAAAAACTAATGAAAATTATAATAAACTCAGAACCAGAGGATTCTTCTTCAGATTTGTCTGAAAATGAAGAAGAGGTAATATATCAACTAGACAATGAAACTAGTAGTAATACTTCTAGTGATACTGAAATAGATAATTGTTTACGACCAGAGTTATGTAATTGTAAAGATTGTAGAACCATTAATATGTTAACTAGAGACCAAACTGAGGCATTAATAAATATAATTGGAAAACTAGAAGACTCCCCAATAAGAGAATAATTTATAGGATAACTTAATGAATTAATGATAAAAGATTAATCTAATAGAGAAGAAGTTAAAACAATAGATATGAAAGAAATATATAATAGATTTATGCCTACTAAGCAAGTAACTATAAAAGATTTGCAAGAAGAAATAAAATCTCTTAAAAAAGAAATAACAAAGTTAAAACAAAATTATATAACTTTAGAATATAGAATCTTAGAATTAGAAAGAAAAGAAATGATAAGAATACACAAAAATATGCCTAGTACCTCATTACATATTAAAGAAAGTGAAGATAATAAAAAAGAAGCTTTTATTAACTTATTAAGTCTTATTATTACTCATAAATGACATTGTGAAATAACCTTAGTTATTCAAGAAAAAAGTTTTAATTTGACAGCTTTATTAGATTCAGGAGCATATGTAAATTGTATACAAGAAAGATTAATACCCACTAAATATTATGAGAAATCTAAAGAGAATATATCTAGTGGAAATGGATCAAAAATGAATATTAATTATAAATTATCAAATGCAAAAATATGTAAAAATAATGTGTTTTAGTACCTCTTTTGTATTAGTAAAAAATATGAATTGTGAACTCATACTAGGAACACCATTCCTAGCGTTATTATATCCTTTTCATGTAACCGAACATTAGTAACTAAAGTAATGGGAAAGACAATAGTTTTTGATTTTATAAAATCTCCTAGAAAAAGAGAATTAAATATGTCAAAATCATTATCAATAAATCTTGTTGGAAATAAAATAAAACATATAAATTTATTAAATAAAGAGATTCAATTTAAGTGAATAGAGGAACAATTAATTAATAAAACTATTCAAGATAAGAAACATAAAGTAATTGATAGAATAAAACAAGAAATTTGTGAAATTAATCCAATTGCATTTTGGCATAGAAAGAAATACGAAATATCTTTACCCATATTGATAATTTTAATGAAAAAGATATTCCTACTAAAGCTAGACCTATTCAAATGAATCAACAATATTTATAGTACTATAAAACAGAAATTGATGAATATTTGGATAAAGGATTAATTAGACCATCTAAGTCTCCCTCAAGGCTTTTACTTTATGAAAGCCTCCGAAATAGAAAGAAGAACACCTAGATTAGTTATAAATTATAAGCCCCTTGATAAGGTATTAAGATGGATTCGTTATCCTTTACCTAATAAATCCAACTTAATAAAGAGACTTCATAATTCCTATATTTTCTCTAAATTTGATATGAAATCTGGATATTATCAAATTTCCATCAAGGAGGAAGATAAGTATAAAACTACTTTTGTCATACCTTTGGACATTATGAATGGAATGTAATGTCTCAAGGGTTGAAAAACGTACCAAGTGAATATCAAAATATAATGAATGACATATTTTATAAATACTCAGATTTTGCAATAGTATATTTAGATGATATTTTAGTTTATTTAAAAATCATTAATCAACATTTTGAGCATTTAGATAAATTTGTTGAGATTATAAAAGAAAATGGATTAGTAGTTTTTGAAAGAAAAATAAAAGTTTTTAAAACAAAAATTAGATTTTTAGGTTATGAAATATATCAAGGAACAATTACACCAATACAAAGATCTATAGAGTTTACATAAAAAAATTTCAGATGAAATAAAAGACAAAAGACAGTTACAAAGATTTTTAGGATGTATAAATTATATAGCTAATTTTATACCTAATATTAGAATAAAACGTGACCCTTTATATGATAGGCTTAAAAAAGTCCATCCAGAGTGGTCCGATGAAATGACTAGAGCTGTTATAGAAATTAAACAAATAGTCAAGAAACTTCCATGTTTAGGTATCCCAGATCCCTTAGCCTTTCTGATTGTAGAAACTAATGCTTCTGATTTAGGATATGGTGGAATTCTTAAACAAAAAAATATTTGATACTTCAAAAGAGCATGTCGTCAGATATCATTCGGGTATTTGGCATTCATCCCATTAGAAATACTTTACTGTCAAAAAAGAAATACTTTCGATAGTTTTATGTTTACAAAAATTTCAAGATGATTTATTTAATAAAATTTTTTTGGTAAGGACTGACTATAAAGCAACTCCTTCAGTTTTACATAAAGATGTTAAAAATTTGGTTTCAAAACATATTTTTGCTAGATGGCAAGCATTACTGTCTTGTTTTGATTTCAACATTGTTAACAAGAGAGTTTTTACAGGGTTCAACATGAGCCAATAACCGAATAACAAGGCCCATACAAAAGATCAATATGGATCCCCACTGGATTCAGATAAAGGTTCAAACAAAAAAGTGATATAGCCATTGGCGAATACTGGAACTTCCAGGTTTTTAACAAATCCCAATAAATGACCCAATATCTCATCCCAATTGATAAGAGGATCTGCCCCTGTTCAGACAAATAAATATACTCCCCTTCAATATCTAAATACCTTAGTTGGACCAAGAGACTTTGAGAGAGCAAATAGTTCAAAACTCCTTAGTAAACCCAATACTTCTTATACTTTCCAAACTCATATAAAATCTGATCCTGATTACATTAAAAAAGAAAATACCTTACCCTTAATTGTAGCAAATAAACATTGGCTAAAACTACCTCCTGTAGATTTAGCAAATAAAATTTTCCCTCACGACTCTCCATACCCTATTACACATACCCATAAAAATAGAACCTTTTATGAAATCATTTTGGTGGATACCGATTGAATAAAGTTATTTCACAATAAAGATGATAATGGGATAGTGCAATTCTCCAAGATCAAGATACTCAAAGTCCTATCAGATATAGATTAGGGACAACCTATGCATACTCCCAAATCTTTTTCCAAAACCTTTACCCCTCAAGAATACAATTATTTTGATTACACAGCCGCCTAGACCAATATGTTATATCTTACCACAGATAAACACTCGTGGTTTATTTGGTTCAAGAAAGGTATATCATTAAAGTTCCCAAGATGGTTCATAAGATGGTTCTTTGAGTTTGGACCTATGAGATCTCTATTTCCTCCAGAGGTTGAATAGTTATACCAATTCTTCAAAGAACAAACTATCTTCATTGAAGGGTATAAGTTTATATCTTTTATAGCTTCACAGGGAATAACATGGATCATGTGTTGGACATATGTTTATTCAAGAGTAGATAATATTACTGATATTTATTCCTTAGCCAGACAAGTAAAAATAAAGTGGTGAAAGAAGTTTGATACAAGATTAATTAGTAAAGAAAAATTAGTTCTTTGGGCAAATGCAAATAAAAATCCAAGAAGCCAGCTTGACATAGAGGCAGATAAAGAAGCATTGTTTTTGGCACAAAAAGTCAAATAATGGCAGAGCTATCGATTGCAACTTCTCAATAAGATTTGAAGAGAGACTTCAAAGAATGAGATCAATAAACAATCAAGGCCATAAATCAATAAAAGATGAGGGAAGTAGTTCGAGCACAAATCCCTATCACAAGAATATGGATATGCTAGACTATTTTACTAAAGAAGAATTCTCATAATAAAGCACAAGACCACAAGATAAAGAAGAAGACTTCAATAACCAATCAAGATTGTCGGCAGAAGATAGAAGTCTGTTGATAAATAGTAAAGTCCTGTATATTAGCATACTTTGTTGTCTTTTTGTACTGTTTGCTTTTATCTTTAAACTGTTTAAATTGTACTGAGTGTTATCTATATACTGTATGTAAAATATAGTTAAGTCCGAAGTAAGAGTCCTATGGAATGGTATTACTATAAATAGGCCTAAATGAATGAAAGATGGCATCAGCCATTTTCATCAACCATTTCATCCAGTATTTCCTAAAAACTTCCAAGATTCTTCAACTTTTGCTTATTCTCATTATTATAGTGCTCGTTCTCTTTCAAGAATATTTAAGTAAGTTTTCTGAAAAATGATTTATGTTTATCGCACTCATACTTATAGACCTACCTATATTCATCATTGTGTTATTTTTGAATTTCAAGAACATTTTGTTATCTATTGTTTCAATACTCCTTATCATCTTCTTATGTCTGATATCAAACTTTTACGAATATATATATATAATATGAAAACACTTTATTGTAAGAAATGAGAACTATAATCCTATACTATTAAATCACACTTGAATGGTTAAGATAAAGAAAAATTTACATATATAATTAGGAAATTTTTGTTAAAATATAAATTGCAATTGTTGCATTTAGGATTAATTTTTAATTAAAGTGTAAATTACAAAAATCCCAAAACCACCAAATATTAACTATTTTTTAGAAATATAATATTTCTATTGATTGAAAATTATTAAAAATTATAAAATGTTCTAGACTTTTACAACTTGCTTGACAAGTTGTTTGGTCCCTTTATAAACAAAATTAAGTATGGTAGTGGAAATATTTTTTAAATTTTAATAATTAGATATCTCGATAATATTTAAATTAAGATAAAAATATTTAAATTATTATAAATTAAGTATTGCTTGACATGCTAATCGAGATATCTAATTATAGAGACTTCTCAACCTTTCACTGACCAGGGTGACCCCTTGCTTCTAGGCACGACCCTACACTCCGTCGTTTCGTTCCCCAAACCTAATGACCCGCGGTTCGAATGCTTCATTCCGAACAACCACCTTAGCAATCACGACTACTGACAAATGACATGAGAAACGAAAGGACAAAACTCCTTGGAAGGTCGCGTCATTACACATGCTCTGTTGCATTTCTCGAAACGAGAAGAAACTCAAGGTTCATCATGATCAACCACACTAATCAAGACACATGTCATCACTCATATTGATCAAGACAGTGTCATCCAACATTTAAACATTTTGAATACTTCCAAGAGGTTGTTCCCATAACTCGATTATGTTCATTACGCCAACCCCGGTGTATGAACGTTCGAGTAATGCCACACTTGACCCATAACTCCAACAACGATGTCCTCAGCTTGGCAAACCTACGCATACTCAGCTCTATCATCCACATGTGAACTCAAAGGTTGGAGGGCTTATGTACCGTATGGCTTATAAAGCTCGACGTGAACTCAGCTCATGAGGCCCCCCCATGTTCTCAGATCACGACAATCCTCAATTGCCACCCATGAACTCGACCAAGATGCTTAGAGGGGTAGTTTGCAAACATTATGTGACTCCCATCTATAAAGGTAGAATCCTTGTGTTAGGAGGAACATTAATTAATTTTAGCCCTGACCTTACCACCTTGACGTTAAGTTATGATGTTAACTTCCACCAACTTCCAAAACTTTAGCTTTCACCAACACATTTAAAAATCTTAAATGATCCCAAACGAGAAAATGCTACACGGTTTGTGATTGGGTTAATACTAATGTAACGGGTGAGTTTATTTAAATGTTTAAAAAATAATTTTAAAAAGTATTTTTTTACAACTTTTTAAAGAAACATATAAAATTTACTTTAAAAAAACAAAAAATGACTTGTACCGTTTTGATCATCCGTTGACTGGCCCATAGATTCGAGGTAATACTTCCAAATGGTTGACAACTGATCAGACGAATATTTCGACCTTTATAGCATTCTCGTGAGTCGCGACACCCTTCTCTCTGAGGTTGTTATAATCAATTAATCATTAAAGGAGCATGGTTACAAGACGACCCTAACAACTAATCAATGAGTAATAAAGGATAAGGATGACGGTTATTAATCATAGAGGAAAATCTTATCAATAAGAACTCGAGAGATAAGGAGGCTTATCATATTTGTCTCAGTTAAATATTTTTGAGTTAGGTCTTGTTAATTCTATGTGAGACTCAATTATAAGAACATTGTTTATTATAAATAAAAATAGTTTAAATAAATACATAAATACATAAATACATAAAAATCTAATTTTTTTATTAAAAAATACTTATTTTAAAAAATAACTTAAACAAATTGGCCCATATAATAAGAACAATTATTTTATTCGAGTGTTTATATGTGAGGATTAAGAATCAAACAACGGATCTTTAGGTACGAATTATGATATTCTTAACTGAATTTAAAAAAGACACCGCAGATTTAAGTAATCACGTATGTACAAATGAGTGACATTATATCCATTAATACTTAACTTCGCTGTATTAAGACATGTAGTTGAGCTAGTGCTATTTGTTCACAACTTTCTTTTTGCTCTCCCTAGAGTTCATTGCTAATGACATATTGGTATGATTTTTTTAATAATTTCGCACTTTTAAAAAAATCTTAAAATTATGAATTAACTTCGGGGTAAGACTCTCTAATGTTCTTTCCTCAAACCCAGGATCCATATATATAAAAGAAAAGAAAGAAAAAAAAGACTAATAGAAATTGAACTCGATTTTACAGATTCAACACGGGGATGCACTTATGGCAGGACATTGTGGGTGGCTTTAATTAGTCAATCCAAGGCAAACTAATTTTCACTCCATGAATTTGTTTAATCCCATTCTTTCTGGACTTTGATGGAGTATATTGAAAATAGATCATGAACTTAATCATTACAGGATTGAAGTTTTAGCATGCCTACATTGAATCTTAATATATAATCGTTATAATTTATATATTAGTCCATACTACACACATTCATTTGTCTATTCCTTCCCCATCAGTTGCACCAAGACCGAGTCCTTCAATTACGCACAGCTTTTTTGGGAAGCTTCATTCTTGGATCACTAGTATATGTATATAGATTAATAGAAACACAATTCAATTATTTGGAATTCAATAATTTCTGCCCAACAAAGACCGTGAATCGTGTATATGAATACAAATTACGTATGTATGACCATGCAGCCTGACAATTGAAAAATATTTACTCAATCTATATATTGTAATGTATTAAAAAATAAGCTCAGTTGGTTGTGAGGAATGCTTGAGTTATAAATATCCTGGTACCTATATATATGAATTTAAAAAAATACAAGTTTGCGTAAACCAAATTTTTTTCTTCTTAAAATTTTTGAAAGTAAGATAACAAGACCAATTAATAAATAGGTCACACACATAAAAAAAAAAACACTAAAAGAGAATATTGTGGAACTATTTCAATATTTGGTCGCTACTAGAAATTTGTGTTTTAACATCAATTCAACAAAAACTAGCACTAATGTGATATTTGCGTTGGTATTGACATTGACATTGACGCTAAAACGTTGGAAGCAAAATATTTATGTTCAATATTTAGGTCAATACTGATTAGCATCGGCTAAGCCACCTATGCTAATTTAAAAGCTATGAATAAACAAACACGTGCATATTAATTTATCATCATCACACAATCCAGCATGACATATCTTAGACAAGATCACACCTACGAAAATGTTGGGATGATTGGCTTTTTGTTATGATAATGGTTAAACAATATTTATATGATCTTCATATATAAATATCCTGTAACTATGTTGGACTAACTGCTGTACAGGGGCTTCAGTTATATACCTATGTATATGGGTTTGGGCACCCTTCGTACCCATACATATGTAATAGAACTTATTTTGCTGATCTAAAAAACACCTACGAAAATGTTGCTCTACACTAACAACTAACACATCAATTCATTATTTGTGCACTTATAACTCCTAATTAATGTAAGCTCTAAACGTAAGCTCCAAACACAATCTATACAAAACAAAGTAGATCAATAAGATAGCAAGGCGGATGACAAGCTTATTGGGTAAGTTCTACATTATCATCACACAATATATTGACCTAGGCACATGACTACTAAATTGGAAATTGAATTAATATAGGCTTTTTTCTATAGTTTTCTAGCATTAAGTTTAAAGGTTACTTACTCATAATAAACCAAGTCAGTAGGGTCACTATAGCTCAATTATATCCCTTGAAACGGAATCGACAAATTTGTGTTTCCATAAACCACCTCAATGCATAGCTTCTCAACAATTTTCTAGCATCAGGACTACTTACTCGCTAGAAATTAGGTCCATAGGGTCATTAGATCATCTTTAGTAATAAATCTTAAATTGAGATCTTAGATCACTTTTTGATAGTTCCTATAGAATCATATAGGATTGAAGATCTCTTAAAATCTTTCTAATTTTTCTTTAATGGTAGATCTTATTTTGAGATCTTAGGGAGAGAAAAAGAGATAATTTTTTTTTTAAATATGTGCAGATCTTGAGAGTTCTTCTACAAGAACTCATTCTCCATGTTGGAGATCTCTTCACATTCTTTATTGAGAGATCTAGTAAAAATCAGATATTGAGCTTAAAATCTTTACTCAAGATCTAACACTAAAGTTGCTCTTAGATCAATTTTGACCCCCTCAAACTGAATCAGTGAGTTTCTGTTTTCATAATACTACCTCATTGCATAAACTATCTAGACGATTGCTTGATAAAAAACCATCATTTTGATAGGTTACTATTAGCCTATATAGGGAAGCCTTTGAGGGTTTATACTTTATACTTGCGGGCCTAACTGTCCAGGGCTCACCTAGAATAATCTAGATAGATAAGGAAGGAAGAGTAGTTACAGAGGGATATATCATGGCAATGTGTCTATTATATAAAAGAAAAACAATAAGAATAAAATATATTTTAGTTCCTGTATTTTTAATAAAAATGATATTAGTTCCTATATTTTAATTTTGATAAATTTGGTCCTTGAAATGTGTGAAAATAATATTTTTTTTCCTTATCACAAACAATTTTATTATAAGAAGGGATGAAAACCATTACTTTTTTGTTAAGTTTAAGGTCAAATTCATTAAAGTATGTTAAAGTTTGGAGACTAAAAGTAAGTTTCATTCAAAGTATAAAAACTGAGAACATAGTTTTATCCAAAGAATAATATTTTAAAAAAATATTTTTTTAGATTTTTTTAACAACTAAAAATCAATGAAATGAATCATTACTAAAAAATTTACTAAAACATTTTTTTATAATATTCTTTTAAAATTTGACAAACGGTAGAAAAAGAAACAGAAGCCCCTCCACCCCCAATGCGTGTGCCTGTTGCTTTTAGTGGAAAAGTTTGGTAGATGAATCGAAATAACACTGCTGTGCGGTTCATGCATAACTGCATTAGCTGTCTTTCATCAATCAAATCTCCTGCTATTATCATTCCTTGATAGGGGAAAAGAAAAACCTAAAAACTATTTTTTTAGCATAAATTAAGTTATTGTGCCAATTATTATATATTATGCAATAATATTTTTAAAAAACTAAGGAACAAATTCTAAAAGTGATGCGATACTACGTTATAATACTAAGGCAGTCTTTGGAGATGATGCAAAAATGAACGAGAATTGAGATTCAATATTTTTAACTTGCTCATCTTCCATACACCCAATGTGGTAATATTTTGCCAATAAGAAAAAAAATATTCCATACACCCAAGGATAATAGAAACGGACGCATAAGAATACATCCTTGATTAATTTATAATTAGTATCTAAAGTCTTTTAGAATTATTAATCAATTCTTTAAAAGATTGACGATATCAAATTAGTTCTGAAGTAATAATTTTTAACTCTTACACGATATCAAGAGTCACAATAATCATTTTTAAAAAAACGATAAGTCAAAGATTTAATATATCATTATGTGCAGGAGTTTGTCCTCCACTACCGTTGTACAGTTTTACTGATAAACTCCTGCACATAATCAAAATAAAAATAGCATTTAAAAATTTAGTTTTATGATTTATGGTACTTCTGCTTCTTTTTTACTTTATTTACAAATTACACGAGTATGTTTAACAAGAGACATTCATACTTGAATGGATAAAACTATTATAGATTATATAAAAATTCTTTAAATACTTATAACATAATTACATAGAATGAGTTGGTTTAAATTTAAAAGAAATAGTTTTAAAATAAATTTTTAAAGAAAGTATCTTTTAAAGAAAGAAATAAGAGTTATTTCTTAAAAAAACATAAAACTTTTTATGTTAAGTACGGATCATACTAACCAGTACCTTAAAGAATGATATTGGTTAAAAAAACTAAAAAATATATTTATTATCTAAATTATAAAAGAACGTAAAAAAGATTATAGGAAGTATAATTTTTCATCTCCCAATAAAAATATTTTACTTTAAGTTCCTTAACACATCAGAAAAAACAGTTTAAACAAAGAGATCAGAAAAATAAGAAACTATTTTTTTTATTAAAAAAACACTTATTTTAAAAAAGTAAATTTAAACAAACTTAATTACCCTTAAAATCCAAAATAATATAATCAATTAAGTTAAAACAATCACATATTGATTAATCCACACACTCAATAAGTGAATATTGTCTTGTTTTAAATTTTAAATCATAAAATATCGAGAATGCAACAACCTTTTATATGGTACAAAATAGAAAACAAAAAGCACAAAAAATAGAGTAAATTAATACTTTCTGAGGTTTTTAAGATTGCACATAATACTTCTCATCTTTTTATACTTACACTAAATCCTCTAATTATTGTTAACGGAAAAAAAATCTTCAAATTGTTTGAAGAACATTATAACGACAGTCCTTACACACATTATAATATTAATTCCCTTTAATTGTTTGTAAAATATTATATTGTGTATCCCTAAAAGGGACTGGATTTACAATAATTATAATAAAAAAAGTAAGAAATTTATGTATAATTTTATGAAACCTTAAAAAGAAATGTTATAATTTACTCAAAAGATCAATTAACAAGGTTAGGTTTGACAATTTGCCTACATCTTCAAAGCAAAGCAGTTGTTTATTTCTTATTATTAGTAAATAGGATTACAACTCTCTCTCTCTCCCAGGCGCACACACACACACATAATGCATGTTTAAAAAAATTACTTGTTAGGCCTTGTGAAGCCCAAATAAACTTTTATGCTTGTTGTTAATTGAAATGGTGTGTACAACCTTATAACCTAGCATATATATATTGCTTTTATTCACAAAGTGCTACTCGGTTTTCATTTTGCCTTTCACGCTTCCTTTTTAGTGATATACTCCAGAAGCTTTCTATTGCTTTCTTTTCATCTTTTTTTCCTCTGTAACTTAGTTCTGCTAGGGTTTGCTATTTCTACACAAATCTTGAGCGTGGTGAGTGAAAAACTGAGTGATGATGATATAGGTTGTTCTGTGGTCTGTGTTTTGCGTTCCTGTTGTTGTGGTATTACAGGTGGAGGTCATCTCTCTCTCGGGTTTGATCCTATTGGTGTTCTTGAGGCTCTTCTCTGTAAAGAACTATGTGAGAGAAAGGTGGAAGGCTAGGTAATGTCTGTTCTTGACATTGATAAAGAGTAGTTATCTTTTGTACCATATAAATCTTGTTTTCTTGCTTACCTGTGTATTTTAGGCTTTGTTCTTGTTGAAAGTTTAACCTTGTAATTACTGAGGAATGTTGTTGGAATATTTCCTGTTACTATAGTGTTAATAAAAGGGTCTATAGGTTCTTTGCCCTTGGATGTAGGTAACAAAGATTTTATCCTAGTTACTGAACCAAGTAAAATACTCTTGTGTATTTCTTTCTTTTTTACTTGCTTCTATGGTCAATTTCAGTTTGATTGTGCGCTTAAAACTCTAACAAGTGGTATCAAGAGCTTTGGTTGGTTCTTGTGTTGCTGTTTTCTTTGTGCGTTTTAGGCTTTGGTGCGCAGGTTCTACCTCAGACCCTCAAACACTCAAGAATAGGTTTAGCCAGAGTGGAGGTGGAGAGGTTTGACGGGAAAGGAGACTTCAACATATGGCGCAAGAAGATGAGGGATGTTCTGGTACATTAAAAGTGCTCTGGTGAGAAAGATCTATCTTCATCTTTATCTGAAACTGATCAAAAATGACATTCTTGAAACTGCATATAGTCTTTTAATTTTGCATTTGAGTGATAATGTTCTTAGACAAGTTAATGATGAAACTACTACTGCTGGTATTTGGTTAAAATTGGAATCTTTGCATATGACTAAATCTCTCTCAAACAAAATATATCTAAAAGAAAAACTGTTTGGTTTCAGAATGGAAACTAGTAAATCTTTAGATGAAAATTTGGATGAGTTTAGGAGAATAACTATTATTCTTGCTAATATTGATGAAAACATTACTGATGAAAACCAAGTTATTATTCTTCTAAATGCTTTGCCTGATTCCTACAAGGATGTGAAATCTGCTATTAAGTATGGAAGAGAGTCATTATCATTAGAAGATGTAATAGGAGCCTTAAAGTCTAAAGAACTAGAAATGGTAGTGAATCAGAAGGTCAATGCAGAGGGACTGTTTATTAAAAAGAAGTTTAGTAAAAAGAGTTAGTTTCAAGGAAAAGAAAAAGGAAAGAACAATACTGAAAATAAGAATAAGTCATCTTTTAAGAGTAAGATGACTTATTGGTTGTGTCATAAGGATAGACACATTAGGAGAAATTGTCCAAAAAAAGGAAAAGGTCAAAATAATGGGAATAGGACAGATTATGCTAATCTGACTAGTGGTTTTGTGGATAGTGAAGTCCTAGCTGTGTCTAATGCTTCTTGTGAGAAGGAGTGGGTGATGGATTTTGGCAGTAGATATCACATGACACCTGAAAAGGACTGGTTAATATGTTTTAAGACTATTAAAGGTGGAAAGGTGATGATGGGAAATAACCAAACCTGTCAAGTAGAAGGAATTGAAGCTGTTAGGTTTAGGATGTGAGATGGGATTGTTAAGGTTCTCAAGGATGTGAGATGGGTCCCTAACCTTAGGAGAAACCTAATATCTCTAGGAATGTTAGACAAGAGTGGATACCGTTTTAGGAGTTTTCAAGGAACTCTAGAAGTGGTTAAAGGATCCATAGTTCTTATGAAAGGGATGTTAGATAATGGTCTGTATTTCTAGATGGAGAAGCTTTAGAACCTGAGTCTTGTAGTGTTAGTAGGAAGCCTAGTGAGACTTCTCTTTGGCATAAAAGACTAGGCCACATTAGTAATCAAGGATTACAAGAGTTATATAAGCAAGGTATTTTAAGTTTGAAAACATTTTCTCCTATTGATTTCTGTGAAACCTGTGTTTTAGGAAAATCTCAGATTAAGATTTCAAATAGGAAAGAATGAAATTAAAAATATCTTGGATTATATACACTCTGATTTGTGGGGGTCACCTAACATTCCTAGTTCACTTTCTGGCTGTCATTACTTTATTTCTATGATTGATTCTCATTCCTGACGTGTATGGACTTATTTTTTAAAACAAAAGATCAAGCTTTTGATTGTTTTAAAGATTAGAAAGTCCAAGTGGAAACTGAGACAGGAAAGAAGGTTAAAGCATTAAGAACTGATAATGCATTGGAATTCTGTAATAACCAATTTAATGATTTCTGCAAACAATGTGGTATTTTAAGACATAGAACTTGTGCTGAAATACCTCAGCAAAATGACATTGCTGAAAGAATGAATAGAACTATTTTAAATAAAGTTAGATGCATGCTTGCTGATTCTGGTCTTAAGAAATTTTTTTGGGCAGAAGCTATTTCTACTGCTTGTCATATTATAAACAGGTCACCTTCATCTGCTATCAATTTCAAAACTCCCATGGAAATGTGTTATGGTAAGCCTCCTAACCTGAGTTATCTGAAACCCTTTGGCTGTTTAGCTTATGTTCACACTAAACAGGATAAGTTAGCCCCTAGGGCTCTTAAATCTGTCTTTGTAGGTTATCCTGCAGGGACAAAACGGTATAAATTCTAGTTAATATCTGAAAATAAATGTGTTGCCAGTAGAAATGTTGTATTTGATGAACTGACATTTTATAAATTGTGTAGGACTCTAGACAGGTTCAAGAACCTGGAAATGTCCAGTTGGAGGTGGAGAACACCACTTGTTTTGATTCTGAACTTGTTCAGAATCATGATGAATCTGAAGATCAAGGAGATACACTTGATCAGCTTGCAAATGATCAACAAACTAGTGAAGAAAATCAAGAGGACTCCAACATCAATGATTATCTTCTGGCTAGAGATAGAGTTAGGAGGAATATTAGGCCTCCTAGCAGGTTTGCTCATGTTGACATTGTTTCTTTTACCTTGTAGGTTGCTGAAATGGTTGAACAAGAAGAACCAGCAACTTACAAAGAGGCAATGAACATGAAATCTGGAAAAAGATGGTTGAGAGCAATGGAGGATGAGATTTCCTCATTAAAGAAGAATCTGACTTGGGTTCTTGTGGATAGACCTAAGAATAAAAGGATCATTGGATGCAAGTGGGTCTTCAAGCTGAAGCCTGAAGTCCCAGGTTTGGAGAAGGCCAGGTATAAGGCCAAGTTGGTAGCCAAAGGCTACTCACAGGTAGAAGGACTAGATTACAATGAAATTTTCTCTCCTGTTGTTAAAAGTTCAACAGCAATGATTTCTTTCTCTTATCTCTGTTATTTATGTTCTAATTGTTTTGGAAATTACCAATGCAATTTCTTGTTTTGTAGGTTCTGATTTGATTTCTTTGTATATGTTTGTTCTGTTTTCTGTGTCCTATTGTCTTAGTGTCCTCTAGTCTGGAATTGAACTTGTAGTCTCTTGTTTGTCTTTTGTTTGTATATGTCTTCTTGTGCTTCAAGGTGGAGTTTGTTGGGCCTTGTGAAGCCTAAGTAGACTTTTATGCTTGCTGTTAATTGAAACGGTGCGTACAGCCTTATAACCTAGCATATATATATATATATATATATATATATATATATATATATATATATATATATATATTGCTTTTATTCACAAAGTGCTACACAGTTTTCATTTTGCCTTTTATGCTTCTTTTTTAGTGATATACTCCAGAAGCTTCCTATTGCTTTCTTTTCATCTTCTTTTTTTTCCTCTGTAACCTAGCTCTGCTAGGGTTTGCTATTTCTGTACAAATCTTGAGCGTGGTGAGTGAAAAACTGAGTGATGATGATATAGGTTATTCTGTGGTCTGTGTTTTGCGTTCCTGTTGTTGTGGTATTGCAAGTGGAGGTCATCTCTCTCTCGGATTTGATCCTGTTGGTGTTCTTGAGGCTGTTCTCTGTAAAGAACTGTGTGAGAGAAAGGTGGAAGGTTGGGTAATGTCTGTTCTTGACATTGATAAAGAGTAGTTCTCTTTTGTACCATGTAAATTATGTTTTCTTGCTTACCTGTGTATTTTAGGCTTTGTTCTTGTTGAAAGTTTAGCCTTGTAATTACTGATGAATGATGTTGGAATATTTCCTATTATGTAGTGTTAATAAAAGGGTCTATAGGTTCTTTACCCTTGGATGTAGGTAACAAGGATTTTATCCTAGTTACTGAACCAAGTAAAATACTCTTGTATATTTCTTTCTCTTTTATTTGCTTCTGCAGTTAATTTCAGTTTGATTGTGCGCTTAAAACTCTAATGTTACTCATACATTATAATCCGATTAAAATCAAGAAACTCTGCCCTATAGGACAATACTATATCGCTTTGCTCCAACATCTATTTGCTTATCATAAAAGTAAGAGTCATGCACTATATAAAATTTAGTAATGAAACATTTTAAAAATAAATAAATAAGTTATGATTAAGGATTAAATGGTCTTGCACTAACAATTAAAAATAATTTTACACTCTTATTCAATCACAAATCATCGTTAATATGATTTTTAAGATAATTATCATAAAAGTCAACAAACATATAATAAGTTATAATTGAATGATGATATAAAATTATTTTACATTATCAGTGCATATAATCTATTTTCTCTATAATTAATTATTAAAATTAATTAAAAATGAAAAAATATTAAACAATTTTAACCTTACCTTAATTATAAAGTAACTTTTAAATTTCAGCAAAGATTGCCTAAATTTTTTAAGGTGACATGGATTGAGAAAGTATGGTCACGGGAGAGTATCACTGGGACATGTAGCCAAAAAGGAGAAGGGATCTCAAGGTAACCTACTACGTACAGTGGCTAGCTACTACTAGTAGTATATATGTGTACAAATCGAACACTACCTTTCAATTGTCAAAATCCTCACCTTAATTAACTTAGCAACTGAAGATTTCTGTCAACATTTGAGTGCATAGGAATATTAGATATGACCACCAATTGATTTATGGCCGCTAGTCAGTGGCTAGCAGTTGCATTGTCAATTAATAAAAACAGCTTCAAACGATTGATCTAGAGCAAAGGACACATTATGTACATCGAAATCATCTCTCGTGGGTCAATAATACAAAACATACATATATAGAAGACAAGCCAGCGAGATTTTGATTGATACAAATTAATATTTGTGATTGATTATACCCAATTTGAAGGATTATTATTCATGAATGATTCATTGAATTTACCACCTAGCTACGATAATACATATATAGACTTTCCATCATTTACTAATTAAATTGTCGATCGTAACACCTATACTTTGGTACGTGAATGCACTACTTCCAGATAGATTTGGACCTGTTCACTATCAAACATGAAGATATGCTATGAACAAGAATTGACCAAAGGGTGTCAAAATTTCGGTTAAAAATGGTCAATCATCACGACAGAAGCGAGCGGTGGTGATAGACCACTTGAAAAATACTCTGATACAATATAATAAAATATGACTTAGAATGTTCACATACATCCCAGTAGTGCTATTATCGCGTTATACATGTGTCATTGCAAGTTATTAATTCTAATTTCTAGGTCATTACATAATTCTTTTTAACCAACTAGTATGGTTAATTTGTTGAATTTGTTATATACTGTTATTCGCTCAAAATCTTTTACAGAATGAACTGTATTTTAGGGTTAAATCTTTGAGCAATTATCGGCAACTGGAGAAACCAATAAGTCTATCAATCTTACACTTTCTGAAGATATAAAGTAGTAGGTTGAATGATTTAAAAAAATGAAAAAAAAATCATGAATTTGATCCCTTTTGTTAATAAAATTAATACTATAACAATTAATGTTTATTGATAAAAAAAACCTCACACTTTGTAATTATAAAAAAGTAAAGAAAAAAAGAGGACAATGCATGAGTGGTCATCGATATTATATACCATATATAGACGACATATCCATCGTAAATTATAAGTAAAAGTCAAAGAATGATGGTAACTGCTACGAAAGCCTGTGAAAGCATTTGTCGTCTAAGAAAGAACTGATGACAATATATATCTTGTCGGTGAGGGCAATTTTGCTATACAGACCTGATCACTGATGAGTTCTGCTTAGGTCCAAAATTCCCAGTACTTAACTTTTATAATTTATACGATTAATTCTTAAATAGCTAAGGTGAGCATTTGTCTAAGAAAGATATGCTTGTAATATCTAGTTTTCGGATAAGATTTGTTTAACACAAGCTTAAGCTATTAAATAAGGGTATAGTTTAAGGGTTGTTAATTATGATACCTTTTAAAAATTTAAGGGTTTAATTTGATACCGAACCAACAGTTAAATGATTGAGTATATATACTAAGAAAGAGAAGAGGGAGAGAGATTCTCAATAACAATACCAAATTAAACTTTTATATTTCTGAAAGTGACATAGAATTTTATATATATATTTATTATTTATTTAATTTAATGTGCGTTGAGATTGTTACTCATGATCACTAAATTTTAAAAATGAATACCTTCTCAGTTACAAACTAATTTTTAAAGAAAAATGCTAATCTTTATTTGGATATTCATAGGACGGATTTAAAATGATCGAGTTTATCTTGGCTTGTATTTAACCTGTAATTTTAATGAACTCATTATTCAGATTCAAATCTGATCTGAACAAAATCTGATAATATGGGACAGGATTTGAACCAATTTTTTGGCACAATATATTAATATTAACATAAAGTATAACTCGCTAGATAATAAAATTAATTAAAGAAATATAAGACTAAAATAAAGTTATACATTACCGTATATATTT
This sequence comes from Glycine latifolia, assembly GCA_013407115.1. NCBI lineage: Eukaryota > Viridiplantae > Streptophyta > Magnoliopsida > Fabales > Fabaceae > Glycine > Glycine latifolia. The sequence goes on along the minus strand of CM023952.1, from coordinate 26,118,813 downwards.
TAAAATAAATTAGATCAATATAAATATGATATTATGTTATGTTATGTAATATGTAATTCAAAAACGTATATTAAGTATATTTTAATATATATATATATATATATATATATATATATATATATATATATATTATAGGAAATCAGGTAAAGCTGAGATGATTCAAAATGTAATTTCAACAAATTCTTATAATGCACTGAATCTGATTTTTTTTATTTAAAAAAAATGAACTTACGAAAATTAACTTCAAGCCTAAACGAGTTAGTGAATAGGAATGAATATTCTTATATTTTACACCAGAAGCTCACAATATTCATGTGTTATCCAACCATATATAAAGTGTTAAAGCACGTTATAAGTGTTTTTAAGCAATTGTAATGTCCTAGTCCCTTGTATACACACTTTATTTCATTAAAAAAATAACACCGGGATTTAAAGATTTTATTTATTTATTCATTATAATATTTACGAGTTTAATTTTTGAATTGAAAGTGGAGATCAGATGAAGTTTATGATTCGAACTTCTGATAAGAAAGATCAAATTTGTCAAGATTGTAGTTCTTTATTTCAAGGTTATAATCAACAACTGTTGAGTTTTTAAGAGGAATTTGTTTCTCTTGAATAATTGAAGCTTTGAAAGTAAGCTTCCCGACCGGGAATTTTCTCTCCATGTTCTTGAATAAATAAAGAATGATGACAAATATAATTAATAAGAAATTGTTTGGATGAAATATCTTCCTCATATATAGTTATTTAGCCTATACGTAACTGCAGCAGCCATCATCAATATCAACAATTAAGCCTAAATTATTCCCTTTTAATTATTGATGTACGAATCTTAACCAACATGGCACATATATTGTTGTTGTTGTTGGTTTACATGGCACATATACTATAAAACACTAGATAACATACTGTCTAGGTCCTCGTTACATGTGCGTCATTTCTTATACTTTTTCTCCGTTTAGGTATATATTGACCTAACGCGTCTATATGTTTTCATCCTTATATTTGAAATCATTTGTTTAAGGTCAATGTGTGAGAAAATGTGGGCATGTGGGTCAAATTCCATTATATGTTAGAAAGAGAATATGTATAAAAGGATCAACTCATTAATTCGCTTCACACATTGTACCAATTACCAAGTAGTAGTAGTAGTTTCAACACAGAGTTCATAGTACTGTTCTAGGATTCTTTTCTACTAAATTGGTTATTCCTGTTTTGCATGTCATTTTCCATCCCCACCAATTAGTATCCTTTTTTCTCTCACCAAAAAGAAACAAACAAAGGCCAACAGAGGAGAAAGAGAAAAAGTTAAGGGTAAAAAAGGAGGGAAAAAAAGAAAGAGGAAAAAAAAAAATCCTCAAAGGCAAAAGAAAAGAAAGCTTGATTTCATTCATTAATCAATGAGTGCAGGATTTTCTCTCATAAAGTCTGGATAATAGGCCAGAGAATTTCACAAATCCAGGGACTCTCTCTAAAGAACATGACTTTTAGGGAGTGCAATAATGTAGCAAACAAGAATCTGTGTCTTCAAACCCCAATTTTTATTGAGTGGCTCAAACCATCATCATCTTCCTCTCTAACTAGTTCAATTTCTTCATCACCTCCTTCTTTTTTCTTGACTCAGCATGAACAACTTGCCCAAGAAACCATCCAGTTTTTGCCCTTCAAGGAAGATCAGCATATTGGAATGCAAAAGGAAGGTTTTGAAGTAAAGGAAGAGAAGAAGGTGGAACAGGTGACTGTGGCTTTGCACATTGGATTGCCTAACACAGGAGGCCATGACCCTGATAATGATGATGATCATGATCATGATGCTGATGATGAGAAGAAGGCTTTCCATGTTAAGGAAGAAGAAGAACCCTTGAAGAAAAGCTTCCAGGGTAATTGTTCTTTCAATCAGGAGAGAAGATTTTGGATTCCAACTCCAGCACAGATCCTTGTTGGACCGATTCAGTTTGCTTGCTCCATATGCAGCAAGACATTCAATAGATATAACAATATGCAGGTTAGCAATTGGTAATTCTCAACTTCTAGTGCAAAAAACAAACGATAAGATTTTCTATTAATTAACTATTTGCTCTTAAATTAACTTGTTTTTAAACTAAACACATATTTTTAACTACCAATTATGCCAGGAAGAACCTTTCCAAATATTGAGTGGGAACTGAGAATTAAGCATCTCATTGTTGTGTGAAAAGACAATCGTGCATGATTTTCATATAATACGCCTAACCTATCTGCAAGTAGCTTACACTTCAATTTCATCCCTATATAAGTACCATTAACAAAATAGAATCTAACACCACAGTAAGTTTGAAAATTAATGGAATCTTAGATTTTCTATTTGTAAGTTTAGCTCCTCTGTAACGTTTTACAGTTTGAGATTTACAATATAATGATAATAAATAAAAAAGTTGTGCAGATATCAGTTTTCTTCACAATAACTGCAATAAAACATTCTGGGGATAGGTTTTCAAATCATTGTTATCAAGTAGTTTTAAAAAAAAAAAAAAAAGGAATTATAAGTTATATCACATAATTCACGCAACTATATACTATGATAATTGGTATATATAAATAAGTACATAAGTGTGTTTCTTTTTTCATATACGTACTGTCACTCCATTTCAATTTTTTTATTTAATTCATGAAGTCTGAATTCGTTACAATCAGTTTAATTTGACAGTATAACCCTCTATCATCTATATCTTTTGTAACTACTGATGACTAATATGTGTCTAAATTAAATTAAGGGAATTTGCACTAATTCCTCAGAATTTGAATTCCTTCTTTATTCAAGTCAACCTGAACTAGGTGTTTTACATGATGATGTTGAAGAAGAAGATAATCATCAAGAAGAAAACAATCATTTAAATGAACTTTAATGGCTATATAAACATGACTCTTAATGACTGTCTTTTTCTTTTGCTTTCTTTTTCACTTTAAGAAATTTGAGCTATGGCCTGTTGCCCCGCTATCACCACCTCCTTCAACTTTTAGCAAAAGGCTCCTTTTATACCATAGGCTTTCAAAGGGAAATTGCACTTCCATATCTTCCTGCTTTTATTTTATTTTTCTTTTTATTTTTCCATGTGCTTGTCCTTTTGGGTTGAAAACCTCATCAGAATACAATTACCATAGGAACTAATCGTCGCTGTTTGAGGCATGCATGCAGTATAGCACAAGATCTGCCTTAATTAGCAAATTCTTCTGTATAAGAATTGCGCCTTTGTTAAAATAAAAATAAGAAAAAAAATATAATCATATATGAGAGAGAAGGCACACAAATCTCCCACTCTTAAGAGGCATTATATATAGCTATTAATTAGATTACTAAAAATCACTTTATCTCGTTTCCTTTCTTTAATTATAAAAATGAGTTAGATTAACAATTAATTAAAGACATTGGGCACTGCTGGTCTGAATAAAGGCCAACATTGGTAGGTTATAAGTGGATGGAAATCATTTGCTCTCCGTTTTTTGTCTTTCAAATTAAAAAGCAACATATTTGATTAGAAAGTAATATTTTCTTTTGATTTTTAGTTTTTTGTTTTACATATTAGTTTTTAATCAAAGAGGCAGAAAATAATATAAAGAAAACGGGGATAGCTGATTTGGATCTTACATAAGCAGGCTTAATTAAGGATTAATTTGATGTCCTAATTGGAAGCAAGTTTGGAATCATTTACAAATGAACTTGTTAAACAAACTTATGTATATGAGCCGGTTAGAGTACTCTTGTACTCATCATGAAATTTGTTTGGATTTTTTTTATATTAATGATGTAAAAACTTAAAATGAGTACAAGATATGCCAATATAAGTCTATATTACACTTGATATATATATATTAAAACAAAAGAATTGAGAGACAAAAAAACTGTAAAAATATTTAACATATATATTCATCTTCTCTTTCATTCTACTTTTATCTCATTTTTCATAATTTTTATTTTTTATCACATCATTTGTTATATTTAATTTTTTTCTCTTCTATTCACCAATACACCCCAAATATTAAGAATCCTTTTTTAATCACCGTATTATTAATACAAAATATCTATTAATTTTGTAAATAATTAAACTTTCTCAAAAAAATCTGATCATCACTTTTTAGTAGTATTTTATCTTGTGACTAGGATTTTATATTATAACCATGTTTGTTCCATTCAAAAATTGAAAAAATATTATATGATTCAGAATTACTATATAGTCTCAGATAATCTCCATGACATGTAGTTGAGTATTATTTTTTCTTGTCAATTGAAAAATGGGGTGTAAGTTAGTCATTACTCGATTTGCTTTGCTTATGATCTAAGAGAGAAAAAATAAGTAAAACAAACCTGAATTAAAAATTTGCAGATGCATATGTGGGGACACGGGTCCGAATTTAGGAAAGGACCAGACTCACTTAAAGGAACACAACCAGCAGCAATGCTAAGGCTACCATGCTACTGTTGTGCCCAGGGTTGCAAGAACAACATCAATCATCCAAGAGCAAAGCCCTTGAAGGACTTCAGAACCCTCCAAACCCACTACAAAAGAAAGCACGGTGCAAAACCATTTATGTGCCGAAAGTGTTCAAAATCCTTTGCAGTTAAAGGGGATTGGAGGACTCATGAGAAGAACTGTGGAAAGTTGTGGTATTGCACTTGTGGTTCAGATTTTAAGCACAAAAGGTCCCTTAAAGATCATATTAGATCCTTTGGAAAAGGTCACTCTCCACATCCTTCTCTTGAAGGCTTCGTCGAGGATGAGAAGGAATGTGTTACCGGTTCTTATGATGAAGATGATGTTGCTCATACATGCTCATGATATGCAACATAACATGCTCTCTCTCTCTCTCTCTCGCTCTCTCTCTCTCTCTATATATATATATAACTTTCTTAAAGAGTAGTAGTACGTAACTAGTAAGTGTAGCAGATGTCAGTGCATGCATGCGCTTGTGCTCAGTAACAAAAAATTCTCGACAATTATTGAGGGATGAAAATAGGGAGCGGTTTGCTACCGAGCACTTGCAGGGTGTGATATGTGCTAGCAGGAAGAAATATGTGTGGACAAATTTGCTTTGTGGTTTATTAATATATTAATATAACAAATTATGATTACCTAGAGTGATGATTGTTGGTCTCAGCATCCGAATTCTTTTTCTCGTGTATAGCAGCAGAACAGATGTATATCGTGTTGAACTTGAAGCTTTTGTATACCTTTTCAGTGGAGAAAATTTATCCGCTTCATTACCAAAAGGTAATCCTATATCAAGGACACTAGTAATGTAGATAAATCTTTTTAACTGTATTTTGATAGTAATTTATTCTGTATGGATTATTAATTTAAGCTAAACTACTAGTTGATTTGCCAACTTCTTCCCTAGTAGCTAGCAGATAAGGAAATAATTAAAAACTAAAAAATGTTTAAAAGTAATTACCATATAAAAAATTATGTCCCGACTAAGGTATAGGACAATAAAAATACTCTACACTTTATCGTGATCATATATCAAATGCAAAGGATTGAAAAAAAAATTAATAAATAGTTGTGCACCCACAGTTAAATACATGATTGTTTGTAATTATTTGATAATAATATAAAACAGTTTTACCACATTGATATATTTTTTTCTCTTAAAAAAACTATATATTAAAAAAAAATTATTGATTAAACAATCAAAAGAAATACTTTTTACGAAATCAGAGTATTTAGCGCATTATTATAGCAAGAAATGTTACTTTTACAATTTAAAAAAATCATACATTAATAGTTAGAACATGGATTAGAATTATTATCGTGATATAACACTAATGACAATAAAGATGTTTAATAACAAAAATTAAATTAATGATATATATATATATATATATATATATATATATGTATATATTTGATCAGACTACATTAATTAACAGTATAATATTATTCTAATAAATAATTCTTCAATGTACAGAAATTAAATGCATATTATTACATTAAATATTAGTACTCCTAACATCAGATAGAGGTTATAAACCTTAGCACCTAACATTTTTCCATTATTAAATGATTTTTTTGTTATATTATTAATAAAAATCACTTTTAATTAGTTCTTCAACCAATATATTTTTAGGCAATAGTTAACAAAAAAAAAAAAAACTGTTACAAATACACAATTAGCATACAGAGGTGTGTGCCAAATGTGAGACCAAAGAGGACTGAGTACATGCGGTGTTTACAGAAGTGCAAAAGGCTTTATAATTTATTCATCATGTTATGTATTTTGGCACTCTTGATAAAATGTTTGGGTAAATTGTAGTAGTTCACAATTCACATTAACCAAGTCTCAGTATTCACGAAACGGAAAAGATGATACAGAGAATCATTTATAATTATTGTCAAGCAAAAGGTAGTACCGTCCTCATCTGTAAAGGATTCTCACAATCCTAGCTACTTTTACGAATATGATTACTAATTGACCCCTCGTGTAAGGAACAATAAAAACTGCATCTATCATTCCTATAACCTATAAACAATTCTAGAGAGGGAAAAAGAAAAAGAAAAGATACTGAAAAATGCTTATAAAATTAAGAGTGGGGTAACATAGATTTATTAGGATAATAATTTTTTATGTCAAAAAGAAAGATGGGTTCAGCCGCAAACTTGCTCAATGTGAAAACGGTGTAATCAGATTTATGCAGCTACATTTTTTTTTTTCTTTTTCTGGTACCTGCTCCCATAAATTCTGGTCTTTGGAAGAGTCTATTTTGGGCTCACCAAACTCATACGCCACTATATATGTAGTAGCTACGAGCTCGACATTAATTGCCTAATATAAAATTAGAACTACTAATTTATAAGCCTGATTCTTTTGGTCCCATACTTAGATGATCTGCTAAGAAAAGCAACCAAAACGGTGTTTAATTACGCAAGTGTGTTTGAAAAAGTGATTTATGATCTTGTGTTGTAACTTATAAGAGATCGACGACTCTTTTTCTTACACAAGACATGGTGATCCTTAATACACTTGAGGAAGAGAGAGAAAGGGGAGAGTGCAAACAATAAAAGGGTATGAGATTTGGATTCTTTTGAGGTAGCTAGGATTGACCAAAGCAAAAAAGTAGTAGAGAAAATGGGAGGTTGTATTTGGTTTTTGAAGATAAGGGGCCTCCACCATGCTTTGTCGGGTAAAACGTTAGAGGTAGAAAGATCACAACAACCATCTTTTAACTGCACTAACTTAGCTAAATATACTAGCAGTTCGCTTTCAACTCAAGTGCCAGTCCCTGTGTGTCTCACTCTAAAGCCATTAGCTAGCTAGCTATCTAGCCAACTTTGTTAACCAACATCTTGTCTATATATGACATCATCCTGAGCATCCAAATGCAAATGGGGTGCTTATTGATCCAATCCTGTCCCTTATAAACCCAATATCAAGAACATGTTTGTAAGATTGTGAGAAATATTAGCAATACACTCTTTTAACATACCATTTCATATATATTTTTTCTTATTGATTAAAATGTATTAAAAATACAAAATCAGAAAAAAAAAATCATTAAATAAGATACCAAATCAACTGAATTTTGTGATTTTTAATAAATTTCAACCAATAATAAAGGATGTATTAAAAAAAGCATTTTAGAGAATGAATCCTAACATTTCTCATAAGATTGTATAATATCAACAATAGGTTTGTCATAGAAATATTTTACTATCGTTCATAAATGTTTGTAGGTAAGTAAATTTAAGTAGGTGCTCATGAAATACATGGGAAATCATACATCATGTTAGAAATCCCAAGTTATGCATAGTAATGTGACTTGTGAGCTAATTTTAGAATTAAGTTAGGTTTAAACTTAAATTCTAAAATGACATTAGAGAAATCCTGGTGGTTGTTTTTTAGACCTATCAGGTCATAATTGGATCATTTAGACCTATTTGTCGTAATTAGATCACTCCTATATGTCATGTTTGCAAACTTCATGTGTTGTCTAGTCCTTGACATAAGAAGGGTGTCTATCTGTAATAGATTTGGGTTCCTCTGGAACCACTTTTTTATGATTTCTCATTAGATGTATCAGGTCATACTCGGATCACCTGCAGATGTTCAATACTGCAAACTTCACACATGGTCTAGTACTTGGTGTGAAAAGGGTGTTTATCTCATGAGACAATTTTTGAAATTATATTAGGCTCAAATTCAAATTCTAAATGATATATATGCTAGTGGTTGTTGTTAGACTCATTGGGTTGTAATTGGATCTTTCGCAAAGGTTTAATCTTGTAAACTTCACATTGTCCAATCCTTGTCAAATTCTATCTTAATGGATTTTGTTAGATTTATCGAGTTATAATTGGATCTCCCTAGCTGGATGTTAAATCCTATAAACTTCACATTGTTCATTTCTTAGTGTAAGAAGGGTGTTTATCTCATGAGCTAATTTTTGAAATTGTTCTAGGTTGAAATCCAAAATGGTATTGCACACAAATATTTGTAGTCCGGAAAACTTCACATGTTCCTTAGCATGTCTATCTCAAGAGTCTTCTTTAATTTTAGAATTGTGTTAAACTTAAATTCAAATTCTAAAATGATATCAAAATATATTCTTGTAATTAGATTTATCAATGTAAGTTTTAATTGAATTATGTAATTAGATTTATCAATGTAAGTTGTAATTGAATTATCTGCATATGTTCGATCTTGTAAACTTCACATTGTCCAGTTCGTTCTTAGCATGATAAGGGTGTTTATCTCATGATCATGCTAACTTTTGAGATTTGGTTAATTTCAAACCAAAATTCTAAGATATCACTTCATTGCATTAAAATCATATATTTAGTTATGCCTTTTTTTAGTGTTGAATTTAGGCTGGCTCGAGAGTATAACATTTTTGTCTGGTTTAAACAAATGGAGCTATTTGCTGAGTTAGAATCCTTAATATAGGGAACCTTGGTAGATAAATAACATTCCAACAGGAGATCATGATTCTCTAGCTAGTAGCTAGCCTGGTTCTTTAATAAATTTCCTTTTTCTGATAACAAAAGAAAGTACCATTCATTAATATTAAAAATATTTCAATAAAATAGAAACATATATTAATGCAAAACTGAGTTTATAAATGTAGCCAGTAGAGCACGAGTAGATAAAGAAATAGAGAACATTGAAGATGGAAATATTTCTTAAAGGCGCGCAACGCGAGAAAAAAAGAAAAAGAAACAAAAGGCTGAAAATTAATGAACCAGTTAAGCATGGAGATTATAAATAGACCCAATCATGCATGAGGCAGACATACTAACAAAAATTCCACGAAGCATATACTGCCTTTAGAAATCGATGGCGCTGGTTCAAATCAAAGATCAATTGTACATGTAATGGTATATCTGGAAAATGAGGAACCATATACATTATTTTGTATAAATTACATGAGCTATCAGAAAGTCCACAATGTGAAATTTATATGTATCACATATACTAGATGCATTATGAAATTTAAGTTTAAAAATATACTAAAAAATAGAAAAAAATTTAAAAACTTTATACTATGAATGCAAGGCACTGAAGCCCCTTTCTAGGTCTCATTGGGAATTGAGTGTCAACTTGTTTAATAATTGAGTAAATCAAATGTGCATGACTTTCTTTAAGTAATCATGTTTCCACAAACTAACTAATCATAATTTTGGTAACCAATTATTCTTTTCTCATCAGATTGGTTCATTTTGATATAAAATATCTTCAATTGTGATTTTATATCCAAATCGAAAATCGAATTTCAAACCTTGATTAAGGGACTCAAGTATCCAATACTTTTATTGACAACTTTTGGTGTATCATTATTTAATATAATTAGCAGCGAAGAATAATCAAATCATTCGTGACTCGTTAAATGTGTTACTTTAATTTCAGTCTTCAGATTAGGCAAAAATTTATCATTGTAGGGACAACAGATAGAATTTCATGAGCGTGGCAGTTCAGTATGTTGTTATTAGTGATATGTGAGCTTCAAGCTTGATCATTGATATGACTATATAAACTATTGCTTATGTTAACACTACAAAAAAAAAAATGTCATTTCCGACAGATAACTTCTCATCGATGAGCTTCCGTTAGAATTTTGGGTATTTTCCACGGAAGTTTCCCATTGATTATGATTTCGTCGGAAAATTTCATTTATCCCAAAACTTCTATGACCAACCCTATTTGTAGTGTGAAAAGAGATTGGTTCCCCTTACTATGCAAACTGTGTGACTTCGGCGTGTGTGCGGCCCAGGCTCCGTCATAAGTACGGCTTCCTCTGTCACAAGTATAGGTATCCCTTTCCAGTCAAACTCTTGTTCATTTATCCCTTTCCTCCTTCATCGCGACTTCCTTTGTTTGAAATTTCGAGTTCAGCATGTATGCAAACTTTTGTTGTTAACAGGTACCATGAGTGGAGCTTGTTCTGTCGTGTTTGGTGTCGTCTTTGATTTCCCGTTTGGTGAGTGTATTCTATCATCAATTTAGCTTGTTCTAGGTTAGGGGTTTTGGGTTTTTGTCGCATTTGACAGGGTTTGGGGTTTTAAAAATGCTAGCATTAAGATTAATGAGTTGGAATCATTTTTACAAGAGTGATTGACAAAATTTAGGGTGCGTGAATTGGTTGGCTTGCTGTTCATGTGTTTTGCGTTGTGGTTTAGGAAGGTTTTTATGGTAGATGTTTGTACTTTAAAAGATCAGCACATGCATATTGCTTATGACAATTCCTTTTGTTACTTTTGACAATTTCTTTAGCATTTTTTTGGATGGGTTGAAGCATAAAATAAAATCTATAATTCATATATAAACATAATTTATTGCCATAATTTGAACCAAGAGGAAATGACAACATTTTTGGTAAACTGGAAATTATAATGATTAGTACACCATTGAACCCAATATATTCAAAATGTGTTGGTTTCCCACCAGATTACAACACATTATCATCTAATCTATTTCGAAAGGAAGAAGTGCTAATATCAAATATATAATTGTATTCAAGTCCATAAAAATAAAAAGAAAATGATGGCCATGATGGCAAGATGGTATATCTCTTCTCTAATATCAAATTAAGAAACACTATTTCCATTCACTTACTTCCATTTAGTAAACAGAAAATGTAACACGCAAGATATTGATTCTTCAAACAAAGTAGAAGTACCTGAGAGCCAGAGCCAACACATGAATCACTTCCCCTTAAGCCATCAGTAAGCTTTGTATATAATTGTTCTTTAGGTGTTTGTGCAGGTGCACCATAATAGGAGAACTCCACAACATCCTCATCACACCAAACACCTCCTGGCCCCTGTTTGGAAATTAGAGATAACTTCAGCATCTTTAATTAGAAATTATGACAAACTTAAGATACTAAATAATAGTGCTTTAGTTCCATTATTGCTTTAAGATGGTACTTCTAGAGAAAAATAGATTTTACAATAAGTTAGGTTGTCACCATAAAGAAATTTGTATGTTTCCTGTTGATCCATAAAATATGTGTAATTAAATTACGAAAAAAAAAACTAAACAAAAAAAACACATTGTAGTTAGATAACTATATTCTATCAGCATTTGACACCTAAAACATGTGGAAATTTTTATGTTAATGCAACTCAGATTTACATAAACTCAGAACAGTGTAAGTCCTGGGAAATTGACCAATGGAAAGATAAGTGAAATTGTGAGAGAAGCTTACTTTTTCATCCTAGAAATTTCTTAATCATTTTCTCACAAGAGATCATTGTAGGCCAAAGAATAATAAATGATATTCACACTATTTGTGCCTTATCAGCATGGGGAGACCATTCTGCTTTTAGCCTTATTAAAACATCCATTGAGTGACCTAAAAATTTCTGAATAACCAGCACCTGTTTCTTATGATAACTCAATGTTTATTTGCAACACAATCCTGAATGTAATATCACTAAATTTAATTAAGGTAATTTTGGGTGATATTTGTGTAATTAAGCAGATTTACGAAAGTAATGGTATTTTGGTCTTTATCAGAGGTAAGGTGTATTAAGTAATTGCTGAACGCACCCCCGGTTTCATGTTAAAACCAACAGATCACGTTTTCTGCCTGTTTCTTCTTCTCTTTTCTTCTTTTTTGGTTTCTTCTCCACTCTCAAGCTCTCTTCTAGCCATTTCCACTTGTTTAGTGGCTGAAATCACGAAGCAAGCAAGGAAGAAAGCCTTTTTCTTTGTTCTTTGTTGCTTTTGAGCCTTGGTGTTGGTGATTTGACGAAAAGAGTGGGTTTTGAATCTGCCCATTTTCGTTCGGCGCCGCTAAACCGCGATTGGAAGCCATAGAGTGCTGGTCTACCCTCCAATTTGGTCTATTGAACTCTAAGGTTTGAAATCTCCTTCTATTTCTCCTTGATTCTTGAGGTTAGGGTTAGGATTTGGAGTGAGATTGATGAATGTTGAGTTTTAAGAGGGTGAGACAGTTTTGAAGTATGATTTGGAGTGTGTAGAAGTTGATTTTAAGTTGAAATGGTGTTCCATGCATAAATCATGCATGCATGTTCATGACAGCCAAGAACACCTATTTGGACAGTTCTGGTGTTTTGTCCATAGCAGGAGCTATCGGTGTCCAAATGATCTAAAACCGGTGCCATTTGAAAGATAAGAGAGTTAGGTCTATTCTGAAATTTTCGTGCTATTTTTGGAGACTCCTAGAAATTGTGGTGAAGAGTTATAACATACTGTTATACTCTGTTTTTAGCAGATTTTTCTGCTGCAGAGGTCAATTTTGCAGAAATCATAAATCTGTCTAGGATGATCCAAATCGAGTGATTTCAGTGGCAATAGAAATATGGGTATGTGAACTTCATGGCTGTAAAATATCAAGTCATTTGGACGAGTATCCTGGTGTGGGATGTCGTTGAAAGATGGTTGTTTGAGCTGGTATGTTGCTGTCAGCATTGTTTTAGTGCGTGACAGTTCTGGTTTTCTATTTTCTGCAGAGGCTGTGATTCATGGAATTTGATGAAACCAGTTTTGTTTAAAAGATGAGAGATATATCTTGATGCCTCTAAATTCTCGTGATTTTAGGAGCTTCCCACAAGGATTTGTGATTTTTCCAAGTGGGTGTAAAATCTGCAGAATTTTATGCAGCAGTTTATGCTTTTCCGTATGTTTTGCTAGAAATAAATGTTTTGTACGGATAGGATGGTGATTGATTTTGCTTGTGTGCCTTTGTATAGGACGTGACACCGAGGGTGTCAGTGGCGTAGCCCACAGTTTTGGGATTGGACAGCAGAGCACTGCGTTGCCAGGTAAGTTCTTGGTTTCTTGGAGTTTTCCCACTGCTGTGTTCCACCATACTCCGAGGGAGTGATGGTTGCATTCATGACGCATGCATTGAATTGGTGTTGCTTTCTCATAATGATATGTATGTATGATTCTATGCCTTGTATGTATGGATACCTGTGATTAGATCTTCTGGCCAGTTAGATAGATATGGACCTCCCTAGGAGTAGAGCGCAACTCCTAGTTTGGTTTGCTCACGTAAAGAGTGATGATAATCCCTTAAGACCAAGAGATAGGTGGTCCCGTCGCGATTGAAGCCTATTCTCGGAGGTGCCATATACGTGCGTCCATGCGTAAGGGGTAGCTCCCGATGGGATGGCACGAGTGTGAGTTCTGGTCTCACACTGAGGACTGAGAGTCCTGATGCTGTTGATGATGCATCGTGGCGGTGTAGTTCCGCAGTTATACATTAGAGCTAGATGATTGACTGTATACTGTTATGAGGGCCGGGAGGCCAGTATTTGTAATGCCTTTGATGTTGTGTGTCATGGAAGTGAGCCAGGGTGGAGGAGATGCCTCCAAGGACCCTGAGCTTACTGAGATGTGTATCTCACCCCGTGCGGGGATTATGTTTTGCAGGAGACTCATCTGGCGGTTCCCAAGGCAGAAGGCCCCAGTAGGGACAGCTGTTGCAGCACCTTGAGAGCATGGAGGCTCCTTGTTTTGTTTTATTGATGTTTTATACCCCTGTGAGGGAAGATGTGTGTGTGCACACATGTCTTGGATTGTTTATGTACATGCACTGTACGTTTGTATACCCTCGTGTGAGGAAGTGATCTTTGAGATTAGAACACCTAGATGCTTATTCTTTTGTATAGACACTGTGAGTGTCAGTTGATATATATATATATATATATATATATATGTCTACCTCCTGATATATCTGTAGAGATATCATTTATGCATCTACCATGGTTTATTTATGTTGTTTAGATCTTTGAGGCTGGATTTTGTTTATGATGAGTATTTACCGCGAACCATACATAATGAATCAAGATATATGGTTTTGAAATCTCTTCCGCAGCTTTTTAATTAACGTAATGATGCGCTTATCTGATTAAGTAATATGTTAATACACTGGATGCATACGGGGTGTTACACTGAACAGTTAATAAGAATTGTGAAAACATTTAGAAAGTCAAAAATTTCCCGTATCTAATAGGAATTTCCCATAAGAAGGGATAAGGAATGTGGGTGGGTTTTAATGTTGTATACATTGGAATATAGAGATGTGAATTTCAGTCAACCTTGGATTGAAATAGCATCCTTCATAAATGAATGATGTGTTTGACTTGTGAAGTGAACATGTAAATCATAATTGGTCGTTGTTGATGGTTGTTTAGGTTAGTAACCTTCATAAGAGGGTTCCACAGTCACATCTATACTCTCTAGTGCCACAGGTCTTGGAGTCAGCTTCCCAGTCTCATTGAAGAGCAGAGTTGTTGCAGGACTTATGACATTTCCACTTACTTTCGTCGTTCTTTCTGCACAAATGCTTCTTGATGCCAGTTAGGTCCTCCATTGCCCTTTTAGGGTCGTGGTGCACACAACTAGGTTTTGGCCACACATACACCTTTTTTCCTTATAATCTCTTTGCTTGATCTCTGCTTCAGCTTCTATGGTAAATTGTGCCATCTTATGTGAAGTTTGAGATTATGGTCTCTTTGAAATCCTTTGTTGCAGATCTCTCAAATGAACCTATTAGTTGCCAAGAGAGTCTTTGGAGACACGGCAACAACTGCAGCTTCTGGGTCTAAATAAAACAATTAAGAAAAACACAAACACCAAACCAAACAAAATAAAGAAGGAAAAGTTAAACCCAATTGAGAGAAACATTAACAAAACAATACCAAAACAAAAATTATGGATGCTTAGAAGTTTGAATATTAGAGATATAATAAGTAAAAAACCTGGGTTGCCAGGAAGGTTTGTCATTTTCTTTAGTGGAGGTTGTGTCGGAGTTGGTGGTGGAGCAAAGTATTGTTGTGAGTAATCAGTGCCAATTTCGGTTCTGTTGGTTGAGGAAGCACTAGCTTCAGCAGATGCAAAAGTCAACTTAGACATGTTTTTTTGGAACATCAAATATTATTCAAACGCTTCATAAATCATTTTTCATATTTGGAGTTTTGTGAATTGTGATGAGCCATAGATTTCGGTGTTTCGTATTTATAAGTGTTGTTAGCTTGTGGGATTTGATGACATACCTCAACCAAAACAGAAAATGAAAAAGTTGGAACTGGACAAGTTACAAAAGAACAACAAAACAGAAAACTGGACATCATAAGTACTTGAAGGGAATGATAGCAAGACAGAAATAGTGAAAGAGAATGATAGGTAAGTATAGCAAGAGAGAACAGTGAAATGGAATGATAGCAAGAGAGAAGTTCCCTTTTGTGACTTAACATCGTAGGTAGTGGACCTTTTTTTTGCTTTCCAAATTTAATAGTCACATGATTGATTCATTGCTTAAATTCCAACCAACATGGCTAAAAGCGTCTTAGGTTTGCCCTTAATTATTTGTTATTCTTCTGTATTTTATACTTTTTTCTATACCTCATTTCAGCACCATTGTAACTATTGATGGTTATTAAAAATAGGTGAAATTTTTCAGCAATTCTTGCACCTAAGTTATATATACAAATTAAATTAAATATTTTTGGGGTTATAGATCTACATACACAAAGCTAAGACTACCGTATATTAAAGAGTCACTTGTACATTAGTGTTTTGTTCTTCCTTTGTATTGGACTCTATTGTCACTTGCACAACCCAAATGATTACCGCATTGGTCTAAGACTCTATTATTTATGAGTGAGAATGATATATTTAAGGAGATAGTTTGTGTTTAATTCCTATAATATGCAAAATTTCCTTGAGTAAACAACAATCACTTATACTGCTGTGAAATTAAAGTTTAAGTTTGTGTTCCAGTGAATTGATACACACTAGTAATCTGTTGACTAAGACAAAAAAATAGTAAGTTGTACGTGCTAAAAAAATACTTGTATTGAATATTTCATTTTTCAGTTTCAATACCCATATATGCAACAAAATTAGACCCTGCTTCTAAATTGCCCACTAATGGTCCTCATTCCTCCAAAGTTTGGATACATCCTAACTTATATAAATCTTACACCTCTCATCCACCTAGTTCTATGTTGACTTTGAATCACTTGTGTCCTAGGGGAGGAAAATTGGATCCCTGACTCTGGAACATCCTTTCATATTTCTTAAGAATCCCAAAAAAATCAGAATTTTTTTCTTTTTAAGGCCCTGACCAGATATCGTGGTAATGGTCAAGGTTTGAATATTCAATCCATTGGTTCCTCTTATTTCATTTCTCCCCTTAATTCTAAAGTTTTTGTATCTCTTAATTAGCTTTTACAAGTGCCTTCTATTACTAAAAATCTTATAAGTGTAAGTAAATTTGCTAAAGATAATCAAGTTTAATTTAAATTAAATTAAATTTTTGTGTGTTTAAGTCTCAAGTTTCCAATAAGATCTTACTTCAAGGCTCTATTCATTTCCAAACCTAAAACTTGAAAGCTTACCAACCAAATCATCAGCTTCCTATTTTGTTTCTAATTTTGTTTTTCCTACGTGTACAAATTTTTTTGCTTCTGTGGAGACTAAGTGTAGCTGTAACATCCTCAAAATTATATCCTGAGTTCATATTTATGATTGAATTATGGAAGTGTGATGATAGTTGGATACAAAAATAATATTATAGAATTTATTTGAACATAAGCTATCCAAAACTGTCCATTTCTGCCACCTGAATTGAGAAATTCATTTCTCTCTCAATTCTTATCCAAATTAGGTGTATCATATATGGAATTAAATATCTAGATGTCTACTATAACATATAAAAATTCAGATAAATATAGTTTGTGTACTGCTTGTAGTAATTAAAACATTAAGAGATGTCAGTGTGGAATGTCTTAGCTTGCTAGCAATTTTGAAGTCTAGATTAAAAATCTTATAACTAGAGTTTTACAACTCCAAATAAGGCATGTGATATCTTTTTAGAAAGCTTATGAAGTCTAGTTTAACATACTAAAAGATGAGAATTATGGGCTAGTAGATTGGTACAGAATAAACAATGAACGAACCTATCTGGTTAAGTGATTCTAGCCTTTTTGACCCTTGGATTGGGCACAACTTGTAACTCTTGGATTTTGGCCCAAGGGATAAAATCTTCAGCCCTAAATGGGTGATAAATCAGAGTTTGCCTCAGTCCAAGACCTATCCACGTGCATAAAATCCCTCAATAAGACAAAGAATACACTTAAACAATAAGTCAAAGGCAAAGGCAAAGATTGACAATATAGGCTACTGTAAAAAAAAACTTTGGCTGAAGTGAAAAGATTTAATTAAGCCTTTTGTGTGCATGTGGAACAATTTAAACCAAGCATTTCCTTTCCTTGTTCAGCCATTTCCACGTGGATAAGCCAGTTGCCCCCAAGTCAATGATTAAAAGAATCTTGACTAAAAGAGTCAAAGTCAAGATAAGGCTTAAGGTTAAATATCTTCTAATGAAATGATTACCTAGTTAAAACCTAACTAAACTAAGTTCTAAAATCGGTTTTAAGCCAATTAAAACCCTTAAATCTAAACCAACTAAAGTAGTATAAATATCCGTGGCATTCAAAAATTTCTGCATGTAAATTTCAACTCCAAAATCTATCATACTACCACTTCCTGCTTGCACCAAGCTTTCTATTTTCTACCTCCTTTGCTTGTTTTAACCGTGCCATCCTTATACCACCTCACCTATCAGCCATTTTCTTTTTCAAGACCTCATTTCTTAGAGTACTTTCCCAAGGAAGACAACCCTTACTTCATTCCTTTTCAAGAATCAAGCTCACTTGAGGTAGGCTAGGCTTCAATCTTTAGTTAAGAATTTATTTGAACTAATTTACATGCTTATATGTACAGATTTATGGCTATTATTTAGGCTGGAATTTCATGTCATTTGAAGGTTATTTTATGATGTGGAAATGTTGATTTAAATCATAGGATAGGTGATGATTTAAAGGCTGAAATATTAGTGATGTTTGGAAGTATATTTAGTGATCTTTGGAAGTGATTTTGATGATATTAGGGCTGTTTGTTCATATTTTTATTATGGAACTGTTTTGTATTAATTTTTAGAAGTAGAGGTTGAATGGTATGTAGTTAAATGGTTCAAATACTAGAGTGATTTAATTTTGAGGATGAAGTAGTAAGGTGGTAGGTGAAAGGAGATTAAGATGCATGCTAGGTTATGATCTTTTCTTGTGAAGGTTTAAAGGACTGAGAAATTATTGGGAAGATATATTGTGGTTTATTAGTTAGAATACTAACATGATTTATCTGTAGCTTAAGGATAATCAATTGCCATGCCTAAGTTGGTATGATTTTTCTTGAATAAGGTATGGTAGTCTAACCATACTTTTGGTACGTGTGATGTTATGATGTAAATATCTTTCAATAAGGTAGTATGTATTTGCTTATGGATTTTATTATGGATGGATTTTGATGTGATGATATGTTGATTCATGTTTCCAAGTCCAGTACGAGATTTGTGAAACATAATCTAAGACTACATCCAGTACGAGATGTAGAGACCAAGTGCAAATACATGGAATGACATGCATGACTAGCGTAAGACGGCCGTAGCATTTCTACATCCAGTACGAGGTGTAGTTACATACAGTATGATATGTAGAGGCCATGTGCACCCTGGGAAAATTCATTTCATGCATTCATATAGTTGCATAATTATTGTATGGAGTTATTTGAATATATTGATGATTTACTAACGTGTTTGATGGTTTAAATTTTGTCTACTGAGAAATTTTATTTCTCACTAGATTTGTTTCATTTTTTTATATATATAGATGACCTTGGTGATTATCTTTCTTGATGGATCTGGACTGAAGTTGGAACAGAGATGAAGCTAGCATGAGATTTTTCCTAGTACTCATATGTTTTAGAATATTAGCAAGTATGGTAGATTTCGTGCTTGTATAACAAGAAGGGATGTAACAAGAACTGTGGCTACGTATAAAATATATATTAGTTGAACAACTTCGTTTTAGAATTTTTTACTAAGATACGTTCTTTAAAAATGAAATAATATTAAAATCATCTAGAAATAAATTAAGTCGTTACAGTAGCAACCTATGGCATGCTAGACTTCGTCATCCAAATGAATGCAGAAGGGTATATCCAAATGCATATATATGTTGCTTAGCATTTGACAATCAGCGTCACATGCAATCCATGGCTTTTATCATTCACAAACCTGATATCATTACTACCACTTGAGCCTTTTTGCTCTTGTTAATTTGTCTCTAATTCCCCAATTTCTCTCTCTTTAAAAAAATGTAAAATGAACTTTGTTGTTTACTTATCTAGCAGTATGAATAAAATGGAATTGGAAGTCGCAGTTGTTTGCTTGAAAAAAACGTAAAAACGTGATTGACTTTGGTTTCATTTTGAAGTTATAATTCTACCACACATTTAGCTTGTAAGGCATTAACATCACGATGTATTTCTTAAATTAAGAACAAACATACTTTTTGTTTTAGTTGAATATTGTAATCATAGTTTTATTTTATATAGTGTTTCCTTTTATCAAAATCATTATGTGAATTTGACTACCTCCATGTCATTTATAATAGGTCACATATTCCGTGAGGGAACTAACTTAGACACTTTTTGTTGGTGAAACTACATTATATCTTTTATTACTAAACTTTTGTACAGGACATAATAGCTCTATCTTACTACAGGTTTAAGTAGAGTTTAGTTTGGCATTCTAAGGGTTTAGCTCCATGTCCCCCCCTTGGTTCTTTGTTGCTTTCTTTTTATCCTTTTGTTGAATGATATTGGGTGGTGCAAGTTTTGTTGGGGGTTGTTTTGGTACCAACTTGGTTGGGAGAAAAACAATCACCAACTTCTTTCACATCCTTCTTTTGCTTTAAAAAAAATCCATTATGGTAGGCATAAATGATCTGGCCTTTGCATAGGTTCCACACACATGGTTTATTCTATATACAAAGATTAATGGATGGATTTCTCATTTTTGGACCAAGAAGGATTGGAGGATTTTTATTTGTATTATGATTAGTATTTTCTTATATTATTGCAAAACTAGCCCATAGATATCAGCGTGTATCCCTTGATTTAAAGTGTCAATTTGTGTGCATATATGATCAATAGAGGGACTACAGTAATGACTATTTTGATTACTGACACGCAACATTTTATGATTAGTATTGACTTATTTGACATGGTGCTTTTATGACTCTGTTACTTTGAATTTTAGTTAATTTGTTTGGGATTAATGAATTTGGATATTTGATTAATTGCATGTAAGATATTATGTTTCAATATTGTCGTTAAATAATATAATTGAGAATTAAATATTCATAAATAACAAACGGTGCTGAAAAAAAAATAAAAAACATAGAAATTTATTTACTCATGCAAATTTTCGACGAAATTGTCTATTGCTAATGTTTATACTGTATTTCTGACAGATTTATCCGTTAATCCGTCAAAAATTTCCCACGGGTCTTTTATTGTTCGTTGCTAATGTTTATATGTGTATTTCCAACATAATTGTCTATCGCTAATGTTTATATGTGTATTTCCGACGGATTTATCCATTAATCCATCAGAAATTTCCCACATGTCATTACCTATGACCTAAAAAATCCGTCGGTTAAAATTTCCTACGACCATTTTACCATGGATTTTATTTGTCGGATTTTCTAACTTAGCGACGAATTTTATCCGTCAAAAAAATCCATTTTTTGTAGTGTAAGTGATTCAGTGCCTTTTCTTTCTAAGCTGCCAAGAGTTGCTGTTTTGAGACTGGAAATGTCTCTATAACAACTTCATACATATGCTTTTAAAGAATTACTATAGCATTATTGCACTTCACTTTACATGATAGATAGCACACCAAATAGATAAATGGTTGGAATCATTATCAATGGGGGGTGGGGACCAACATGAGGAATTAGAAAATAGATGAATCTGAGTACATTGTTTGGTAAAACTTCCTTTGGGAGGAATAGTTGTCTCAAACTAATTAAAGAATCAAATTAGTAATACTTATAATAGTTGAAGGATTTTAGATTTAACTACGTATAGGATCATTGACAAAATTAATTCATAACTAATTTAAAAAGAGCTAAAGGATATGTTTATATTTTTAAACTAAAAGCATTTAGTCTAAAGTTAAAAGTTTTTAAGTTAATTCATTAAATTAGAAGTTTTTTGTGTTATTAAACTAATTAATGGATATAAAAGGATATGTTAATATTTGCTTGTGACTTTTATTTTGATTTAATATAAATATTTTTTAAATAATTATAGTTTTAAGTTTTTTAATTAATGTTGAAATCTTATCATTTTTTATTTAAATATCAAATATTTTAAAATGCAAATAAATAGTGTAATAATTAAAATAAATACTATTTTTTTAAAAAAGTAACCCAAAAAATAGTAAAAATGGTATAATGATTAATAAGATGTTGAATATATATGATATATATATATATATATATGAAATAATTATATGTTCATATACAAACTCAATAAGTTATTGTATGGTTATATGGACTCATATGGGCTGGAGCTCAATAGCTTACTATATTACTAGGATTTTTCCTAAGTTAGAGGTAACACTGTTGAGCATTCCAAAATCTGATGCCTCTTGGTGTAATACTTCAAGCACTCAACACTAAACATTTCTCTTTTTCAAACCCCTTACCTCCAACATAAGAAAAGTTAGGATTCTCTCAGGGGAGGGGGGTAAAGGAGAAATTATATTACAAACATTACTAATAAAAATTACTTATAAACTGTGAGCTTAGATCAAATAATGTATAAACAAATGCTATAAGTTCACTGCATAAACTTGGTTCTTAAACACTTTTATTTTAGTTAAATAAGATTTGTGACTTAATTAAATTAATGTCATAAATTAGTTGAAAAGCACTAGCCAACTATACTAATAACTTTTTTTAGAAAAACTATATAAACATTATTAATTTTATATAATGATTTAGACCTAAATGAAGGTAATTGATTTTTGCACCTCCACAATTGTTTCTAGTACATTTTTAACCTTCTACAAATTCTAATCCAAAATATAATTTTACATTTTAGATTAGTCTTTTCGAAATGTAATTTGGAATGCAAATTTATATTTCAAAATGACTAATTTGAAATGTAGTGCAAGAAATAATTATCCTAAATGAATTAGTTATTTTGAGAGCAATATAAATCCATTTAGAAAGGATTCAATAGTATGGGTTCCCAGATTTGGGTAATCCATGAACTCCTGTGACTTAAATATATTGGTTTAGATTTTGATATTATTTAAGTTGAGTCTAACTTAACTCATTCAATTTTAGTGATCCTTTCATTTGGATAATAAGTTCTTATGTTAAAAATTTTGCAAACCTAATAACCCAACTCATTGATATGATATTTTCTTTTCTTAATTATTATTTATATTTTTTGTTTTTGTTTTTTACAATATTTTAGAAATTTGTAAACAATTTTAAAGTTTTTTTCCCTAATAGATCATCAATCAAACTAGTTTAGTTTGGATTTGACAAGAAAAAATACACAAATTCAATCCAACTAGAAGTATTTTGATTTGGTTGGATAATAAATTTGGTTAAACCTAACCTAACACATTCGTGTAAAAAAAACACATAAAATGCATCATACACCTATTTTACACAGTAACATTCTTCCTAAAATATCAAATAACAACTCACGGGAATCATAGACGAAAATGATTATGTATCATTTTGTTATTGTACAAATATAGCATCTCATTTAAAAGAGGAGAATGTATATAAACAAGATCGAAGGTGATACGCATAAGAGATATATTATCTTCTTTAATTTTCATCTTCTCTAACTCTTAATAGCACTAACTTAAATGTCAAAGTCTTATATGTAACTCATCATAATTGTCTATTTGGGAGAATAAAAAATTAAAAATACTTTCATACCATTTATCCACATTAGAGAATCAATTTCAAATGAGACAGTGAAGAGCATTGTCAATAAATTAAATTAATTTTTTGATAAATCAAATAATAATAATTATTATTATTGAATGTTTGGCAATTAAAAAAAATACTCTAAGCCTTAATAATAATGTAAAAATGTAATTTTATAAGAGGTTGAAATTACTTAAAATTTTAAAAAGATAATTATTCGAATAATAAACTTTGCATCATAATTAACATCATACACTATTTAACTTTTATCCTTTTCATTGTAATGTTACTGCAAAAATATAAAAAAACAAAAGAACACCAATTGGTTCCTCCAAAAGAATTTAGAAAAAGCATTACTTTTAACTTGTGACCGAAAGCTTATCAAACTAAAGAGCAATCATGGATAGTGGTCAATTTGTTATGCACCGCAGAAGAAGGACGTGGCAAGCACTTAAAGACCCAACTTTCACTACATGTCAAGGACAAAATGGGTAGAAGATGGTATTTATCCGGTGGATGCCCCAGCTTCAATAAAATCATATGTAGCTTAATGCATCGTCAAAGTGATCAATACCCGGATGAAACAAATTAAACCTTGTTCAATAAAATTCAACGACAATACACAATTTACTTGTTTAATGGTTATTTTCCTCTACAAAAAGAAACACAAAATAAACTTGACGAACAAAAATACTTATAACTCTGTCAATGCTATATAATGTCTCTTCTCAAACAAATAATGAAACTTAATAAAATGTTCATGGGCTAGTGGCTTATGTGGAACCCATCTCAACTCATCAAGCTCTTTCACTCCTTATAGCTTGAAGCTTAGGGATTATGTTTGGGTTTGGTCCAAATGACAACCCTCAACCATCCACGCACCTTTTACATATGGTCCCAAAACTAATCAATGATCTTGTTAAGGATGCTCAACTTTCAATTCCTTAACTCAAAAGGCATAAATAATTAGAATAAGTCCACATTTTCGTTAATTAAGAGAGAAATAATTATCTATATTATGCAGGATTACAGATGTCAACACCCACAATCCAACTCCACTAAATGACTATCACTCACCCACACAATGTCCTTGTGGACGATATAGGCAATTACCACCTTGGGCGTTGCCTCCCTTTATAAGAGGATAGACAACATATGTACTAGTAAGACACATTTTATTCACCATACTCACCCAAAACAAACACTAACTTTAGTATCGGAGTTCCTTTTTTAATACTTCAACTACCATTGGAAAATGAGCTCAAAAGGATTGGAAGAAGACTACTCATAGATCAGACTTAGCAGAATCCGGTGAGAATATTTGGTGCCCATCGTCGGGCTGAAGTGAACTTCCCTTCAGTCACAAAAGTATATGGTAGTGACCATAAATTTGACTTAAGGTCAACTGCCATGGAAGAAAGTTCTGTAATGCAAGGATTTAAAGAGCAGTTGGAAGATCTATAGAAGAAGAATGCAGAGAAAATGGTTGCATTACAACAAAAGCAGGAAGTAAACCTGCAAGCCTTGTGCGGGGGAAATGAGGCCATCCGAGTGCAAATGCAATTGTCACATGCAAACACACTATAAACAATCCCAACCCATAACATGGAAACAAAAGGAGAGCATTCTTCACATGATACAAACTACCATACGAATGTGGTGGGACGATCCCTTCAAAAATCCCAAAGCCAACCAACTGAGATACGTCGACAATATTCTTTTGTTGACGAAATTCTTGATGCTCTCTTTCCTCTGGTGTAATGCCTGGCCACTTGCAGGATCAATGACTGCCCCCACATACCAACACAAGACTTTTCAGCGTGTTTTGTCCTCACTCACACACTTCCTGAGAAACTTTCTAAGAGGTCACCCATCCCAGAATTGCTCCAAGTCAAGCACGCTTAAGTGTGGAGTTCTTAAGTTATGGGCTACCCAAAAGTATATGCACCTTGTTGTTATAGGTAGTACATATTATTTCCTTTTAAGTTATCCTCAACTGTACAGTCTCATACCTGCACAATCTCTGGATCCCTCTCGTTCGGTTGTGTATTTGTAACACCTCGTATGCATCCAGTTGTTAACATTCAATTATGATCGTTAAATGCAGCAATTAATCATAATTAATTAGGAAGCAACTACAAGTATGTCGTCATAATACATCCACAAATATCATATGTGCATTATGTTTGATAATCGTTCATGGAATTACAACAATATGCGTCGGTACGTTCTCCCTATAGGGCCGAGTTCAAAGCGTGTATATATATATATATATATATATATATATATATATATATATATATATGTGTGTGTGTGTGTGTGTGTGTGTGTGTACATAACAAAATAATGAGCTAACACGTTCTCAAAATAACACTAAGGTTCGTTCAGAACCCCTTCTCGGCTCGAGCTCTCGTCCAGAATCCCTCGGATTGTTTTACTACCCGAACCTCCTGCCCCGAGATCCGCCGTCCTATCTCGGCTCATCACCTGCAAAACATATAATCCCCAATCAGGGTGAGATATAAATCTCAGTAAACTCCGGGTCCTTGAAGGCTTCTCCTCCCCGGGTTCATCTTTCACGACGCATAGCATCAAACCCGGCATCACATAATCCAGTCATCCCAGCCCTAATTTGTTATAAACACAACTACCTCTTAATCATAATATTATTATATTAAAGCGCCAACGCCGACACCCAAAACCTTATAGTATTCGATTCATTCATGCATCCCTTCCACTGGATGCCTGCCAGTAGCCTCTCTTTGTCCGTGCCTCATTGCACCAGCGATCACTCCCCGTCCTCGTTAGCGCCCGGGATGTTACATCTGGGATGGAAGCCTCTAAGCATCGATTAATATGATGGAACCACGGACCCCGATGAACACCTGGAGGTGTGCATTACCCAGGTAAATTTATACACTAATGACAATGTCATTTTATGGAGGATCTTTCCAAGTTCCTTGAAGGGACCTATAATGACCAAGACTAAAAAAAAAAAAAAATTGGACGCCTCTGGTTCCCGGCACGAATAGCGCTAGTAGCGCTAGAGTGTATCAGATGACCAATTTTCACTAAAATCTGGCGCGGTTAGCGCCAGTGTGGCGAGATTAGCGCGGGGACGCGAGCAAGGTCACTATAAAAGGCCATTTTAACGTTTTGTGAGCCAAAAATGCAGTTTCTTCTTCCTTCCTTCGGCTTTTTCCATTGATGAACTAGAGAAGCTTCATAACTACTCAACCATTGACCAAAACCCTTCGCATCCAACATGAAAGTTGAATGGAACTACTCAATGAGCTAGATTCCAACTTCAATTTTCTCTGAAACCCATCAAACGGAGAGATCATTTTCTCTAGGGATCTCCATAAAGTTTCGATTTTGAGGGGAAAGAAGGCGTTTTAAGGATGTTCAAGCTTGGAGAAGTCATTCTCTAGCCTTCCTTGTCATTTTTGAGGTAAGAAACGCAGGTTTTACCGATTATTTGAGAATTTGTTCTTAAGATGAATAGTAACCCATTTGAGTTAGAGCTTGAATTAGGCTTGGATCCTTTGGAAAAGTATGCTTAGGAGGTTGTTGTGATGAAGGTTTAACCTTGAAATATACATTTTATGGATATTGGAAATTTGGTATGAGGAATGTATGTGTGGGAAGAAGATTGGTTAAATTTATGATATTATGGTATGTTTGGGCCTTGGTGCCTTCACAAGATGTGTTTAGGAGACTATATAAATGGTGAATATGTGTTGAAGTAATCGTTTTAGCAACCTTGATAATTATCAAAATGTGACATGGATAAAGCATTGAACTCTTTAAATTGGTTTATGCAGAGTCTTAGGGAGACTCTAGGGCCTTGATTAGGCCGAGATAGATCCTGTTGGGGTCTGTAAGTCACCAATTAGGTGACTAGTCCTTATAACTTAGAAAAGAGGTTTAAATGGAGAAGAACAATGTTTCTTTTCATTCTCACGGTTGAGAACTGTTATTGATTGTTTGTATGTCTTTATGTAGGGCATGATTCAGAGGTTATTGGTGGTTGTGACCACGAGGCCGAGAGAGCCAGTGTAGCACTTAGAGTAGGTAAGCTCTTTGTTATTGGGAGTTTTTCTCTTGACTGTGTTCCACCATACTCTGAGGGAGTGATGGTTATTGTATGTCATGATGCATGTAGTATTGAAATTGTGTGTTACTACTTTTTAATTGAGAACATGTATATGATGTACACTGTGATGATATGTTGTATGATTGATGAGATTCTTTGGCCAGTAGAATGGACTAAATATGGATTTCCCTTAGAGCCAAAGTAATGTGGAACAACTCTAAGTGGTCAATATATGTATATAGAATAAAACATGAGAGAATGTGCTCTTAAGTGGATGATCTTCTCTCAGAAGTACCATATATGTCCGAGTAAGTCCTGGGAGAATGTGTCCTTTAGTGGATGATCTTTCTCAGGCAATGATATGTAAAGTCATGAGAGACTGTGTCCTTAAGTGGACGATCTTTCTCAAACAATGTTATATCTGTTGTATATGTGTATATATACTATATTTGTGTTGCATTCCTGATGTTGGTAGTGCCCAACGGAATGACACCTGTGTTGTGATATACATGTGATGTATTTTATTAAAGCCTTGATGGCTAGATTATGTGATGCCAATTTTGATGCTTTGTGTCATGGAAGTGAACCAGGGGGAGAAGAGACCTCCAAGAACCCTGAGTTTACTGAGATTTGTATCTCATCCCTGTGTGGGGATTATATTTTGCAGGTGATGCTCAGCGAGCAGATGGTGGATCCCAGGGCAAGAGGCCCGAGTAAGGATATGGTTCTGTGTGAACCTTAGGCATATTATTTTGAGAGCATGTTGGCTTATTTTTTTGTTATGCCTATATTTTGTACCCCTGAGGGGAAGATGCACAGTGGTTGTATATTTCATGAGAGAGGACAAGGTATGGGATACCTTATTTTGTACAGCCATTGTTGAGTTACATATATAGAGATATATGCATATGGCTTATTTGGTCCTCTAGTTGTATGATGTGAGTGTTTACCATACATAATGTAAAGATGGTTTTGTTGATAATGTCATTTTGTTATTTTGCTTCCGTATTAATTATCTTTAATTAATTGCTGCACTTAACAACCATAATTGAATGTTAATGAACCGGATGCATACGAGGTGTTACAGGACCTGCACTGACAAGGTGGCATTAACTGCCCCCCCTCAAATGATTGACTCATTTGATACACTTTTCGATCAATTCGGTGTCCAATATGCCACATGCCAACCTCACCACATGACATCGGGGGCACTGATTAACCTACGACAAGCCGATAATGAGTCATTTTGTGATTTCATGGCCTGATTCTCACAAATCAATGTCAGAATCTAAGACTTAGAGCCCAAAGTATCCCCTCATGCCATGATAACAACATTGATGTTGGGAGAATTCACAAATAGCTTGTGCAAGAAAAGGTTGACCAACATGGATGAGCTAAGATGTCGTGCAACCGGTTTTATTCAAATGGAGGAGTTGTCTAAGTTTCACAATAGAGTGAGAGAAGATTAAAAAAGCTCGATTCCATCAAAGAAAAGCTAAAGCCTATCAAAGAGAAGGATTTCAAAAGACAACCATGACAGCCAAAGTACGCAACATATACCCTTCTCATTGAAACTCAAGCACACATCTTGGAAGAAGCATTCAACGCGGAAATACTTAAACTACTACCATCAACAAACTCTCATAGCCTAGTCGACCATACCAAAGAATTCAAATACCACTGAAACTATGGTCATACCACAAAAGAATGCATTATTTTGAAGGATAAGATTGAAGAGTTAGTTCAAAGGGGATGTTTAAACGATTTCGTCAAAGGAACTAACTATAACCATGGCGGTTATAGAGGAGGAGGCAGAGGTGGATACATTGGAAACCAGGGCAATAATAATCAAAAACCCACAGGAGAAGGTGAGAAAGGCAATAGGAAAATCTTCCTAGTGTTGTCTGAGGTGTGATCAATACCATTGTCGAGGATTTTATTAGAGAAGGATACAGAAACTCCACCATAAAATGACATCTCCAAACCCTCAAAAGTGTCAACGTAGTGAGAACAGATGACACTTCACCCTAATCTCTACCACTGATCACATTTACAAATGCATATTTCATAGAAAATGACCTAACTCAAGACGACCCAATGATGGTTACAATCATAACAACCGCCTAGGCAATTAGAAAAACTCTAATTGATCAGGGAAGTTTTGCTAACTTTTTATACTGGTTTATCTTTGAAAAATTAGATGTCTCTCATGATTTTATACAACCTCATGAGAAACCTGTAATAGGTTTTGCAGACGAGCAAGTATATGCTAGAGGAAAAATAGACTTGTTGACCATTTTTGGCTTGGGAAAGCTTTCCCAGTCATTGAGGGTTCATTACGATTGGTGAATACAGATGCATCATATAACGTCTTACTCGATAGGCCTACTTTGAACAAACTACGAGCCATCGTTTCTACACCTCACCTAGCAATTAAGTTTCCTTCATTTGCAGGAGAAATCGTCATTATTAAGGCCGATCAGGTTGATGCTTGTGAATGCTATGTGAAAAGCTACAAAATTGAACCATACAACATGGTGAAAAAGACAAACAAAGGGAAAACATTGCTTTTCAATATCAATGCAGTTGTCACCACCCTAGAGGATCTGGACCCTTGATCAGATTCTGGACATCGACAACCAATACCCATTGAGGATGTTAACACCTTTTCGATCGGCAAGGATGTGCATCAATGCACACAAATCGGCAAGCAAATGGAAGATGTAGTGCGAAAAGAAGTAGACCAAGTGCTAATAAACAACACTGACTTGTTTGCTTAGAGCACGTCTGATATGTTAGGCATCAACCCCAACTTCATTTGCCACAAGCTCGCAATTTTCTCTTATGCAAAACATGTAGCTTAGAGAAAGTGCAAACTCAGTGAAAAAAGGTAAAAGCTATGGAAGCAAAAACTATTGAAGGCCAATTTCATTTGTGAAGTAGACTATACCACTTGGTTAGCCAATGTGGTGATGGTTAAAAAACCAACCGGTAAATAGAAGATGTGTGTGGACTACATTGACCTTAACAAAGCCTGCCCCAAAGATGCCTATCCTTTTCCCAACATCGACAGGTTGGTCAATGGAGCATGTGGGTTCAGATTACTCAATTTTTTAAACGCCTACTTGGGCTACAATCAGATCAAGATGTTCTTGCTTGATCATAAAAAACAACATTCATTATTGAAGGAGTCAACTTCTGTTACAAGGTAATGTCGTTTGGATTTAAGAATACAAGTGTCATATACCAAAGGGTCACATATAAAGTTTTCAAATAGCATACCAGAAAGAATGTAAAATTCTATGTTGGTGATATGGTAATGAAGTTACTTTCCTCTTATCAACACGCTCGCGACTTGGTCGAGATTTTTTCATAACTCATAAAACATAACATGAGGTTGAACCCTGAAAAATGCAATTTTGGGGTTGGAGGTAGTAAGTTTTGGCGTTTTATGTTAACCTACAAGGGAATAAAGGCAAACCCAGACAAATTTCAAGTTGTTATAGCAATGAGGAGCCCATGAAATAATAATGAAGTCCAAAAATGGATGGGGAAACTAGCCTTTCTTTTTTTTTTTTTTCTTACCCAAGATGGTAGAGAAGGCAGGACCAGTCTTCAATATCTTGAAGAAATCACATAATGACTTTGCTTGGGACAAGGATTGTGAGAAGAATTCAAGAATTTCTTGGCGACCCCTCCCATTCTACCTTGACCCACACCAAGTGTTGATCTTTTACTTTATTTATATGTCTCTAGTTTGACTATTAGTTTAATATAGATGTAGGAAGTCGATAAAAGACAATTGTCGATCTACTTTACAAGTCAAGCCTTACAGGGGGCTAAACAAAGGTACCAAATGATTGAGAAGTTAGCATTATCATTGGTGAACTCAGCGAGAAGGCTATGCCTATACTTCTAGAGTCATCATATTAAGGTTAAGACCAATCAGCCTATCAGACGGGTTATTAAAAAGTTAAAGCTCATGGGAAGGATGGTGGTATGGTCCATGAAGCTATCTGAATTTGGATTGAAATTTGAGCTGCGAGGACCCATTAAAGTTCAATGCTTAGCTGATTTCATGGCAGATCTTCCCCCCTAAATCAAGCAATAGTGATGCAGGCAATTGGTGGATGCTCTATGTTCATGGAGCCTATAACCCCAAGGGTGGCGGAGCAAGAGTCACCCTTGAGGGACCTAGAGATATCTCACTCAAGCAATCACTGAGGTTTAATTTCAAAACTTTTAACAACCAAGATGAGCAGAAGGCTTTGATTAGAAGATTGAAACTAGAAAAAGAAGTTGGAGTGAGGAAAATCAAATGTAGAAATGACTCCAAACTAGTAAGTAGTCAAGTGAACGAAGATTTTCAAGCCAAGGATACACAGATGCAAAGATACTTTAACATTACGATATGCTTACTCAATTGCTTTGACAAGTACAAGGTCAATCATATTTTCAGAGAAAACAATGATAAAGCAGATGTGTTATCAAAGCTAGCAAGGGATACACATAGCATTCATACAAAAGACACATGTCACATCAAGCATAGATCAAGTCGATATCTTTGCAAGTCAAATTGGTAGTGACTCTTGGATGAGCCCTATATGGAACTATCTGGAGAATGACCAATTGCCAGAGGACAAGATTGAGGCAAATAAGGTAAACATGAAGTCAGCCCATTATATTGTCATTGATGGGGAGATTTTTCGACGATGAATTTTTGGCCCATTGTTGAAATGTTTGAATGAAGATGAAGCTTGCTATGCCATGGATGAGATTCACAGAGGCATCTACGACATGCACTTCGAGGGAGAAACATGGCAGCTCGAGTCCTCAGAGTTGGCTATTACTGGCCAACCATGCATATTGATTGTGTAAAATTCTCAGAGAAGTGTAGAGAATGCCAAAATTTTGACAACCTTTATCTTGCACTACCAAAAAAATTACCCAACATTCTTTCACTGTGGCCATTTGCTTTCTAGGGCATGAACATTCTTAGTCCCTTTCTCGTTGCAAAAGGCCAAATAAAGTTCCTACTAGTGATCGTTGACTACTTTACCAAATGGATTGAAGCATAACCACTTGCTAAGATAACTGCTTAGAATGTGCAAAGGATTACATGGAGGTCATTAATCTATAGACATGGTTTCGCTTATGCCATAGTCACAGATAATGGCACACAATTCATGGAGAAGGGATATGAATAATTCCTATGACAACTTACATTTGGTGTCTTTTGTTGAACATCCACAAACAAATGGGCAAGAAGAAGCAGCATATAAGGTCATCCTAACATAGATGAAGAAAAAATTAAGAAAAGCAAAAGGTGTTTAGGCGGAGGAGTTGCCTAGCATACTATAGGCGTACCACTACACTACATAATCTACAACAAAAGAAACTCCTTCCAAGCTCACTTAAGGTACTGATGCCATGGTCCCTATAGAGGTCGACCAACCTTCAGCAAGAACTCAATTCGAAGAAACACTCAATAATAAGAACCTGGCCAGGGAGCTCGACATGATCAACAAGGTGAGAGATCATGCTCAAATTCATGAAGAAGCTTGCAAATGAAGAGCAGCTCAAAATCATGAATCAAAATTGAAGAGAAAGGAATTCCAAGATGGATATCATGTATAATGGATAAGGGGTGAAGCAAGGAAGGATCATGCCAAAGGAAAACCAACTCCAAACTAGGAAGGACCTTTTAGAATCACTGCAACATTGGAAAATGGGGCATACCGACTTGAAGAGCTTGTTAGAAAGGTTATTTCAAGGACCTGGAATGCAACACACTTAAATCCCTACTTCAGTTGAAAAAACTAGGTGTCGTACTCTTTTTCCTACTTTAGTCTTTTTCCCAAGCAAAATGTAATGCATTTTGACTTAGGAGGTTTTAACAAGAAGAAACTAGGCCACATTGTAAAAGGAATGTAGTATCATTATCATTGAATGAAATCTTTTACATGCAACATCTTTTTATCTTCCATTCATCGTTGATAGCTTATTCATTCCTTAAATCAATTGTGGAGAAATGTCTTACACAAAAATGTGTATTGACCTATTCATGTCTTGCAAAAAATTGTGTATTGACCTATCTATGTCTTGCACAAAACTATGTATTGACCTTACATTTTTATGCAAACACATAGTGACCTTTAAAATTGAGCATGTCGAGTACATTGACATAAAGGTTGAAATATGAAGTCAGATTTTCTTTTCACCACACGATTTCATGTCTTATATAACTCAGCTTATATTTATACAATTTGTTGTTATTTCTTAAATGCTTTAGAAACCCATGAGATCGGGTTTACTCTATATTACTTTACTGTTAACACTTTAGTTAAACATAACTTAAGCATTTAGAAACTTTGTCAAACACTGATCTCATTAAACATTAAACTTAATGTAATATATTTCATACTCTAATATCTTGGTACAGGATAATTTGAAATATAAAATAACTTATTACAACATAAAACCGAAAACCATAATCATCTTAGAAAAACTAAGTCATTGAAGGATTTAAACACAAAACAAAGTTTGAGGTCGCCTCAGCATCATCTGCTTTAGAAATCATCTCATTATCAGAAGCATCCTCAGAACTTTCCATTTAAGACTCTCTCACTAACTCATTGTCCTTTACATCTTTCAATACATTGAATTTCTCAAAATCTATATCAGGGGCGAACGAAGCAAGTTGAGGGAGAGCCTTTTTGAATCCATCTACATGACCCATCATGAAGGCTTGTTGCAGTTACAGCACATGCTTGACACTAGTCTTTTATGTTTATTTCTTTTGATCAATGAGTTGTGTTTGTAGTTTGGAAGTCTATTGACCGACCAAATCTCTCTCTTTTAGTATATTATCTCTCTCTAACTCTAGAGCTTTTTTTCTTTTCTTCCTAAGGAGTTTGTTGATCATTTAAGGCCTTGACAATGTTCTTGGTTTCTGCTAAGTCCTTAACCACAAAATTGATATTCTTGTTCAGACTTTCAAATGCCTTAACAAGCTTTTCATTTTCTACAACCTTCACCGAAACCATCTTCTTATAGTCAACAATTTTCTTTTGAAGACCCTTAATGATCTCAATCTTTCTGATCATAAATGACTTCTTCTCATTGAGGGCTTTGACCAATTTCCTCACATCCTCCAAACTGGCCATGAACTTTGTTTCCATATCAGCATACCTATTCCTCCAATGATAGATGGCAACAACAAATATGTAAATAAAGACTTCTATAGAATCCAAGTTGTTGTCGGCTCCAATGAAGTCCATCATCTGTGAGTCAACCTTTGTAAGCAAATTATCAGTAGTGATGAACTCGGATCCCTTGATGTCGGCATCCCATAACGAAGGAAGATCATAAGTTATAGTCACATGATCAACCCTACACAAAAGGCCTTGATAATGTTAGATCACCATACCCCCACTTTTCTTTTCAGACGAAGTATTCTGAGGAACATCTTTTTCACCTAAGGACATAATTCTACTTTTAAAAACAAACATGCAAGATATAAAAGCAAATGTATGCAAAACTAACATGATTAAAAACTCACTACCTTAGGGATTATGAGGAGTTGGAGTCTCCAAATTCTTGTTACTAACATCAACATTAGTGATCGACTCCTCAATGTTTTGTGGTTGGATCACATCAACATTCCTACCTTTAGTAGTAAGTTCTTCCACATTCGGAGTCTCCTTCTTGTGAACCTCTTGTTGTTGCTTTCTACCTTCCTTTTTTTTCTAGAGAACATCACTCATCCACCACTACGACCTTGGCAGTTTTATACTGAGGTTGTTTTGTTCTGTCACTTGGTTGACCAACCTCAGTAGCAATTGTCTTCCTCTGCTTAGGGTTCACCAAGTCAACAAGTGTTGGTGGTATGTTGGGATTCTAAGATTTTGAAACCACAAACAGTCTTAAAATTGAAATATTTCATGATTCTTGCACATCGCAAAAAGATTTTAAAAAAATAGGTTACTAACAACACTAATCTACACCAATATTCAAAACTTAATAAAAAGCTTACCCTTCAAAGCTTCTTCAACATCGCCACTATAAGGCAAGTTAAGGACTGCCTTGATATTCGTTTTCCTTGGAAACCCCATAATTATGTTAATATCTCGCCTATCCTAGGGAGACAGTGATGGGCTTTCCCGAGATTTGAACCTTTATGGAATTCTTGCCAATAGAAGGGGAATCTCCTAGTTTCTCCACCAAGTTTATAGAAAGGACTTGTGTGATCAGGATAAATTGGGTTCGATTTAATCTTATGAAAAGGAGTCGTGAATTTCTTCCAAGACGAGTTGAACAAGGTGAACAAAGACCCTTGTGCACCCATCATGGAAACCCACCCAACCTTCCCATCCTCACTTGCCTTAACCCAATAAAAGTACAAAAAATTGTTGACAATAGGAGGGATATTTAGATAATAGCAAAGAGTTGAGAATGTTTTCATAAAAGCCTAACTATTTGGATGAAGTTGAGTAAGAGCAACATTCATCTCGGTTAAAACTTCGCACTCAAAATAATAATAAAAGGTTTACAAATATGTCCAAATCCTTGAACATATCTTCACACACATAAGTGAATCAGGCTAGCCTTTACTAGCACTGAGGAAATCCTATTTACTAGAAAGACAATGATCAACAATAACCTAATCAGGATTATTGTGGTAAGCTAGATTTACCTTATTTCGAAGGTATGCAATGAATTTGATATTTTGAAAGAGAATAATAAACTTCAACCTCACCAATGACCCAAGTGTACCCAAGAAGAGTGATAGAGGGAACTATTTTTTCTTGTTAGTCCTTCGTGACTTAGAATCATCTTTGTTTTTATTTTTTTTGGTTTTCTTAGTCTTCTATTTTTACATGAGGACCCACAATATCTACACCCCCCACCCCACCACATCACCACCTCATCCATTTTCCTAAATGGCTCAAAGACATCCAACTTAAAAATCTCCCATTTTAGGATCAACTAAAGTCGGTCCAACTCATTTCTTCAGATATATATATATATATATATATATATATATAATCCACCACATATTAACCTCATACTTAAAGTCATAATGTAAACAACACCCGACTAGTGACTTCATGTCGCCTCCTTGGCATAATTCATGTTGTCTTCAAGCTCTATCGTCTTCATCAGACTCAAAACTTGAGAAACTTATGTGTTTTGCGGGATTTATCAGTAATCAACACCCATCACTTCACTCCACTAGCAATTATCACTCATCAGCACAACATCCTCACTCATCAGCACAACATCCTCATGAATGTCATTGGCAATTACTACATAAGATGTTGCCTTCCCCTATAGAAGGAGACATATTATTCTATTCACCTTACGAACCAAAACAAACATTAAATTAGCATCAAAGTCTATTTTCAAATACTCTACCTACCATTGAAAAAGGAGATCGGAAGGACAAATAAAAGATTACTTGCAAATTTGAACTTAATAAAATAAGATGATAACTATAGAATAATTGTTACGTTTGAGTGAATGAGAGAAAAAGTCTTTAAAAAAATAAATTTATTATCTAAATGATTATCACTTTGTTATAAATTATTCTAGATTGCAATTCGACCACAATTTCTTGTAATGTCAAAGACCACAATTCAAAACCGTACTTTATGAGTTCGTCTGTTCACACTTCACATTACTCATTGATTTTGTAACATTTTTACACAAAATTATGTGCTTTTTGACGATGTAAATATTATGATAGTTTTTAGAAAACTAGAACTAATGAAATTAAGACTAGAACATACGAATTTTGCTCTTACGCGAATGTGCTTACCAATAATTAAGTTTGGTGAACCCTACTTAATTTTTAATAGCTTTTCACTTTTCTAACGTGAAGGCAAAGCCACCGGTCACCGGCGGGCGATATTGCAATTATTATCCTTCCTATCATTTATTATCATCAATATTGTGCAAAAGAATTAACTTAACTGTGTTAGAGCAGAAAACAAAATAAAGAATTAGAAATAGTAGTAGCTTTCAACCAGAAAGAAGGTGAATGAAATTGAAATGTTTTTCAAATTTTTTAATTTACAATGACAACGCAACCACATAACAATGACCCACCAAACTTACCCACCCACCGCCTTTCACGGCTCCCGATTCGCAACACCCACGTCACACGGGTCAATGATCCGACCCGCGTTTCGTATCCGTTATCCATCACCACCAACTTGATAAACACGAAATTACCATAACACCCTTCGTTTGTTCGGTTCAGATCTTCTCGAGCTTCTCGCCCCTCACCACCGGATTCGCCTTCGCGATCTGCTCCCTCCCCATCCCCTTGAAGTCGAACTCGCACGCGTGCTGCTCCGGGTAACGGTGGGTCCCGCACAGCATCATCCCGCACCGACACTTGAACCCCGTTAGCCCCACGCGCCGCCTGCACGTCATACACCGGTTCTGTTGCGGCGCCTTAACCTCCTCCGCCGCGCGTGGCGCGTCATCAACCACCGCCGATGCCGGATCTACCGCCGCCGACGAAGACGACGGCTGAGAAATCACCGCCGGTGGCGGTGAAGGAACAAGCGACTGATTGAGAACCATCTTGGCGTTGGAAGATTGGTGCTCCTTGAGCTGGAAATCGCGGTAGCACTTGGAGCACATATTCTGCGTGGCAGGGCTGCCAAAGAAACCACAATTGTTGGCGCAGAAGCGCGGTGCCTGGCATCTGTGTTCCTCCGCCATATTTTTCCCTCGATACCTGAAACGAGATCGGAACCGATCCACCGGTGAGATCACAAATTTCAAAACCCTAAAATAAAAGCAGAGAAAATAGATAAAAGAAAGAAAGATTGAGATTATTTTTGTTATTACCGTTAGGGAGAAAGATGAAAGATGAAAGATGAAAGAAGATGATGATTAAGGTTATGGAAATGGAAAATCGAGGGAGAAATGAAAAGGGCGAAAGGGAGAGGTTGGTGGTTATAAGGGAAAGAAAAGAAAGGGAATCAGTCTAGAATTTGAAGGAAAGTCCCAAAGAAAAGAACCTCCACACGCACACGACACACCAACGAAACGAAAATTCCAGATACGCTTTCTTCTTCTCTATCTAATTCTTTTTTTCTCGGTTATTTTGGATTTTCTATTCGTTTGTTTGTATTCTGTAACCAAACGGAGCGCAACAACGCGTCTATTGTTACGCGTTAGCGAAACGGTCTTTTTAAGGACGCTCTTTCTCTCTCTAGGTTTAGCCGAATAGGGTCATGATTCGGTATCTTCTCGAAGCCGTCTACGCTACGCTACTTCTTTTTCTCAAATTATTAATTATTAATCACTATATTATGCTCCTCAATTGTTATTTAGACAAAGTAAAAATCATTTATTTGTTGAATTGTAAAGAAAATATTGAATAATTTTATAATATATTTTTTATTAGTATTTCTTAAATTAATGAATCATTTATTCTTCTGTATATTATACTCACTAAGTATGAATTAAAAGTCATTTTGAGAAAAAAATCTAATGCAGTATTAATTTTCTAAAATAATATTTATTTTAAAATAATTTAATATTTTTTTTCAAAACTGTCGTATAATCTGAAATGTAAAAATAAATTTAATAATTAAAAAAGTAATATAGAATTATAGAAATGAAAGAAAGGAAACGTGGTTTGCACTTCTTTAGAATAAGAAGTATATTCAATGAAGATTTTAAAAAATTATTTTAACAACTCATGAAAATTTTAAAAGATTTTGTAAAAATATAATGAGTTTTTAAGATATTTTTAAACGACTTTTACAATTAAGATTTTGTAATTCATATTTTAGTTGATTTACAAAATATAAATTTATAAAATTTAAAAGGACATTATGAATTTTTAAAATTTTAAAAAAGTTGATTACTTTTTAAAAAACATTAAAAATTATTAATAAAGATTGTAAATGTTGTCAACATTTTAAATCAAATTCATCTTATACAGAAGAAATCAAAACCTAACATATTTACAAGTATATTAAATTTGTTCTCTTTCAATTACCAATTATGTTAATTATATAAAGTTATATAACACAATGTCTATTAATAGTATAAATATTTGTAGTCATTCTCATAACAATGATTTCATCAAACAAAAAATATGCTAACAACTATTTCAAATTTTATTTATATTTTGTTTTACTTATACATAACTCAATTTCTTATGTTTGTTAAAATTATATATTTCTCATGTTTATATATATTCACGTTAATTTATTTATATGTATAGATACTTAGTCAAGATATTCTCCAAATTCAAAAAATTGAAAAATGTTCTCATATCATATGTTTTAAGGTATATACCACTTTTAACAAAGAGACAATCAATTATATGTGATGAAAAAAAACATATCAATTTGTAGAAAAATAAAGTCTTTTGAGATTTCAAGGATTTGAATAAGATTATTTAATGTGTATTTTTTCATAAAAAATCTCATGAATCCAATAAAATTTATCTTCAGAAAAAATTCATCAAAATTTATGTATTTTAAATATCATAAGACTTTTTTATGTTATAAAAAAGTTTAATTGAATTTTAACTGACTTTATTGAATTTTTTTAAAAAAATTAATAATCTTAATTAAATATGTCAAGACTTTTAAAAAAAATCTTTTAAATTGAAATTATAATTAAATACATCATTTTACTTTTCCTAATTGTAGTAAGGTAGCAACATTAATCAATGATTTGTCTTAAAATTATTTATTATAAAATTGAAATAATTAAGCAGCAGGCCAATTTCGACCGTTTGGACAGTGAAACATTCAGTGCCGCGCGGATAAGGACAGAATCCACTGGATATGAAGCACCGAGACTGACCCTTGAACCCTGTGATATTTTTCCTCTGAAATTTTTAAAATGACACTGCTTTACCTAAATATAATATTAGATAAAATATATTTTTTAATTAATATTATATTTATTTTATCTTATGTTCAGTTTCTAATTTTTTTAATTATTTATTATGATTTTATATTTCTAACAATTAAAAAGGGAGAAAGATGAAAATTATATTATATTATATTTTGAATAATTAATTATTTTTGTCTTTAAATATGTAAAGGTTGATAAATTTGTTCCTAAATATATAGAGATTGATAAATTATTTTATTAACAGTAATGGATAAATAAATTTTTTGTATTTTTATTTATTTTCAAGTGCTAGAATTTGAATTTTATCTTAATTTATTAAAGTTTTACACATTTAAAAGTAAAAATAATTATTTATTCTTTTCTTTATTTAAAAAAAAAGGAAAAGGGTCTGACATCATGGATGCATTGTATAGTGTATACAAGTCCTTTTGAAATTGACCAGTCCAATGTTATTTGCCTCGAAAAGTGGTTCTTAAACATAATATTGTTGTCAACTGGGAAATGTGACCCCCCATTAAACCCATTTTACGCACTCAAACGAGCAAACAATAGAGGTGACAAAATACAAAGGAGGTGCTACCAACAACATAGAGACTAGAGAGAAATTTAACCGACATACTACATTACGTGAATTTTAAATTTTTAACGATGTCTTTTTTGAAAAAATATACATAATTTTATTTAATCATGTTTTTTCTTCAACTATTAGTAATAGAAAGTTATATATTTAATGTGTGTTTGATTTGTATTCAACCTAACATTCAAAACACCTCAACGGACTTGTATCTTCTTGTTTTGGGTTAACTTT
Source organism: Glycine latifolia (assembly GCA_013407115.1). NCBI lineage: Eukaryota > Viridiplantae > Streptophyta > Magnoliopsida > Fabales > Fabaceae > Glycine > Glycine latifolia. Next base: position 26,077,697 of record CM023952.1, on the reverse strand, counting down.
CAGTTTTAGCATTTTAAACAAGAAAATAAACACACTCTTAAAGATTTACATATGACTTTATTAATTTTTAATAATTTTGAGTTTCAATAACTGATTTGTTTTTTAGTCGACCTCCACGCTAAGTTGTTGACTACTATGGTTTAGCCAATGTTGTTATTTTTTTGAAAAAAATATTATAAGGTTTAAAATTTATAATGTTTTCTGGTTAACTTTCATTTAGCATATATTTTATTATTTTTTGATAAATTAAAATTTTGATTATGTATTGTATGAAAATTGACCTGGATCATGATTATGTTACAATAAAAAAATTCCTAAAGTTGACAATTGCCAACCTTTTGTTGTGCCACAGTAGTGTCGATTGTTACCGTCTAATGGGGTGGGAAAAGCACACGATAAATAGCAAGCAAATAGAAAAAAAAGAGGAACAAACAAATAGAGGAACACTCACAAACAAAAAATCTCACTCTCCCTTACTTCAAAATAGACAATAACACAATACCAGGTGAAGGCTGGCGACTCAACAGCTATCCTTTTGATCTCTTGTTCGCATTGTAGCAACCTTTACAAGCATTTCTGTGACAACTTTGCAGCGAGGAAACATGTTCCAAGAGACATAAAGAAGAATAAAGAAACATAAATATCTCATTATTTTAAACATCTTTTTTTTTATCACATTATAAATCTTGATATTTATATAAAAAAAATAAATTAGGTGTCAAATAGCACATTAGACGTTCATGTAACATTTTTCAAAAGAATAATGACTTAGGATGAGATTTAGGCTTTAAAAGACCAAAACAGGTTTCCCGCCACATTTGGGCCATAGGCACAAAGGCTTGACTTATAACAGAAATGCAACAACCCAAAAATCCAACGCAACAATTCTTAGAATCTTTATTTTATTTTATTTAGAACATTTAATTACAAAAAAATGCATTTTAAAATTTTGTTCCTTTTTCAAAATATTTGTTTAAGTAATAATATAAAAATAATTTTTATAGCGTCATATATAATACAGTAAAGGAAAATTAGAATTGAGGTATTACATAATACACAAGTAAATACATAAATAAAAGTCTTGTTACATAACAAAAAGAGGTTTTTGCTAGATCGACAAAACATGAAAAAAATGAAAAGAAAGTGGAAGAAGAAGCAAATTCACTAGAAGAATAAATGGGGTATCAGGAAAGGGATTGTTTTGGCAAGTGCTAGGGGATTTGATCACATCATGGCTGAAACAAATTGACAAGTCTCGATACAACCGCTAAGGAATGGTTTGTCTTTCAACTCATCCATGTTTTAGTCTAGTTCAAGACATTTATAATTTTTTGGTTTCAAAACATTTTTCACTACTGCAATTTAGTACTTTTTTGTTTTCATTCCTACAAATTGTTTATTATTTATTTTAATCCTTGTAAAAAAAATCATTTTTAAAGCGTTTTAGATATCATTTTTAAATTGTTTAAAACACTTTTTTATTATTCAAATTGCTATCTAAAGTATTTTAAGAATGAAAAATAAAACAAATACATTTTACAAGGACCAAAATAAAAAAAAATTGCAAGGGCAAAAACAAAAAAAAAGTACTAAATTACATGAACGAAAAATATATTTAAGCCTAATTTTTTGGTAGATGGTGTTTCAATCATTTTTCACGTATACTTAGAGAGAAGAACCAAGTCGTTGATTGTTTAGCTAAGGATGACTTGGGATTGGATTGGATATAATTTCCCAGTTCCCTCTAGATATTTTGTCTTTCTATTTGTTGGTTGATGCCTTGCATATAATTATATAAATTTTATAGAGGCTTATGAGAGGTTTGTTTTTTTTGCCCCTTCCTTTCACAAAAAAATGAAGAAGAAAATAAGAAAAGAGTGAGGCAGGAGAGAAGAGGAAATGTTTAGGAGGAAAGGGGTATAATAGGAAATAGAAAAACCAAAAACTTTGGGGTCTGGAAAGAGAAAAAACGGGCTATCAAATCATGGGCCTTGTTTGGTTAACATGTTAAGCAACAGCTCAATTTATATTTCAGTCCCATCTCCAAAGTCCAGTGGTTTCCAAAATATTTCAAACATGGGCATACAAAATTTTAATATGTGAAAATTATGGTTATATATAAACTAAAAAGGATAATCAAAATTGTCCATACATATACTACTACTAGATGATGTACATGCTTTCTAATCATTATAAAAACCATAATTTATACTATTAATAAATCAATAAATATAAATTAGTTGTATTATCCTCAATGACTATAAATTCAATCAATGTAAAATATATATACATGGATCACACCAACCATGAGAAGTCTAAAGTTTTAATTATAATGGTTTCAAATCAATAAAATCAAATAAGGATGAAATTTTTAACAATATTATTTACCACATTAAATAAGTCATAAAATTTGTGTCTAAACCTACACGTTTTTTTATCCTTTATGCTCAAATCATATTTTTGACTAGTCCGATTAATATGGTTACTTTAAAGAACTAATTATTCACTAATACTATGTGATATAATTGACATATAATCACCATATCCAATGAAATTTATCTCTGCCTCTGTCAATAGATATATTTTGAGAAAGATTAAATTTTTAAATAATAATTTTTAATATATTAAAATATTAGTTTTTAACTCTCAACTTAATACTTGTTAGTTATAAAATAAAATAAAAAAACAAGTTTCATTGGAGATGAGGTGAAATATGAATGTAGTAGATTGAAAATAATAAATTTGTGCGCTGCCATTATTTTTTTGACTATATTCTAGCATTGTATTAATCATTATAATTTGAGAAACTATATTTAAAACTTCAATCAATGATATATTTGTGGGGTTTGATCAAAAGGGGTAATTTCATTTAAAATTTATCAAATGGGAGTAATTTTTTAATTAATATCCAAATAAAGGTAAGTTGTAGAGATTTTTACGACTTTTCGGTATGAAGTAGTAAAAAATTAACAACTTCGACCTTTTTTTAAGTGAAGTCTTAAAGACTTCAACGGCTTACAATTTTTTTTAAAACTTTTTATATGAAATCGTAAAATTTATAAAGACTTTAAAGTCGTTCTAATTTTTTAAAAATTATTTATTTGAAGTAGTAAAATGTGTAACGACTTCAAAGTCATGCTAATTTTTTATATTTTAAATTAGTTTTGAACAACTCTAAATTACTTTTAATTTATACTTCTGTATATTATTTTTTTTAATATTTTCTATATTTTTGTTACTAATGTTAAGGATTATTATTTGTTTTGTAAATTAGAAAAAATAATGTAAGCAAAAGACTTAAATTTAAATAAAAAAGTACTACATATATTTGTTTGATAAAAATATTAATAGTGGAGTAATGTCCCACAACGAGTTTTTCTGGATATATGTCATGATCTGTCATCTTGTTGCACTTAATTTATTAGTGGTTGTTGTCCTCTTGTTCTATGATATTTTCCTCCTTTTGTTCTAGGATGATCAGGTGTAATCATTTGTCGTTGTTGAGGAACATCATCACCACCATGACCATCATCATTATTGGTGTTCTCATCATCTTCCTCCTCATCCTCATGATCCATGTCATGCATTTGAGTAGGTAATGATGGATGATAACAAGAGCTCGATGGTAATGAATTGTATGCAGATGACAAAGTGTTGAAAGTGGTAGCAAACATTTGTGAGTATCATTCAAAAAGATTTGAGGTAGAAGAAACTTGAAGTGAGTATTGAAGCACATATAATGAGACTTTTGGTGTTTGAAAACTTTGTTCACATCCTTGAGGCATATATCCAAAAACATGTATTAGAGGTACACTAGGTTCAACATGTGATTGATGGTGGTGATGGACAGGATGATACTGAAAATTAAGAATTATCAAGTTAGAAATAATAATAATAATAATTTATGAAAATTCTTAAGTAAACTTACAACCTCAGTAGATGGTGTCCCATCACACGATATATATCATCTAGCTCAACATATATATCATTGCATGTATTCTGAATTTTCATGCAAAATACCATAGTGAACTTCACCTTGAACAATATAATCATTCTAATGATTCCATTTGTTAATCCAGTAGCAATGATGGTAAGGCCAAAAAATATTATTTTCCCTCTCATATCTATGTCGTGGAGTTTATCTAGATTTTGTGGGTCATTTGGAATATTTTGTCAACAGTCCAAATTGTCAGATTGTCTCATGACTTTATCTACTACATGTTATTCTACAATTGCAAAACATATAAGAGGTACTTTTGCACAAACAATCATATCCCTCAACATTATTAATTAATTGTCTTATTTAAGGTTCCTCATAAGATGTCCACAAGAATTGCAAGATATATATTATTATTGTCACATTTATTAATGAATAAGAAACACAAAGAAATACTTAATATAAATAATAAAAAATGAATCTCATTCATATGTAGTCTATCAAGTATGATGTGTATAAGTCTGATTATATGGGTAAGTGTTGCATACTTGGCAAGTGCACCGATCGTTCCAAGTAATAAGATGATAAGTAGAATACCGTTCCCACGAGAATTGAGACACTAATGTTATCACAACTAATATCTTTAAATCGAATTAATAAACTTTGAAGAAATTTGGTTTATATCTTGAATTTAAAGTAATTAAAAATAAAACAAAGAATTAAGAAGACTCCAAACACAACGTTATTTGGATTTATGGGAAATATGAGAGAGAAGTTGTAGTCAAGACACACACACTGTTTTGATCCCACCTTATTTAATTAGATTGATTATTACCTTCAATTATACTAATTATTCAGATAATATCTCTTAACATGAATAATTGTTAAAGACTAATTCCTTAGTAACTTTAACCCTCTAACCCAAGTAAAAACTCTAATTCCTTAGTGATTTCCCTTCGATTAAGCATTAAGTGAGAAACACCAATTCGTCTACAACCATACACCCTTATTCCTAAGTAATGTAATAATTGTTATTCCATCTTTGTCAGAAATTAAAGCCCCAATATTCCTATTGTGAACCCTAACTCTCAAAACTTTATCAAAGTGATCAATTTCAATAAAGATATATAACTCTTTTAACACAAGATGAAATAAAATAATCTAGTATAAAAGATTCATAGAATTCAATCCAATAGCAAATGAGTTCACATTAGGTTGTGGCATCAACTACAATGAAGAACTTAGCCAAGTCTATTCATGCTTGACTTCAATAGTATGAATTACAGTTATCTAGGTTAAGAAAAGACAAGAAGAAGAAGAAGAAGAAAAAGAAAAAGAAGTAAACCTCTTCAATCTTGATGCTAACTCCTCTTGCCCTAGCTTCTTTCAATCTTCCCCAAAGCTCTTCCTTTGCTTTCTCTGTTATCTTTCTCCGTGTGGAACCTCTACGTAACCTTTTAAGCCCCTATTTATACTTAGGGTGTAAAATCCCTTAGTATTCTCCCAAACTCGTGCAACAGAAAACATTATTTTGACATCATGTGTCGTTGGCGCTAATGGTGTGGCTCATGGCGCTGATGGCGTGAGCTGGCAGTGGAAATTCTCTAATTTAATTCCCTGGCGTGACTAGCGCCACATCTCACGCCAGTAGTGTGAGATGGCAGTGAGAAATGCCCTATTTTAGTGTCTTGGCGCGAATGGCGCTGATGGCGCCAGACTCCAGATTTTTCTTCATCTTATTTTCTTTGATTTCCTGCTATAAAATTGCACAAAATGAGATATAATGTGAATTGGAATAATTTAATCAAAACATTCACAAATAAGGTCACTTATGGTTCCATTATAATCGATTCTTGCTTCTTTTAACTTGAAAAACATTATATGCTAGACGCATATCAGTAAGAATGTTTGTTTGGCTCATCGGCCGAGACCACTTTCGTACAAGAGAAAATCCAAGTCCTTGTTGTACTTATTCAACAGACAGGTCATCTATGTGTGGGGTAATTAATTTAATGTGGTCCATGCCTATGATTGTAACAACAACAAACATCCTTCGGTACCAATTTGTAAAGGCTTTACGACCCAATCTAGAGTTCGAAAAAAGGAAGCTAATACTACTGCACCTCAACTATAATGACTTGTCCTGTAAAATTTGCTAACAAAAGGAGATACATAAAATGAACTCTTGCCTCTTATGTATCTGACATCAAACATTCGCCCATGAGCATCATGATATGAGCTCTAGCATGGTTTGCAATCACAACATCATCAACATCAACAGGAAGTTCTTGAAAATTTTGCCACAACAAGGTTAAATAAATCATTTTTCCTTTGATATACTTATCAGGTGGAATGTCCCCTAATAAAGCCTGACAAGCAAGACATACATCACTAGTACTGACACCAACTACAGGCAGTTCGTCTATCTTGAGGCCTAGCTGCAAAACCACATCTTCTAAAGTTTTGGTTGCTTCCCCATGTGAAAAATGAAATATGTATGTTTCTGGTCTCCAACTTTCAACCAATGCACTAACCAAATACTAGTTAATATCAATTTGCCCAATAGTTATAACACGACCAAAACCAATTTAATTTATTAAGTTTTTCACATGATTATCTATTTGGTCCAAATGCGTAAAAAAATATACAAAATCACACCTTGAATGGTCTCTTCACCTTTCCACACTTGATAGGAAATATGATTATGTTGTAAGCGCAACAACGAGCCACCAATAGGTCCAGGTTATGCATGTGTCATTGCTTCACCCAAAAAAATAAGAGCTTGCAAGAAAGATGAAAAAAGTGGGATGTGAGAAAGAGAAACAAGCTCCACAATAGCAAAAGAAGAATGAAAGAGGTGGGATGTGAGAAAGAAGGTCCAACATGAAAAAAGTAGCCTTTAGTAGTGAAGTGATTCATTCACGTGATGGCAAATATGTCATGCATTTGTCATTTGTGATAGGGAATCTCATGCCTTTGTGTTTAGTGTGAAAGAATCTCATGTCTTTAGTATTGTACTTGATTGGGCTTCACATAAATAATTTTGTGCCACATGGTAAGTTGAACGTGTAGGTTTGGTTTTTCTTGAACATGTAGGCTTAGTGTTCTCAACATGGTTTTCACAAGCTTCACTATTGAAGGAAGGAAGAATATTCAAGGTGCAGGATATTGTCATCTGATATGTATTGTCATTTTAATACTTCATATCATGCAAGCTAAGATTCTTCATGCATGTGCTTGACAATATTCGCGTATGAGGCTGCATTATTCGCATTCTGCATGTTTCATTGCATGTTCCACGACTTCAAAGTCGTAGCATATAGGTCATGACTTTAAAGTCGTAACACATAAGTCTTTGATGCCACACGACTATAAAGTCGTAAGAAAGGTCATGACTTCAACACAAAAGTTGTAAGATAGACCATGACTTTAAAGTCGTGAGATAGGCCACAAATTTAGGGCTTTAATTTGTGGAGGACTTTAATTACTTTGAAGTCGTGCTAACCCTACGACTTTCATCACCATTATAAAACATAATGCCTAGCACTCAAGCTTGCACTTGTAATCTTCTCCATCTTCTCTCCAAGCACATTTTCCATACAAGCCATTATACATATTTTTACCATTTTTCTGGTATGTTTTCATTTAACATTAGATGTCCATAAATTATTCATATTTTTACTGCTAAATAACATTTTTATTTGTTCACAAATGTTTGGTGAAGAACTCATAATAAGGGATAATGTTAGTGACTTTAGTGATGAGGATCAAGAGCACAATGTTCACAAAAGTGGAGAACCAAGCAATCAAATTCAATGTAGCTCATTTTCATATTTTGAAACTATTAATAGCTAACTTTCAAAAGATTTACAATTCTCAAATCCTTAACAAAATAGAGGGAGTGGTAGTACAAATGTCTCTTATGATCTTTATGAAGACATGATATTTGAATCAAAACAAGCAACTGTGAATGCCATTAAGCAATTTCATTTTCTACATTCATTTAATTATGATGTAGAAGAGAAGAATAGTGACAAGTATATTAAGTGTATACAATATGGTAATGAATGTCATTGAAGGGTGAGAGCATCTTTCAGCAAAATACGCAGGAGATGAGAGATAAAGAAAATAAATGGTATTTACACTTGCATAACTTTACTCATATCTCAAGATCATGTTAGGTTAGACTTATATGTAATTACTCATAATATTGTTGACTTAGTGAAGACAAAGTCGGGTATCCCAATCAAAACCTTGATTGCAGACATGCTACAATGCTTTGGTTATACTGTGACATACAAAAAGGCAAGGACAACCTAACAGAAAGCACTTGAAATTGCATTTGGAGGTTAATAAGAATCATATAGTTATCTGCCTACGTGGATGACAGTTGTTCAACACCTTGTACTAGTTACAATAGTTAGATACAAAACATCCAATTCAATGTAGGATGGTGATGATGACTCTTCTAAGGTGGTTTTTAATCATGTGCTTTGGGCTTTTAAGCCATGCATTGAAGGCTTTCAATATTGCAAGTATATTGCACATTTTTTACAGGAAAATATCATGGTACTTTGTTGACTGTCATTGCACAAGATGATAATGGAAACATTATTTTCACTCGCTTTCACAATTGTTGAGAGCGAGAACAAAGATGATTGGATGTGGTTCTTGCATTATTTGAGGAGATATGTCACACCTTAACCAAATTGGTGCATTATATCAGATAGGGAAATCGATTTGCTAACAACTTTGTGATCATAATGAGTTGGGTGGACTAGTTCGGATGTAACTTTTGTGTACTGCATTAACCACATTGCATCAAATTTTAATAACGAGTTTAAAAATGTTGACTTAAAAAACATGTCATCAATATGAGTAAAATTATAAGCACTTCATGCCTTAAATAATTTATTTTATTACGTGCTTAACATATTTATTACTCATTGCTTTGTGTTTTGTGATAGGATATGAAATGAGGAAACCACAATTTGATGCAAAGTTGGTTGCAATGCGATCAAAGTTTCAACAAGCAGCAAATTGGTTGGACCAAATTCTGAAAAATAAATGGTCTTAGGCTTATAATGGAGGAAAACAGTATGAGCATATGATTATCAACCTTACCGAGTGTATGGATTCTGTTTTGTACGTGCTTAACATATTTTTTACTCATTGTTTTGTGTTTTGTGATAGGATTTGAGATGAGGAAACCATGATTTGATGCAAAGTTGCTTGCAATGCGACAGAGTTTTGACAAGCAGCAAATTGGTTGGACCAAATTCTCAAAAATAAATGGACTTAGGCCTATAATGGAGGAAAACAGTATGAGCATATGATTATCAACCTTGCCAAGTGTATGAATTCTGTTTTGAGAGGAACCCAAACATTGCCTATTACTGCCTCACCCAAGGAAAAATTTAATGAAATAAATGACTTGTTTGTTACTAGTGGGATGAAAATCATGAATATGATAAATGCATGACATAGGTACTCCAAAGAGATATATGTCATGATGCAAGAAAATCGACGGACTACGTTTGGATGTACATTTGGGAGGCATGGGAGTTTGAGATTCAAGAGATTGCAAATACCTGACTTGGGTGACAAACAATGGCACACACTGCCAAAATGATTGGTGGTGTGATTGTGGGAAATTTCAGACACTTCGAATTCCTTGCTAGCATGCAATTGCATCATGTGCTTCTTGCAATTTAGAATGTGATGACTTTGTTGACCCCTGCATACAAGTTGCAAAATATTTACAAAGTTTATCAACATCAATTTCATTCCCTTGAAAGTTAAGATAAATGACCTTAATATTTGAATCCATATTTTATGTTTAATCATTTTAAGTGACGAGACACATTGGAAAGGCCAACTACTAGTCGTATACATAATGAAATGGACAAACCAATTCCAAATAGGCCTAAGAAATGCTCATTGTGTAAAATTGAAGAACATAATCGTAATAAATGTTCATATAAGTAAATTGACGATTAATATTGTTTATACTTTTCAGTTTTATATTTGTGTTTAATTTGTATTGTTCATTTTATATTAATTTATTGTGTTGTTTTTATTTTAACAACTACTTCTATTACTAAATTATTTTTTGTTGTTAATATTAAAATAATTTTATCAAATAAAATTAATTAATAATACTATTCAAAATCATTAGTTTACTTAATGATAATGATAAATGTAAAAATTAATTAAAAAATATTTTAAAAGAATTCAATATTGTTTGATAAATTTTAAGTTAATATTATTTGTTAATATTAATAACAAAAATATAAAAAACATTGAAACAAAAATGTCTAGAAATTAAAACAAGTTTGTCATTTAAAATTAATTTTAAAATAAAAAAATAGAATGACTTTAAAGTCATTATAAATTTTATGACTTTATATGTATATTTAAAAAAAAAATAAAGTTATTGGAGTTTTTATGACTTCACGGAAAATAAAATAAAAAATCAAAATTGTTAATATTTTAAAATTTCATACTCAAAAGTTATAAAAATTCCTACGATTTATTCCTATTTATGTATTAATTCAAAAATTACCTCTATTTAGTAAATTCCAAATGAAATTATTCCCTTTAGGTCAAATCCCCACCCATTCTACTAATTTAATTTAATGGATGGTTTGACTATATTCAAATAGAGAAGAATAAAAAATTTTCAAAATTCTTTTGTCATTCAAAATTTTATGTGTTTCACACTTTTATTATTATTTTAATTTTATATTTCTTTTCAATATTTTTTATTTATTTTACACAACAAAACTATAGTTAAATCTGAGTTAGGATTATCTTGTCTTCAATGAAATTATTGCTGTATGGAAAGGAATAAATAAACTTGTCCTCTCCTCTTTAACAAACTTAATAGTGTCACAAAATTATTGCGGTCTACCTTTTTAGCTTACATAGCTACATCTAATGTCGCTGCACTGGTGTGTCACAATTATAATCACAAACTTATGCAACCAAACAAACAGTATACCAACTCACTATTTATTTGAAAATGTTATCAAATGATAACAATTATTGTAATATTTAAAATTACTAAAACTAAATTAATTAAGGTTTATCAATTTTAAGAATTATATCAATATTCATACATTTAAAATCTAAATTAAAAGTGTAATTAATGTGGACTGTCAATATTATTTTATATGATCAATCAATAAAAATTAATCTTTAATATAGTTTTTAGAATAATTATTATAAAAATCAATTACATTTATAATTATTTATGATCAAATAATAATATAATTTTTTGCACTGCAGTACATATATTATTTATGTCCAAATTAATTTAATACTACAAGTTTATAGACTAATTAAAAATATTATTTAAATAAAAATAAATTTTAAATATATTAAATTAAATGAATTACATTAAAGCATATAATTGCCTGATTAAGCCTAAGTATAGTTGTAAAACATGGATTACACAGTTCGTCACTTTGACATACAACAAAAAAAGGAACGATTTTACTTTTGAATTTAATTAAATGTATTAATAATATAAATATTTTTGTATTATTATTATTATTATTATTATTTAATAACATGTTATAATAAATATTAAATTTATCAATTTTATAATAATGACTTTAAATATTATATTTAGCATAAATTTAATTAGTTAATAATACATGAAGATTTTTTAAATTTTATATTGAATAAAAATGTGTTATTGTTTTTTTTGAAAATAATGAAATTAAAACTTAAAATATTTTATGCAAAGTATCCAAATTTCTTAGCACTGATCAGTCCTAGTAAGTTTGTCATTTTTTCTTTTTAAAGTGATTGATAAAGTAGAAAATGCATTTTAAAAATCAAATCAAAACTCAACGCATTAGGTGATAGCCTTAGCCACCACCCTATGGATGGAAATTTTACACAAAAAAGAAGCTAAACGTGTATTTTTGGGACACCAAAACCAAAACATTGGGTTTTCTTTTTCTTTTTCTCTCTTTTCCGCTTATGTCCTTGAATTTCCGATCAATTCCGATTCCAAGAACTAGGGTTTCGAAATCGACCACACCTTCTCCCTCTTTCCCCAACACACACGATCGCGATGCACCTCTAGGATTTCTCCCTGTCCCTGGTTCGAAATTTCGATTCTCGTACATGCCATCGGTGGTGACCGGAGGAGCAAGACGATGTATAGCAATTTCAAGGAGCAAGCCATAGAGTACGTGAAGCAGGCCGTGCAGGAAGACAATGCCGGAAACTACGCGAAAGCGTTCCCTCTCTACATGAACGCCTTGGAGTACTTCAAGACGCATCTCAAGTACGAGAAGAACCCTAAGATCAAGGAAGCCATCACGCAGAAATTCACCGAGTACCTGCGCCGGGCCGAGGAGATTCGGGCCGTGCTCGACGATGGTGGCCCCGGCCCAGCCTCCAACGGGGACGCGGCGGTGGCTGCAAGGCCCAAGACCAAGCCGAAGGACGGGGAAGGCGGTGGCGACGGCGAGGACCCCGAGCAGGCCAAGCTCCGGGCCGGGCTCAACTCGGCCATCATAAGGGAAAAGCCCAACGTGAAGTGGAACGACGTCGCAGGGTTGGAGAGCGCCAAACAGGCCTTGCAGGAGGCTGTGATTTTGCCTGTGAAGTTCCCTCAGTTCTTTACTGGTGAGTGAGGATGATGAGTTGCATTTTGTTGTGCCCGACTAGTGTGAAGATATTTTTTTCTTCTGTGAAATTTGGTTGAATGTTTGATATGTTTATTTTCTTGTGATATTATTTTCAGGGAAAAGACGACCCTGGAGAGCTTTCTTGTTGTATGGACCTCCTGGAACGGGAAAATCATATTTAGCCAAGGCAGTTGCAACAGAAGCTGAGTCCACGTTTTTCAGGTAAACTTGTTGGTTCTATGGTTTAGGAAAAGAATAAAAGTTTATAGAATTGAGAAACCAATGGGTCTGGAGTTTACAAGATTGCATGGGAAATCATTGGATTGAATTCTGATTCATAAGCTGAAATATGTATGTGTCTCAATTTCTGCATAGCATACCCGTTTATAGGCATTAAAACTTGAATTGAAGGTAGTTATAATCGGGAATTTACCTTAAATCAGGATTTTTTTTGGGGGTGGGGGGGGGAGTAGGGAATTCAAAATCTCCATAAATGTACATCATATTCAGATTTCATAACCCATAAAGTAGTCAAAACACGTAACAATTTCAAAACACAAGTACACAACAGATGAAGGCATACAACTTAAACACCAAAAGCAAATAGTAATATTCTAATGCTAGAATTTAGATGTCTAGTGTATCAAATGTGCCGTATTATAATCATAAGGATCTATTATTCGATCCTTATCTTCATATCATATCATGATCACCAACTGTTTCCTCTCCAACTTGGTCTTGAATTAAGTCTTCATCTCTATCCTCTATCTCTTGGTCTTCAACCAAGTTCTCATCTTGAATTGGAGCATCCAAATCCAAGTTGGCCACATCCAAACCTTCAATTCCATCATTATTTTCCATGGTCCACTCATCGTCAGAGAAAACATCATGAAGATCTAGCTTAGGAGCTCTCTTGCTTGCTTCTTTTTGCCCAATTTTGAATTAGTCATGACAAAACCATCATTCATTTTCTTTTGCTTTAAGCAGTTTCTTCTCTTGGTGAGGACATGAATGCATGCAAATACAATCAAGATAGGCTAATAGGTAAGTTTAAAAGGTACATTACAATTCGTATTCCTCATTTTAGAAATATTACCAACTCGAAGTCACTCTGGTTGTTTACACCTAGAAGAACTGCGTGTCAGGCTTAATATGCGAATGGCAAGTCTCTTGAGTTCTGGATGTTCATCAAGCATCTTAAAGCTTTTGTCTACTGTTTTGGATATGTGGGATGCATCAATGTACTTCAAAAAGACCATTTCTTTGGGTCTGTTAACCAAGAAATTACAAATTGTCCTCGTCATCTTGTCAGTCCATCAATTAGTCATTATTGTGCAAAGACTTACTTCAAACAACTTAATGTTCTTCAATAGCCTCTATTGTTAATTTCATTTGTTTCAAATACGTCACTCTAATGTCATGATAGGACGGATGGGGGCTTAACCCTTGCAATGTTGCACAATTAAGGCATTCTTAATATAGAATTCTTCACTTGCCACACTGAATGATATGACATTATTGTAGAAAAACCTTGCAATTGCTTGACATGCATCCTCTCCTATACCCTTCTTAAACATGGGTTGTTTGTGTCTTGGGAGCTAAGTGCCCTTCTCTTGAAAATGTTTCCAATTCCAACATTATCAATGTCATCCACTTCATTGCCTTTTCTCTTTTCAGCTCCTATAGACTCCTTTGTCATCCCTGGTTTTTTCATCATTTTTTTTTAAATCAGCCACAACCTCCAATATCCATTTTTCATCTTCAGGAGTAGCTTTACAAGGTTCAACATTCTGACTTGTTGGAGCCAAGTGATGCTTTATTCTATAAACACTTGCATTAAATACTTTTTGACTAAGCTTGCATTGAAGCTTTGTAGTTGCCTTCAACTGAAACTGCACATTTCCATCGCACATCATACCTGTTTCCATGGAGATTCCAGCGAACAAATTTTGAAGCCTCACCTGAGCTAGCTCTGGAGCTGTCAGCACCAGGATTACTACCAACACTTGAGCTTTGACCAGCCTCACTATAGCCATGACCTGCCTGATAGACTATGACCCCCTATTAAGAAGGCTTATGTGAGGAGGAATACAGGCACAACATAGGATCATTCCCTTAAAATAGATCATAAATAACCATAGAATAGATCATAACCATGTAACAGACTAACAGTAGTTAGTTATAAAATATGGTGAAAAATTATATAAGGGAATATTAAATAGACTGAAAAGGGGAAGGAAGCATAAAAAATTATGAGGGAATTGTTGGGGAGAGTACTGGTCTCTCGAATACCAGTGCATTGTATTGTTCATTTCTGTTTTCCTCTACTCTGCCACAACCCTGGTGCTGGGTCAGGGGAGAAGAATTCCTAATAAAGATATGTTTTCATACACTTGAAGAAGAAAACACTTTGAACAGTGTTGGGGATGACTAAAGTTAAAAGCGGGTCGGCAGAAACAAACCGGGTCAAAACATCCAAATGGGTCAGTCCTTCAACATCGTAAAATTGGTAAAATCCTACAGTTTTTGTGATTGATTTTTAAAACACAATTTTACCTCTTGGATTTTATGTGCGAGTTAAATCGATCAAAGGGCTTAAAATCGTAAAATTGCATATTCACACGATTTTACATTTTGAACCCTGATTTTAATTTTAATTACCATGCTTGAATTCCTGGTAAGCAATCTTTTAAGACATTCTGCATCCATTTAGTATCTCAATAGGATTCTGGTTCTCCCATAATTGCAATCTATGAAGCATGGACACATGAAAAAGCAAGGAGAATCACGTCCGACACTCTCCGACACCTCGACATGCGCCTACACGCTCCGACACCGTGTCCGACACGCGGTCAACAACCCCGACACATTGACCATTTCCGACACGCGAATTTGACCGTGTCCGACGTGTTGACCATCTGTTCTCAGGTGCTGTCCTGTCTCTCCACCTCCAAGCAGAACCTCTCCTTCATGTCATGATCCTTCAGGATATGGATCTTGAACGAAATCTGCAATTCCAGTAACGGTTTTGCGAGATCAGTGGCCTTGGACACCGTGAAGGCGTCGGAGTTGTCCTCAAGCTTGCGCTTGCTGTTGTGGTCGTTGCTGTTGTTGACGGCACCGACGGCGTCCTCGTCGGAGTTGGGGTCGGTGTTGATGGAGAGGTCCGTGGGGAGGTGGGGTGGTGGATTTTTATCTGTGGGAGCTGCGGGGAGGAATCCACTGCAGGAGGGTTATGGTGGGGCTGCATTTTCTTTTCTCTTCTGACTTTCAAGAGGGTTCTAGAGAGGAACGGGTTTGTGCGTGTGTGTTTTTATTTATGAATAAATAAATAGAGTGGAAGAGAGGGGAATAACAAACCAGTTGGGCTGGTCTATGGGTTGGGCTGGTCTATGATCTGGGAATTTATTTATGAAGTTTCAATTCAGCCAAGTATATTTTACTTGGAATATATATTATATAAATTAAAAATATTATTTAATATTAAAACGTGTCCTAACGTGTTGAAATCCATATTTTTTTAAGATTGACGTGTCAGAGAGTCGAGTCGTGTCGTGTCACGTGTCGCGTGTCGGTATCGGTGCTACATAGATTGCAATTGCATTAATAATAATTCAAAGGAGAATAAGTGTAAAATCATTAAAAATTGTAACATTTATAGCTATCTTTCTTGTCCTCTTTCATTTTTTGAATCTTATGTTTGCACAAGATAATTAAAAAAAACTACGTGCCTTATTACCCGGAGGTTCCATGCTATGCACAGGTAAGGGGGAGGAAAATTGTTCGCAGCCTTACCCTTGCATATGTAAAGATATTGCTTCTGGATTCGAACTTATGACCAACAATTCATAAAGACACAACTTTACCGCTGTGCCAAGGCTCGCTTTTTTGCACAAGATAATAAAGGAAGTGAAATGAAAGTAGTTCCACGTTTGGTTTGACTTGATTTAAAACATAACAGTTAAATTTCTAGAATTATTATATATGGTGCAATACCTTTTGAAGATGATATGTGCATGATTATAATTTTCTTCTACTTCATCCAATTTTCTCTGCCTTTTCTTGACAATAATTATGTTTCTATTCAGAATTTGAGATGCGCTTGATATCTATTAAAAAAGGTTTTTTGTATTGTTATGAACATAGTTTTAAATAGCGGCGCTATAGCGCGCTATCACGCATCGTTCGCGGGTTGCGGCACCCAGCTGCTACTTCCGTGCCGCGACGCGACGGTTTCCGGTAGCGGCCGGTAGCGGCCGATGGCGGCGGTGCGGTTGGGTAGCTCTTGCGGCGCTGTCGCGCCGCTCCACCAAAACGCAATCATTCACGCTTCCGTTACCACGAAACGGCACCGCACAAGGATCAATCCTCGCAATCCAGCTGCTACTTCCGTGCCATGGACTCCGGCGAAGCCTCACCGCCGGCGTCCTCCTCCTCCGACGTCCCACTCCTCCTCCGACAGGCGCAGCAGCCGCAGCTGCAGTGCTGCAGTACAGGAAGCGAAAATGGAGAAGGGAGGCGCAAGTTCGTAGGCTATATAATTAGGTTTACATTAATTTGGGCCAGTACCAATTTGCTTCCTGTACCCCCCTTTTTGCTTTTTTTACTCCTCCTTGCTCATTTTTTTATTAAAAATTGAACTTGTGTTATACTTTTCATTCCTCATTTCCTCCTATTTTGGGTGATTTTTTATCTTATAGCATTTATATATGTGGTATAATTTATTATATAAGCATCTTATGGACTTCACAGTAGCGGCTTTACCGCTACCGCTATACCGCTATAGCGTTTTTTGGGGTCAGCCGCTACCGGCCGCTACCCGCTATTTAAAACTATGGTTATGAATGTAGGTCCATAAGTGGACATGTTCTTGCAAGCATTTTTAACTTTTGAATTCTTCATCAGTGTTTCTTCATCAGACCTTGTTTCAAAGTGGATGGGTGAAAGTGAAAAGCTGGTTTCAAACCTTTTCGAAATGGCTCGAGAAAGTGCCCCTTCTATCATATTTATTGACGAAATTGATTCCCTGTGTGGTCAGCGTGGAGAAGGCAATGAGAGTGAAGCTTCAAGACGGATTAAAACAGAGCTTCTGGTGCAGATGCAGGTAATAGCTTTAATAGTTTGTTAGTGTACATTTGAATTGCAATATATAGCATATGCACATCAAGTTGTCAAGACTCAAGAAGCCTTAGTCCCAGTTTTATAGCCATATATGAATGTGGATCTGTTATTAATTTAGTTTCAAATCATGAAGAAAAGACGTAACTAATTTCTTAAATTCTTTGATACAAACCCATTTGGGCTTAAGAATGTATGATTCATTTTCAAAAGAAGGTTTCCTTCCTAGGGCTATCTCCTCAGTGGTTGGGTGCTTATTAACACCTCTTTCATACTTCATTTTCTATGGTTGGAAAGAAGAGAAGCTAAACCAGTAAACCTTCATTTACAACAATTTAGCTAAATTTTTCTTGTTTCGGCATGTGAGGAGGCTATGGTGGCCGAATAGCAGATCAAGATTGAGCTAATTCATGCTGGCCCTTCTTACTTATTGGTTTTTTGGGTCTTCAAGTCATGTTTGAGTGTACAATAACGGCAACACTTGGATCTAGCTTAGTTCAATGCTTTTCTTAAACCTCTAATCAGCATTTGTCTCTGTTGTTTTTCTTCTTCAAAACAGTTTGTTTAAGCTTATTTTTTAAAAATAAGTGCTTTTTAAAATAAATAAGCACTTTTATGGTTTTCTGATGTGATCATCTAAACTGCTTTTACTTAAAATAAGCAGTTTTCTGCTTTTTTAAGAAGCAAATCTTATCTGCTTATTAAAAAAGTGTTTATATAAAAAGCGCTTATTTTAAAGTTGCTTTTTTTCAAGTTTAAACAAACTCACCCAGTATCTGTTGGGTACCGTGTAATCACACAACAATCGAGATAGGAGAAGAGAAAAGGGAAGAAGAAAATAACACAGAGTTTATCCTGGTTCACCCAATGTGGGATACGTCCAGCTAAATCACTATATTTCCTCACATACTCGCACAATTGCACTTAGATTATAAGGAAATATATAGGCTGAGAAACCCTAAGCACCGTAGCTATCTATGGACTCAAGTCCAAACTACAAATAATAAAACATAAGGCCAACAACAGTTTATTGGTTTAGTGGGGCAACTCCCCCATACCCCCGCCCAGCGGGGTCCTCGTGCATATCTTCTGACGGCACAATATGAGCTATACCCAACAATATCTATGTCTCAGAAAAGGAATGCTAGGTCTGTGGCAATCACCGATTTGCAGTGGTCCTGCAGTTTTTCCATGTTTGCATGTGAATTGTTATTTGATTAAGTCATCATATTTGACTTTTTTAATATCTATTTCAACAGGATATTTATTTGTTATTATGTAACAAAACTACTGAAGCATGTTTTTTACTGGTAGCCAAACTCCCAGAAGCACTTAAGTGTTATTGTCTGTCCTTGACTTGTCAAAATTTATTAAGTAACTTGGTTAATGGTTTTTGTCGTATACAAAGTTGCATGTGGTATTTGATATGAGTTGCATATCAAAATATTTCTCCCTCATAAGTAATCCCGTTTTCTGTTTTACTGCTTTATTTTAAACTGAACCCAGCAGTTACTTGTTTGTATAATATTATCAGAATATGACTTGCTCATCTTTATTTTATTCTCTCATTTTGATTCACTTTTTTGCTATTAACATGAGGGCAGTTTCCAACATTTTGGGTATATGTTCTCTCTTTTTTAATTCTCTTTATTTAATGTAGTTTGTCCACTTACTTTGTAGGGTGTAGGACACAATGATCAGAAAGTTCTTGTTCTTGCAGCAACAAATACGCCCTATGCTTTAGACCAGGTCTGACAGAAATGATTTTGTTTATACGATCCCATATAGAATCAATACTATGTTGTTTTTCACTAATCAATTTGTAATTGCAGGCAATAAGGCGTCGTTTTGATAAGCGCATATATATTCCACTACCAGATTTGAAGGCTCGCCAACACATGTTCAAGGCAAGGACAATATACTTGATTGTTGAATGGTGGATTTTGTTGTGCTATATAAACCGAGCGAATGGTTTTACCATGCTATTTTCTGGCTTAATAAATTGAGCAGGTGCATCTAGGAGATACTCCCCATAACTTGACTGAAAGCGATTTTGAATACTTGGCTAGCAGGACAGAGGGGTTTTCTGGTTCAGACATATCTGTCTGTGTAAGTTTTACTTCTATATGGAATGACTGGTTTCATAATCTTATACTTAATGAATCTTAACTAAATTTTTTTTGGACCTTCTCTTCAGGTAAAGGATGTGTTATTTGAACCTGTTCGCAAAACCCAAGATGCAATGTTCTTCTTTAAAAATCCTGAGGGTATGTGGATCCCGTGTGGACCAAAGCAACAGGGTGCAGTACAAACCTCAATGCAAGAGCTTGCTACAGAAGGACTTGCTTCTAAGGTATTTAATGTGTAGTTTTTTACGGTAATAGGACTGTACCGAGTGGCTTTATTTTTTAATAATGATAATTGGAGAAGTAGTGTTGTGATTTCTTTGTACTAGGTTGTTACATCTCTAACTGAAACTGGGGAATGCTTACTATAAAACTTATTGCAGATCCTTCCGCCCCCTATTACGAGGACAGATTTTGAAAAGGTACTCGCTAGACAAAGGCCTACAGTAAGCAAAGCCGACCTTGATGTTCACGAGAGATTCACAAAGGAATTTGGAGAGGAAGGTTAAATACTCATGGAATTTTCACTTTGAAGGTCCACACTGGTTTCAAATATATTGTTATAATTTGTAATTTATTTAGCTGTTGGATCAAATGAAATGCATCTTTTTCATTTTGTTTTGGGGATGTAAAGGCCCCTTTTGTATCGAGGTGGATTTATAAAGGTCGATACTCATGTTTCTTCTTCTAAATTGTGTATAACAGAATCTGAAATGATTTGAAAAAATAACTTGTGTGATGCTCGGTTCTTATTTTTGTCTGCTTTGGATTTAGGATAGCCATAGATTTAGGTGCTTTTTAGTTTCAAGATGGATCAGATACTGAGCAAAGTGTTGCACTAAGCTACTGCAGATGGGGCATACGAGACTCATCATAAAATATGCTTCGCAGACTAGGGTATTCGACTTAACATAAAGTGTTTACTAAGTGATGATAGAATGGTTTCTTATTCAACTGCTAAGTTACTCCAGATTCTTCATTAATTGTATCTATATTATTGCGATTACATTTTAAGCACAATTATTCTCAAACTAGTGTCAATTTTATATATTATCATGTTCACTGTAATTATATAATTCAGCGGCAGAAATAAGAGTGCAAATGAACATAAGCTATTCCTGAGTTATTTGAACTAAATAAATAAATTTAATATTGAGATTTAAGTTTTGCCAAGTTCAACATTAACAACTCATAATTTTTTTATTTAAATTGATGAGAATTTGACTAGTCTTTGTTATTTACTCATGTAAAACTTTGATAACATTATATTAGTTTTTAGTTTTTTTTTTTTGTAGTAAAATGATTAGCCTAGAAATTTTGAATTTAACATACCATGATATTGTTGACCACATATTTCAAATATAAGCGAGTAAAGTGCGATAAGATTAAAATTTATTTTTAGCAAGTCAACATCAGGCTTTTATGTGATTTGTTTAAATACATGAGTCCAATTTTAAAATCTTATTTTTTTCACAGGCCAATTTTTTTTTCAGGATTCACAAGCCAATTTTAAACGTTAAATAATCGGGTTCAAGTCAACTTGCTTACACCCTAGACAAAAATATCAAACAACTACTATCACATTTTGTGCTGAACATATTCCTAGTGACGGAGTAGAGATTTTTTCCATAAATAAATGCATCGATGTCAATAGTAGTTCTCATTAAGTTATATACTTATCTAACAACTAAAATTGAGAGCTCCAATATTACCGAAGTTAATATTTTACAATTCAAAAATGTAAGTTAATGAATAAGTAACAGCTGACCTAAGAGGAAAAGGAGTTTATTGGCAAGAACCATTTTCTGTTTTCTGAGCAACTTGAGCAAATACCAAACTAGTCGTAACCCTGATCTAGTTAACCACTTGTGCTAATTACTTTTGATTATTAATTTTTAAATTTTAATTTTAGCACTTTGTAGAAATAGCTACAAAAACATAAATAAATTACCCTTTTCGAATATTTTTGAACAAAGCAAAATAGATTTTGTTCAAAAGCCCATACTAAGGTACAACTTGTACCAGTATGGGTCCAATCAAAAGTACATTCTGTAAACAAAACGAACATAAAAATCTGCATCATTAATCAATTGCCACAACAAGATATTCACCATTCTAAAACTACAGCAGCACAGCCCGACACCAGCACCTCAAATAAACCAAAAGGAGCAATAACTATCTCCTTCAAGATACCATTTCGCACCATATACTACACCCTCATCACATCTTGAAGCCATAAGCATTATATTACTAGTCAGCAACTAATCTTTCATTGATCGTGATAAGCAATGCAAAGGATTCAAAATCCAGTTCGGCAGTGAGGAAGCAAATTCAGTTCTTCAATTATATTTACCTTGGATAAAATTATGTGTTCTCAATGTGTATTCCAATTTCCAAGTCATGGAGTAAAGAGTTTCTCCATAATTAAATGCATCAATCTCAACAGTGCTTCTAATTAAGTTATTTATTCGGCTAATAACTAAAATAGATAGTTTCAATATTACAAAATTTGTTACTTTAATAAGTAACAGCTGATTAAGGGTTAGAGGAGTTATTGGCAAGAAGCATTTTCGGTTTCCTGAGCCATTTCAGCAAATACCTAAACTAATCATAGCCTGGAACCAGTCCAGCAGCAAATTGACAGGGACTTTGTTAGGTTATAAGGAGAAGGGAGAGTTAGTTAAGATAGTTAGACTATTAATGAGTTAGTTAGTTAGTTAGTTAGAGGGGTTTATTAGATATAAATAGGGGAAGGATAGGAGAGAAGGGGATTTGTTGTCATTGTAAATTGAGCATTAGCTCTTTGTGAAAGGGAAACCCTTAAAGGAGAGTTTTCTCTCCTATGTTTTGTTCTTTTCTTACTATTCAATAAAATCTATCTTTTATTTCCCATTCTGATTCTTGGCTCCTAACAGACTTTCAGGATTCCTGGAATCAGCCAGCAAATTTCAGCAATCCTATCAACAATTTGCCATAGCAATGTTAAATGTATATTTCCTGAGACTTTCTGTTGAGTGTTGATGGACCATCCTTTCTGAGTTGAATGATATCTACAATGGTCTATCCAAGAGTGGAGAGCCAACATCATCATACTCACTGGTCACTGTCATAATCAGCGTTAAAAGTATCCATAAGTAGCCTAATGTTATGAGGTATTTAGGCTTTCAATTCCTATGACATTCTTTCCTTAAAGTTTCCATGAGAATTTATGCCTTGGAGAGAGTTGATGGATTCTTTGGAAAACAAAGGTCTGATCCACTAAAGAATCTTCAAAACAAAAAAAGAGCATATTAGCCCAAACATCACCAGTAGTCCCCACATGAACACAAACCACCTTTAAAGTGGTGAAATCGGTTTGAATCTCTAACAACAATGTTTCTCTTTTCAACGAGTGATACAAACTTAATAAAGCTGTGGCAATCTCCACAGACTCTGAGATTCTTCACAATCTGAAGGGGAATTTCAGGAAGTGTAGCTATTAAGCCAAAGGCAATGGCAAGCCTTTCACTATGATGAGAAAGAATAGTTTCTTTTTGTTCATCTTCAATATCATGAAACACATAATTTGTATCTGGCTGATAACCAACATCCCTCAACCGGATATTTAACTCTGAAAGTTTTGAGTAAATATGGTCTGACAAAGGATGTGACAAATCACCAGCCAGGAATGAGTACGTCTTGTTCTTCACCTCAATCCAACTGTACCCAGGTTCCTTTTTCACTCTTCTCTTATCCATAAGTTTTCTCACATTGACTTTCTCATGCCAATTTCCTGCTGCAGCATATATATTGGATAATAAGACATATGCGGCTGAGTGTTGTGGCTCAAGTGAAATAATTTTTTCAGCTGCAAGTTTCCCAAGCTCTATATTGCGGTGTACTCGAGAAGCTGCCAAGACAATGCGCCACACAGTTGCAGCCGGGGGAAATGGCATTCCATTTATGATATCCATAGCTTTTCCCAGCATCCCTGCACGGCTATATAGATCAATCATGCAGGAGTAGTGCTCCATTGTTGGATTAATGTGATGATCATTGATCATTATATTGAAATAGTTTTGACCTTTTTCCACTAAGCCAGCATGAGCGCAAGCAGAAATGACACCAATGAATGTTATAGCATCCACTTCTAAGTTTCGTTTCAGCATTTCCTCAAATACCTCTAATGCTTTCTTCGCCTGGCCGTGCTGTGCATATCCAGAGATCATTGAGTTCCAAGAAATCAAGTCCCTCTCCTTCTGCCTTTTGAAAATTTCATGTGCACTTTCAATATCGCCTCTCTTTGCATACAAGGTAACAAGAGAACTGCTTACACACAGAGCATTATTCAATCTCAGTTTAATTGCATAGGCATGGAATTGTTTTCCCTGCTCTACTGATGCTGTAGGAGCAGTACAGGCATTAATGATGCTGCAAAAGGTAAATTCATTTGGTTTAATACCTTCCCTTGTTAATTGGTGGAAGATTTTAGCAGCTTCTTCAGTTTCTCCTGCTTGGGCATATCCCGCTAGCATTGCAGACCAGGCTATTACGTCCTTGGTTTCAATTTGCTCAAAAACTTTAACAGCATCACTAATATTTCCTATCTTAACAAAGGCATCTAAAAGTGCAGTTCCCACCGAAGATGACTTTTCATAATTAGTTTTGATAACTTCTGCATGTATTTCAGAAATGAAAACAGCATGTTGCACAGTCAGGATAGTAGAATAAGTGAAATGATTTGGTTTGACACCTTCCCTTCTCATTTGGGAAAACAAATTCACAGCCTGATCAGTGTCACCATTCTGCAAGTACCCACTGATCATAGCAGTCCAAGAAACCACACTTTGATCCCCGTGCATCAAGGAGAATAAACTAAAGGCATCGTCTATTTCCTTGCACTTAGTCAATGCTACCATGAGTGCAGTTAGGACGTTTTGGTTAGTGGAAAGCCCACTCTTCAGAGTCTTACAGTGCAGCACTCTTACCAACCCCAACTCTTTAAGGCTGGCACATGACTTGATAACAGATGCAAATGTCGCATGCGTGGGCTTAGCCCCTGCAAGTTGCATGTTGTTAAACGTTTCAAAAGCTTCCAAATCTTGTCCATTTATCACATGTCCAGCAATCATACTATTCCAAGAAACTGAATCCTTGTTCTCCATGTTATAAAAAATAGCTCTAGCATCTCTTAACATCCCTGACCTTGAAAGCATACTAATTAGAGAGTTGCACACAAGTCTTTCTGTCTCAAAACCGAGCTTTACAACCAAGGCATGGATTTGCATTCCTATAGCAACCGCACCCTGATTGGCCAAAGCTGCAATTACAGTAGAAACAGTATAATAGTCAGGCCTGTATCCCTCAACTTGCATCAGACAGAACAATTCCCACACCTGATCCTTAAACCCATTCCATGAATAACCCGTGAGCAAGGAATTCCAAGACACCACATCTCTGTCAACCATTTCATCAAAAACTCTCCTCCCATCTCTAACATTCCCAGTTTTCATGTACATATCGACAAGAGAGTTTCCTACGCTAAGATGGTGCACAAGTCCACACTTGACACACTGACAATGCACTTGTTCACCCACCGTCCCATCAAAGAAACCAGAACAAACATTCAAAACACAAGACACGGTATAGCTATCAGGGGATAAACCAGAACGATGAAGTGAGACAAAGAGGTGGAGGGCTTCTTGGGTTTGGTCACAGCGAGAGTAACGGAAAAGCAACTGATTATGCTGTTTGAGGTCTCTAAGGGGAGTTTGGTCGAACAGTTGTTGTGCAAAGCGAGGATCACTGTCACGTAAAAGGGTCCTTGCATTGAGGGCAACAACATGGGATTGCAGAAGAGGGTTAGCGTGGCAGTGAAGTTGGTAACGTCTAATTCTGAGAATTGGGTTGGTTGAAGTGTTGGTGAGTGCCCTTAAAGTTGTATTCAGAGTCATGCTCTGTTGGAAAATTAGTACTCTTAAGAGAGTGGCGTTTTAAAAGGGCAAAGTTCGTTTCAAATAAGGTATGATGTTTTGTTTTCTGTTGTTGGGTTCTCTAGTAAGGAGACAGTGACATGCGAAGGGATAAGATGAATCGCACGTGCGACATGTCATGTCCATGAGTTTAAATTCTGTGACTCACAAGCAAGCATGATATTTTTATGTTCGAAACTTCAGAGTTCAAAGCTACTTTTAGTTTTCAAATCAAATTAAATTTGGTTAAATACTTATTTTTGTTCTTAAATGCGTAAAATATTGATAAATTTATTTTCAAAAGATAAAAATTTAAAAATTTAAATTTTAGTCTCTGAAATGTGGGACAAATTCTATTATCAGTTAATTTCCGTCAAGTACAGCTAATGAAATAATTTGTGATGATAAATTCATTTTCAAAAGATAAAAATTTAAAAATTTAAATTTTAGTCTCTGAAATGTGGGACAAATTCTATTATCAGATAATTTCCGTCAAGTACAGCTAATGAAATAATTTGTGACGATATCTTACCAAAAATATGATACTCAAATAAAAATACACAACTATTAAGTTAATCCTTACATAAAAAATGAGACCAAACTTAATTTTGTCAATATTTAATGTTTTCATAATAAAAATTTTAGAGCAAAAAATAAATTATATTTATTAATCCATATTATGCTTATTATTATATCTATTTTAATTTATGTTTACTTTCTTATTTTTTTAAGTATTTATTATAATGTTATGCTTGCAAAAAATAGGAAGAAGATGAAGATTAAATTATATTTTGAGTACCGACAAATTCGTCCCTGAATATATAAAGCGTTAACAAATTCGTCCCTAGATGCGCCATATAGGCTGTTTCACTAATGGTAACAAACGAAAATTAATGGATGAACAAATTTATCATATTTTTTCCACTTTCGATGACTAAAATTTGAATTTTCATCATTCCGAGAATAAATTTGTTAGCGCTCTATACATTTAAGGACAAAATTTATTATTTACCCATCAAATTATTATCTTTTATTTTATTTTATCTTGTATAAAAAATTTTGAAAAGGAAAAGTTAAAGTGTGTTTTTCTTTTCTTTCTATTTTTATAGTAATTTTTTAGGTTAAAAGATAAAAATAAAAAAATGTTTGTAAAATTAATAATAAAAATAGAAAATATTGTTCCAAATTACTTCATCTCTAATGATTAAAAAAAATAGTTCATTTCTTGAATTTTACAGGGTTAAATATATTTTTAGTATTTAAAAAATGCATCACTTTTGAATTTAATTTGAAAAAAAAATTATGTATTTGATCTACAAATTTTTTGAAATATCATATTTTAATACTTTTATTAACCGTGTTTGCTACTAGTACAATTAAATATGATCACATGGTCATTCGAGTAAGGATTAACATACCATATGATTAATTAAAAATCAAATTAACTAATAAAAATTTAAAATTATTTACCAATAATGATTGACATGAATTGTAATAATTTATATTTTTTAATTAAATGAATAAGATTTTGAATTTTGATCTTAAGTAATAATTTTTTGAGAAAAAATATTTTGTATCAACAACATCATCAATAAAATAGAATAAATAAAATTAAAATAAAATGTATCTGATTCAACTATAATTCCTAAGGAATCCGCTTACCGCTGTGTCTTTCTACCTCTTAACAGAGTTCAGAAAATGACCAAAGATATATTTTTTGAGGAAAAAAATATATTTAACCGAATTTTATATATTACTTTTAATGAACTAAAAAGAATTTGTTTTAAAAAAAATCCTTGCGAAGTTGTGATTTTTTAATTTCTTCTTGGTCCGAAGTAAATAAATTTGTTCTCTGTTCAGTCCCAATTTCTGTTAAAGAATGATAACTAAAAATATTGATAACTATTTTAATTTGTATATTGAAAAGGATAAGATGCGAATAAAGAGTAAAAGTTAGGGAGTATTTCTTTCTATCTTATTTGGTCCATTTACATTGTTTTCAATTGGACTAAATAAAATTTTTAAAAAATGGCATCAGTCTAAAAATTGGGTCACTACTGGGCAACTTGTATTATTATATCAAATATCAAATAAATTGCAACATGTTTGATCCTAATTTTTTTATTCATAAAAAAATGACAAAAAAAGCATTAGTAAATAATATATAATTTAAATTAATATATTTTAAAATAATTTTTTCGATTACTTTCTAAATAAAACTATGCATCATTTTATATTGCAAAATAAAATTCGCCGCTGATTAGTTATCACTGCTTGTTTTGTCTCAACTTTTATACCAAACTGAAGTGGTCCCTTTTTTCTTTATTTTATTCCCAACTTGGTTGTAATAAAAAACATTTTCTTTTTTAAAAATGCTTTTGACGAAGATATGTCACGGCAGATTTTGGTTTTTTAGTGGCAGTGTCAATATATTAATAACCTGATTAAGATTCATTATCGAAGTTGTGCTGCTGCAGTTATATAAAGCCTAACCTGCATATATTAGCCTTATATATTAAATAAAATGCTTTCTACTTTCTCTTTCTTTTGAGTACTATACAATATTGGAGGTGTTCAGTGAATCAGTATATGTTTTAATCTTATCCCATTAATTTAGTTTGAAATTAATTTTGACAAATTTAAATGTTAAAAAAGTTAAATTGGAAGTGTTTTGAAAATGAATTTAAATTATATATTGAGTTGATTTTGGTCCATTCTACCTTTACCTAATAATGTTGATATTTTATTATAACATATTTTTAATAATTAATAAATATGATATTTTTTAAAAAGTTTAAGCAATAATATTTTACATGATATATTTATATTGATACAATGATCATAAAAATATATTTATATTAATATTAATTTAAGTGTATATTCTTTTAATTATATATATTGTTAACATTTATATAATAATATTCATAAATTAGTTTAATTTAATCTTACGTCATGTATTATCAAATTTTAATTAGGTTAAATTCATATACAAGTAAGGATTAAACTAAAACCAGAAACAGTATGAACAACAGCATCACATCACACACATATATTTTGGAAAAACGACGAAGAAATCTGTGTATTTGTTTCCGCTGAAACAATTCTTGTATACTCTCTTGCTACTTACCACTTACCAGTTACTAGTTAGTATCTGCATATTGCAGAAGCCACACAAATAAACATAAAGTAAGTTATCTTTTTTCAATCTCTGTTATGTTATTGCTTCTTTTTTTAATTATTAATAACCTTAAAATATTAGTATTTATTTTCTATGTATTGGTATTTTAGCTAGATTTGACCGTTAACGAGGAAGTTAACCCCTCGATCTTCTTCACCAACAACGGCATCATTTTTTTAGGGTTTTTGCTTATTTACCCACCAAAGCTTAGGCCCTTGTTGTTCTTAACCTTTTTTTTTCAAATAAAAAAATTATTCCTTTTTTTTTCATGGTTGTTCATCAATTTAGGTGTTTCCCCCGTCATGAAAAATTGCTAAACCCTTAAAGGTACATGTTAAATTTCAGTGTTATTTTTTTTTTTTTACTGATTCGGTTTCACAGTGCTTTGGGGGATTCAGAACAAGCAATTTGCGTAGGTTTTGAGCATAGTGGGTGAAGCTTTCAGCTCCTTCCACTTCCCCAAATTCAAACTTTTTTTTTGTATGAATTTGCAGCAAGCAGTGTGGAAGAAAGATTGTTTTTTGGTGTGAAAGAAGACATTTTATTTTTTGGGGAAGATGATAGCCGAGAAACCTAGTTGGGTTAGGCATGAGGGCATGCAAATTTTCTCCATTGATGTTCAACCCGGAGGGCTTAGATTCGCTACTGGTGGTGGTGACCACAAGGTATGGAATTTTTTTGTTTTTGAGGCTCCAATTTCTGGATAATTTTGAATTTTGGATGTTTCGTTATATGGTATTCAGGAAGTAGCACCCCACTTTGATTTAAGATTTGAAGTCCTGTAATTCTTGAATATGGGATTTAATTGTCTTCCCACCTCCTCCTTTTTTCTATCAGAGGAATATTGCTTTCTATATATATTCAATTAATTGAAATTTTCTCAGTTTCTTTATGAAGAGTAGAAATTGTTACCATTTTTCGTGATTCAATGTAGACTGCACTTCATGCTGACTTTCTGGTTAAACATTGGTTTGCAAGGGCAGAGAGCATCTTTATGTGTTTCATATTTATAAGAATAGCTTCCTAGTGAGCTTGTCAATTGTATTTTCTAGAGACACAACTTAGCTCAGGAAACCAAATTTCCTTGGTGCCTTCTGGTGAATTACTTTTCATATTAAAAAGTAAGAAGTAGTAAAGATCAGCGGTAATATGTTACCTAGTGTCAGGTTCAGCTAAACATCTAAGAAATATAAGTTGTGCTGAAATTTCTTGTTTCTCTTCACTTATTTTGTTTTCATAACTTTCCTGTCCCCATGAATGAGAAATCTAGCTGTATACGGCTTCTGGCCTTCAGGGTAGGATTAGAGTGGGTCATTATTTTCAACTTTAGTTTCTTGATTTGTTTAAGTCACTTGAATTAATTTTCATACATTCACATTCTCAACTATGTACTATGCAGGTTCGCATATGGAATATGAAGTCTGTTAGTACTGACATAGAAAATGATGCCTCTTCTCAAAGGCTTCTTGCAACTCTGCGGGATCACTTTGGGTCTGTCAACTGTGTTAGGTGGGCTAAGCATGGAAGGTATGTTGCATCAGGCTCTGATGATCAGGTGATATTAATTCATGAGAGAAAGCCTGGTTCAGGAACCACTGAATTTGGCAGTGGAGAGCCACCAGATATTGAAAACTGGAAAGTTGCAATGACTTTGAGAGGGCACACTGCAGATGTGGTAATGCTATTGCTTTTTATTTTTCAATCTCGTCTTTTTCAAAAATATTTTCTAGTTTCAACCATTTAATTTCATGTTGACGTTTGCTCTCAGAATTGAATGACCAACTTGTCATCTAAATGGATCTCTAGCTGCTTATCCAAATGGTTTTACATTTACCATGATCATCATTAACTTGGGATCTATTTCTCCGTGCTTAAAGTAGGTGGATCTTAATTGGTCTCCTGATGATTCTGCGTTAGCTAGTGGGAGTTTAGACAACACTATCCATGTATGGAATATGAACAATGGCATTTGCACTGCTGTTCTAAGGGGCCACTCTAGCTTGGTTAAGGGAGTTGCTTGGGATCCTATTGGCTCCTTTATAGCAAGTCAATCTGATGATAAAACTGTAATTATTTGGCGAACTAGTGATTGGAGTCTTGCTCATAGGACAGATGGTCACTGGGCAAAATCCGTAAGTTTCTTATTTTGGAAAATTTTCTGATTGAATAACAAACTCTATTTCCTAACTAACCTGTCTTCCTTTCAGCTTGGATCAACCTTTTTCAGGCGTCTTGGTTGGTCTCCTTGTGGTCATTTTATCACCACTACTCATGGTTTCCAGAAGCCAAGGCATTCTGCCCCTGTGCTAGAGAGAGGGGAATGGTCTGCAACATTTGATTTTCTAGGACACAATGCTCCAATTATTGTGGTGAAGTTCAATCATTCTATGTTCAGAAGAAATTTGACTAATGTTCAGGAAGTGAAGTCTGTACCTGTTGGGTGGACCAATGGTGCTTCCAAAACTGGAAGTAAAGAACCACAGCCTTATAATGTTATTGCCATTGGGAGTCAGGATCGAACTATAACAGTTTGGACTACTGCAAGTCCTCGTCCTCTATTTGTGGCCAAGCATTTTTTTACTCAAAGTGTTGTGGATTTGTCCTGGTATTTATCTTCAGCCATGGTTGATTTATTTTGTGAATGTTATATTTTTAATTAATATTTTGACTTTATCATTTCTGTAAGCGACCCCTCCTTATTATTCTTTCTTTTGCCTTTTCAAATAGGAGCCCTGATGGATATTCACTTTTTGCATGTTCCTTGGATGGATCTGTGGCTACATTTCATTTTGAGGTAAAAGAACTTGGTCAGAGATTAGGTGATGCTGAGCTAGATGAGTTGAAGAGAAGTCGTTATGGTGATGTGAGAGGCCGTAAAGCAAACTTAGCTGAAAGTCCAGCACAGTTACTGCTAGAAGCTGCTTCTGCCAAGCAAACACCTAGCAAAAAAGTGGTTTCTGATGTTCAACAAAACCAAACTAAGGCAGCTTATGTTGATGCGGTGGTTAATGCAAAGAATGCTGAGCCTCAAAATGATGATGGCAAGAAAAGTGGAGGTCCAGTAGGTGATGCATCAAACAAAGCTGCAACCTCTGGCCGGATTTCTAGTCCTGTTAAGCAAAGAGAATATAGACGACCTGATGGCCGTAAAAGAATTATTCCAGAAGCAGTAGGAGTGCCTGTTCAGCAGGAAAACATTTCTGGTGCAGTTCAACAAGCACTCGATTTTCCTATAGTTTCTTCTGATCACAGAAAGGATACTGAACGAGCTGTATCCAGTGATGATGGTGTAAGAGTAAGCACCTTGGGAGGAGCACATGGCAGAAATACTGACTTAAAAGAGCGTTCTGGGGTTACTGCTAGGGCCACAATTTCAGAGAGCCTAATGATTGAGAAGGTTCCAGCTTCTGCTGGTGATGGAAGCATCAATGTTGAGCAGTCAGGCAATTTGATGTCTTCCAGTTCTTTAGCTGCTTGTAGTGGTACACTTTCCATTAGAGTATTTGACAAGAAAAGTGGAGAAGATTCTTCTCCTATTCATTTGGAAGCACGCCCAAGAGAACATGCTGTAAATGACATTGTAGGGCTGGGAAATACATCCATAATGAAAGAAACAGAAATTGTGTGCACTAAGGGCCCTCAGACACTTTGGTCTGATAGGATATCAGGAAAAGTCACTGTTTTAGCTGGTAATGGAAATTTTTGGGCAGTCGGATGTGAAGATGGATGTCTGCAGGTAAATTGCTTTTCTACATGTATATGCATTGTTTTCTTTCAGTACTCGTTGTTTGTTAAGATTTCTGATATATTGTGGGACATGGGTTATGATTGTATGTTGAGCTGTAGTAGTTGTACCCAACATCCTTTATATATTTTTTTCTTGGTATTATTGAGCTTCATTGTGTTTTCCTTAAGACTTTTATCCTCATGTTTTAATGTTATTGAAATTTATTTCTTCTATGCCTTTCATCACATGTTTTCTACGTTTTGGTATCTTGGTAGCATCTCCCGTGCATTGATCAAGTCCATTCAAGTTGTTAATGTGTGCATTCTTTGCATACATACCACTGGTATAAACTTAAACATTGTAGTTGTATAACTAATAATTGATTAGAAAAGTTGCTTACAGCCTTACACTTAAAATATCCCATAAATTCAA
This sequence comes from Glycine latifolia, assembly GCA_013407115.1. NCBI lineage: Eukaryota > Viridiplantae > Streptophyta > Magnoliopsida > Fabales > Fabaceae > Glycine > Glycine latifolia. Next base: position 26,044,580 of record CM023952.1, on the reverse strand, counting down.
CACATTGTTTGTAACTGTAAACTAATTGAATGAAGAAAGCTATCTATGTTAATACTTTACTACTTGACATTTGTCACATAATAATTTACCATGTAAACTAATTGATTGAAGAAAACTATCTATGTTACTACTTTACTCCAATATCAAACTTAGCTAATAATCTTTTGGTATTCAAATTTCAGAAAAAATGTTAAGTTTTAATTAGGATAAGTGCTTAAGTACTATGTGACAAACGACTAATTTGTATATAGTGTGAGAGACATGGTTCAAACTTTTTTTCAGCTTGTAAAACTATGGGCATAAACTAGTTCAACATATGGGCATTGGGCAACATGTAGGTCTTATGCTTTTGAAATCTCTGTTTTTTGACTTTTGCTTGCTTCCAAGAAGATTTACACAAAGTGTGGGAGACGAGCAATGCCTACCATGATGATGGGTTCTGCAGCAACATTTGTAGACTGTGATGAATGCTGGACATTACTGCTGGTGACAAGAAAAGGATCCCTGTACTTGTGGGATTTATTCAACCGAAACTGTCTTCTTCAAGATTCGTTGACTTCTCTAGTAGCTTCAAGTCCTAACTCATATGGTAAAGATGCAGGTACCATATATATTATCTGCATTTGTTTGATATTGGAGATGCTTGGTCTTTAACTATGGCCTCTGCCTCAGTTTATCATTTTTTCTTTGTATTTAGACAACTTGTCCTGGTTTTCCAACAATTTGTCTTTTTTCAGTGGCTCTACGTTATCTTAACATTTACTGTTTCTTTTCAGGAACTATTAAAGTTATATCTGTGAAACTATCAAAATCGGGCTCCCCTCTTGTTGTGTTGGCTACTCGCCATGCTTTCTTATTTGACATGAATGTCAAGTGTTGGCTGAGGGTTGCAGATGATTGCTTTCCTGCATCAAATTTTTCCAGTTCATGGAGTTTGGGTTCGATTCAAAGCGGTGAGCTGGCAGCATTGCAGGTTGATCTTAGAAAATATTTGGCACGGAAGCCAGGTTGGACTAGGTGTGTATTGATTAATCTATTTTTTACATAGCTTGTAGTTGGTATTGGTCCTCGATTTGAAATGTTGGATACAATATGAATATGAAATTGAACAATCTACAATTTTTACTGTATACTTATACTCTTGCCTAGAAGGATGGACTGTGCTTGTTACGTAGGCCCCTGATCTCGTGTTTCATAATTTTCCCCCTCCCCCTTTTTGTTAGAATTCTGATGTTTTAAAAGAACACTTTCTAAACTTGACTACCTTAATGCAGAGTTACTGATGATGGAGTACAGACACGTGCTCATTTGGAAATGCAATTGGCTTCTTCCTTGGCTTTGGGATCCCCTAATGAATATCGCCAATGCCTATTGTCATATGTACGCTTTCTTGCAAGGTGCTATTCTCTTCTCTTTTTCTTCGAGATATTCTTCAAATACAACTTCAGCACTTTGTTGACCTTGCATAAAACATGTATGCTTGTATACATATTTAGTTTTCTATAAAAGTGTAAGTTACATATTGTTTCTCACTAGTCACTACCCCCAGCTACTAACCCTCTTGCTCACTTGCTGCCTGTCTCCCCGCTGTTTACACTTAAACTCAATTCTTCTGCTAAAAATCTTTTGATGATGCTCATACTAAACTATTTAATTTGCATGATAACTATTCTTAAGATAAATGGAATGTAACTTCTTTAAACTGTCTTCAAGAAATTTATCTTATTAGGAAGATGCTATGTGATCATATATGCATATTCTGTTGTCTTCGTGATTTTGGACAATTGCAGACTAAAGGATTATAAAATTATTGCAGAGAAGCAGATGAATCTCGTTTACGTGAAGTGTGCGAGAGTTTCCTTGGACCTCCAACAGGGATGGTTGAGGAAACATCTTCAGATTCAAAGAACTTAGCATGGGATCCTTTTGTGCTTGTAAGCTTTTCTCTATCTACATATCTAATAAATTCATGTTTTGCTTACCCGGTTGTTATTACTATTTATTAAGAGTGAGTCAAGCTAGGAATGGTAAAATAGTACAGAAGCACGGTTAAATTTTTCTGTACAGAAATAGACGATTACTGAAACTTAGGGGCTGTTTTTTTTAAGGTTGTGTAGAAAATGAATTATTTTAGATTTTGATTTTATTTTTCAAAATAAAAGTGATTTTTATTACAAAAACCGGGGGAAAAGAAGAGCTCTTATTATAATTGGAAAGCTAGATGGAGGAAAAGTGCATGACAGATGTTTATTGGCTGATTACACTAATTTATTTATTTTAAAAAAATGACAAACCCTAACAATAAGATGCTGGAACTTTTATTGACCAACACAGCTTATATGATTGTCAAATCAAATGATCACTTTATCTTCTTTGTTTCTCAAATGTTCCAACTGAATCTTTGCAGGGAATGAGGAAACAGAAGCTCCTTAGGGAAGACATTCTTCCATCCATGGCATCAAACAGAAAAGTCCAGAGATTGCTTAATGAATTCATGGATCTTTTATCCGAATATGAGATCATTGATGCTAATCAAGAACAAACCAACCCCACAGTACCAAATTCATCCTTACCAGAAACCAATCCAATTGAGAGCAGTTCACTAGCAAAAGATCGGGAGCACACGGCTCTACCAAAATTGGAACACAATACTCCTCTGGAAAAAGAGCAAATAAATTTCCCTCCAGCAGTCACAAATGAAGCTAGTGCAGATACCCCTATGACAGATCAAGCTAACCAGGATGCACAAGTTAAGGACAGTGCCTAACTTGTGCATCTTACTGTAGGAGGCAGTATTAAGGGTAGAAGGGTATCAACAAAGGATGTTCAAGTGACATGGATGAATCCACTTTCACGTTTTTCTTTTATGATGTTTGTACCCCCATAGGAAACAATGCTGATAGCTCTCCTTTAAAGTTGATCTTACTAACACACACTTCTTCAAAGGTATCACAAGTTGTATGTTACATTTGTAGCTTCTCCCATCAACTTGGAGCTTGCTTTTTGTAAAATGTCAAGTAAAGGAAATTAGAGTTTCTTTCTTCTTGGTGTGTTGGTTGAGACTTTTTTATGGCTAAAACTTCTTGCACCTTTTTGAATTGCTACCAGCACATTCCGAAAAGTCCACTTTGGAATGTGATAACAACCTTGAATCACAAAAGCTAACTATTATAGTTAGAGAGTCCAAGGCCTTATAAATCTCACACTAGAATCTCTTACTTTCAATGTGAGACTCCATTAGCCCTTTGACTAGTCCCGAGCGAACAGTGCAATGTCAGTGTCACCATCATCTGCTCGGCTCGTTTGCAGCTAGGAGTCATGGTGGAAGGCTCTGATACTAATTGATAAAAACCTTAAGAGAACCACACCACAAAAGTTAGTAATTGTAGTTGGAGAATCCAAGGTCTTATAAACCCCACACTTAAATCTCATACTTCCAATGTGGGACTCCAATTCCCATACCTTGCAATTAGATCATAACAGAATGTCAGCAACAGCCAGTCCAATCTGTAATATAAGCAACGGTCTTTTTTGAACCATTATATAAGTTCCAAAACGAAATGAGCCCTACAACCCAAAACATTTTCTTAAATTGAATTGTGGCAATTATAACATAAGTTTTTCACGTCAGTCTACATAACCTGTGTATTTAGTGGGTTTGGGTTAAAGTTTGATAGGTCAATCCATAAACCATTATATTTCTTACAAAAATATAAATTAATTTTAATGATTAGTTTATTATAGTAGACTTTTTAATATTTAGTTGATGTCTAGGAGATATTTGGTAATGTTATTGGTAGATGATAATATCATTTTCTTCTTTTATTGACTTGTTTAATTATTTGGATTTTTTAAAAATTTTTTGGTTTAAATTTTTTTAATATATTTACCATATTATTAAATTTGATAAATTATTAACAAGTAGTGAATAAAAATCACAGTTTAGTTTTTTTAATTATTTTTAATATTTAATTATATATTATTAAAACTATTTTTTCATCTTTAATATGCATAATTTATTTATTTTGTGGACTTGGATCAATGCATATGGGCCTTGAATGGTCTAGGTAAGCCTTTTTATGAAAATTGTTCACTTTCGTAATAACTACTTTAAATATTATAATAATATAATTCTATTTAATTAATACTATAATTATTTTTAATATACAAATAAATTGAACTCTTAATTTATTTGAAATAACTAAATCTCTTCCTTTCTAAACAAAAGTCTCTCATCTTATTCAAACTTTTTTTTTCTTTTTTTCTTTCATAAAACGACCTCATCTCCATGCATCCTTCACTCTCTTTAACAAGTACTAATGTCTCAAAAAAATTAATTGGCTGAAAAATAAGTATTAAATAAAATTTATTATACTTTAATAAGCTATTTGTTATTATAAAAGTTTAAAACACATTTCAAATAAAATTGTAAAAATTATAATAAAATGTTTTCATTGGTAAATAAGAATAATCTTAAAGTCTACTTTAAACTAAATGTTAGACTGACTTAGTTCAAAAGAATTAATTTCACCAAACTTAGTGAAATAAAATAAGAAAAAAAAACTTACAAAAATTACAACTCATGAGTCTTTTTGATAAGTTCCAAGTTTTACTAAAACTCTTCTAAATGTATCACCTTCAAAAGTCAATTCTCCAGTTCTTGAAACTCCACACAAATTTTGCTTTTGTTCTCAAACTATATCGTAGCAAAAGATGAATAACAACAAGGATCTGATTAAGACTTTGTCATAAACTGAGGTACAAATCATCCTTCTGTAATGAAAGTTATCAATGCTCAAGAGAAAGAAACTGAGTCAAGGGGTACACCTGCTAGTTGTTGTGGTCCTGCTTCTTTTTTTCATTTTTTGCTTATCAACTTTTAAATCCTATATATACACCTTTCTTGACCCCCTTTTACACTTTTTACTTCCCAATGACATATCGAAAGTCTGCATCAATATGAAACACAAGACAAGACATTTAACATGTATGTGCTGGCCACAATCCTAGAGCTTTCACGAATCATTGTCCAAATCCAGCTTGCTCAAGGACCCTCGTATCTCATGCATGGCATGTTGTTCCTTTAAGGGCACATGGTTCGGACTTCAAACTAGACTCAAAGACTGAGATTTTTCAGAAATAGCAAATAAACCGGGTTTGCTGGCTAGCTACTTCTTCAAGCATTTATTTCTTCCCAAATATTATATTCTTCTGCTTAAAATTTTCAATTAATACTGATCTGCACAAAATCTAACACGCACATGCAAAGACCAAGCCACATTAATTAGCATGTTCAAACTCTTCCACTAAAGGGTTAAAATTGATCATTATTATTTTTAATAGCATTACCCTCGATCGTACCCATCAGCATCTAGCATTTTACTGCCTACTGGCGTTTTTAATATAATTTAAATACAACTTATCAAGAAATTAACACAGAATAAATTTTCAACTATTTATTTACCTGTTACTGGGATATACTACAACAATGGTATTAGGCTGATGGTAACTTGAGTTGACCTACTCTGTAACTGCAATTAGAATAAGTCATCTAAAAAAATGAGTTACTTTTTGATATTTTTTTTTAAAATCTAGAAACACAATCAAGTTTTCCTTCCAAATATTTAACGTAATTATACATTTAGAATTCAAATTCAAAGATTAAAAAATTAAAATATTTGTGTCTAATCAATTAATTAATTGATTATAATCCACGTGCTCCATTCTCGATAATATCTTAGGGCCAGATGGTGAGATAAGATATCCATCTCGTTCACTGTCAGGTACTACTAGTAGCTTCTAATCACAAAACTCAAGGAGAGAATGGGTTTTAGGACCAAAACATGCTTAGCTTTATGAAGCAGCATGCTGATCCATCCGGAAATCCTTTACGGGGACTTGGTGGTTCCACACGATGCTAATATGAACATGTAAGTTGGGTTCTATAATACAATTAAGAGGGATGGCTATAAACCAATTTCTTTCAATAGCCCATAATGGGCTGTTGTGCCATGTTTTCAAACATTTGGTTTTGGGTGAGGAATCAAACCAATAGCCTTCTGAAATTTCTATTCACTTTTGTTTTTATTTTGTGTTTTCATTTTTAATTTACAAAATTATTATTTTGTTTCAAATATTTATACAGGGAATAATGAAAACAATTTTGTCCCTCTATTTATTGTACAAATCTTTGAAAACATAAAAAAAAAAAACTTAAAAAAAAAGGTAGCTAGTAGTTTTATTAATTAAAAGATAAAACAAAAAATAAAAATAAAAGTTAACTTTCCTTAATAACAATTTTGTGCTTTCTATCGATTCCTTTTTCTATCATGAATTTTGTTGGTTGTCCCCCCCAAAGTTGTGTGAAAAATCTAAGTTACTTATTGTGTTGGTAGGACGTTCGATGAAATGTCACAATCAAAAATAACATCTTCTAGGGTTAGTGGCAGTTGAGTAAGAGTGAGATATCATAGAAGATATTATGAAAGACCCGCGAAAATGAAATATAGTAGAATGGAAATTAATCCAAATTGCCTCTTTTGCACTAGTAGGTTGATAGTTTATGATTATTTTGAGTGGCCCAAAAGATGTTATTTGTAATTGGTTCTTAAGTGTAACCATTTCTTATTATTGTAAGTATTCCATATCTTTTGAAATTATTGCAACTTCTCCTTATATCCAGTCTTACCATATTCAGTTGCCATTTTGTTCTCAAATTCACTTATCAAATAATTCTGTAAACTAATTTCATTTAGATGATCACTATCATTCGTGCATTTGGATTTGCCACTTTTGTCTCAAGTGATCACACATATGTAAATAACATGAGTTATATGGATTGCTCCTTGTATCAAATTTTGCTTGGCATATGGACTTGGCATTTTTATATCAAATTATGTAAATCAGTTGTCAAATAAATTAATAAACCCACAAATTACAATAAAATAACAACTTACATTAAGTTGATAACAATGTTCATACACAAAGATAACATCCTATGTATACATTCAAAATAACATCTTGTGTATACCAAAGAGAAACAGTCCTTGTACATTATGAACTAATGACATAATTGTTCTAAAAACAGTTACAAGTGTTCTAATATCATATTTCTTCTAAAACAAAATAGCCCTTACACAACTACACAAGTTTACTAATGATAGGCATATACCCAAAATTAATTGGCCTTATACTTAATAAGATGTGCATATACAAGAAAAATGTGTATGCATTAGAAATATCTGTCTATACCCAAAAAAGAGTCACCAAATTGTTTTCCAAAAAACAACTACATCAATTGTTCCCTAAAAGTTCCTAAGGTATAGTTTTTCATTTGCCTTTGGTCTTTTTATTACTCTAATCCCCTGCATCATTGTCAGTGTTCCAATGTTCCCTTATTTGTTGCAAGATACAATTGGCACCTGTGAATTCTGTTGTTTTCCTGTTATTTTAAAGAGGCATAGGTGGAGGATATCAATTTGTGAGCCAAAAGAAAATGGAGATTAAAAGTAGACTTTAATAAGTTTAGTATACTTGATAGGTGATTGCAAACTATTGTGAAACAGGTACATTTTTTCTAACCAAATATACATATATATATATATATATATATATATATTATACATATTCAGAATATTATATATATACAAGTGGTTAATATATGTATAAACCTATTTTTGTTACCCTAGCTTGTTTCCTCACTCCATCCCTTTTGACAAGTTCTATATTTATATTTATGATCAAACTGTTTACAAGTGGAACACTTAATGTTTGTTAGACCTTTATACTTCTTGCGATCTCGATGGTCCTTTATTCCTCCTAACCTTAAGCCTCTTCAGAGTATAGGAGGTCAATATATAATTTCCTCTATTGTTAACATCAATATAAGGCGTAGGATGAATTATTTTAGCATAAGCAATATTTACATAGAATTTGAATAGACTTGGTGACAGCATTTCTTCACATTCTCTATGTTAATCAGTTATGCAGGCACACCCATGATTACATGGCAATCCAGTTTTCTGCCAATAATTACACCTGCACATGACAACAAAGGTTGCGTAACCATCTTTAACCTAAAACTCATCTTGTCCAGCATATGTCAGAACACAAAATCTCACATCTTGATGGTTTTGTCCAAAATGTACGTTCCTCACTCAAGTTTTTTTTTCTTCCGAGAATAGTAATGGCATAATAAATATAGTTGTGAATAAATATAAATACTTCATCCAATCTCGAAAATAAGCTAAAGAAAAACTAATTTAGACTAACTAAAAAGACTAGTTAACATCATTTAATTGTACATTAATCTCAATTAAAAAATATATTTTTCTGAATTATTTTTTATTAGAATTTGATATCAATAATGAAAACAGTCATATATTGAAATAAAACATTAATAAAATGAAGTGTATTTTAGAGATTGATATCACTAAATAAAGTGAAACTAGTTGAGATTTACATATATTTGAAGTAAAAATATATGAGTTTTTTTTTCTTATTCTTGAAACGGGAGGGAGTAAGAGGTAAGAGTTTTCTTACTTTAATTTAAAATATGTTTCATGAAAAATAACAATTAAAATTAAAAATTAAGAGTTCAATTATTAAATATACTTACTAATTTATGTGTAATATATTAATAGTTTAAATATTTTTTATTTAAAACATGTTTTATAATTTTTTTTCAAAATAATAATAAAAAGCAATAATTTTTTTATATTTTTCTGATAAAATATATTAACATGAAAAGCCATACACATTTAACGTGTATATATATCATCTGATATATTTAATAAATAAAACATTTAAATTTAATTTGTAATATAGATTAATATATAATATCCTTTTACAATAGGCAACTAGGTAGTTTTTAACATTAATGTGCCGGCTACAACCCAAGAGTAAACATCTATCACTGTCCAAACTCCAAATCCAGCTTGCTCAAGGACCTTCTTATCACTTAGCCCCTTTTAAGGGCAAATGGATCATAGACCACATTTCATTCCTAAAACGACAAGCAAACCATTATTGCTGGCTGCTAATCCAGGTATTTATTTGTTCCAACATATTATTTGCATAGCTTAAATTTTTCCATCATTTTTCTATATTATAAACAAAAGCAAACGTATTTAAACTCATTAATTTAACTAAAGGGTGGATGCTAGATTAATATCGTTCTAATGATGATCAACAAAAATATGGCTTTGTGTTGTCATGCAAAAGTTGATATTGAAATACATTTCCACAATTAAAGCCCAAAATGACCGCTCACCTATATCTGGCGAACAGGTTTATATCCTAACAAGTTTCTTTTATGACACTTGACTGAGGGTAGGGTACAGAGACAAGTGATGATCCTCAACTAGACCAGTTCAATATATATACATGTAATGTAACTACCAACTGTTTTATTAATAATGCCAATATGCGATGACAATTTACCCACTGAACTAGACCCAATATCTAAATATGAAGTCGATTTCCGCTATACGTGTGTGGTTATCTATTTCTTAACATTGCATGTTGGCATTAGTATTAAATTTGAAGCATACACTCTTCACGTTCATGTCATTTACACGGTTATACATATATGTGTGCTTATCTATTTCTTAAAATAGATTACATATTTAATTATTTTTTTATTTACAAATCACATGTATCTTTTATAGAAGGAAATCTTGCTTTGAGCGGGGAGAAAATGTTATAAATAACAAATTTTTCTTTTAAATATTTAACGTATATATTTGTATACTCAAAATTCGAATTCGAGTATTTGATGATCATTAACGTTTATATTGGAATGAAATTTGCTAGACAAATCCAAATTGAAAGTGAGAAGGGACAATGTCCATACATCCCCATCACAAAACAATTTCACGCTCCAGCCTTCATAAAGAAACCGACATTTTTTTAATGTTTTCACGATACTTTGTTAGGTGTTGTACTTTCGGATCAATCCATCACTTCATGATTTTCGTTTTTTTTTTTGTTTCATATAAATTAACTCTTTCAACGGTTGAAAATGGTCAAATGCTAAATAAAGATAAGCTTATAATATTTTGCTTGAGAAAAATTCAAGAAAAAACAATAGAAGAATCAGCAAAGCTAAATAAGTGAAGAAGAAATTGTCTAAAAATATTATCTATCTCCCTTTATAAATATTTCAACTTCGAGAAAAGAAAAAGAGAGAGAGAGAAAACATTTATTTTAATATGTTCTAGGTATAACATAATTGTGAGTTGAGTGAGTGTTTGTAGTCACTTGTTTATAATTTTTCTCTTTAGAATAAAATATCTGCAGTAGCCCGGAGACGTAAACATAATTGGTTGAATTTTGTCATCAATTGTGTGTGTGCAAATATTTTGCATATATTTTGTTTCTTACAAATATGATTATAGAAAATTTTGCATAATTTTTCAACAATTAGTATTAGAGTGTTAGTGTTATAAACTGTAAGGTTTTAGGTGTCCACGTTGACATTTTAATATAATAATGATATTATTAGGAGGTAGTTGTAATGATAACGACCCCGCCACAGATTTGGGTTTGCGTTTCTTAAAGTGAGTATTAACAAGAAATCCGGATTAGTGTGACCAGGTGGACACTTCGGATAAGGTCAGTAGAGGGCAGAACCTTGGGCTTGTGAAGTGCCAAGGTAGGAACCCAAACGAGGTCGGATGAGGTCGGATAAGGTCGGTAGAGGGCAGAACCTTGGACTTGTGAAGTGCCAAGGTAGGAACCTGAACGAGGTCGGATGAGGTCAGATAAGGTCGGACAAGGGTGGACCCAACACTATGTAATCGATTACATAAGTGATGTAATCGATTAAAATAGACAGCACTTGACTGATACCTCAGGTAAGGCCTTGATCGTATGGATCCCATGAGCCTACACAAGGGTGTCCGGATTATGATTCCGAGTTGTACAAGGTAGGCTTTTGGTGAGTGGTCTGAACCTGGCAGCGAGTGTGTACGATGACTAAGTCAGATTTGACATCTGACATTATTGGCGCGTGTGTCACGCGCTAGGGTCATTTAAATAGATCATTTCTCTCCATTTCGACAAAACATTATCGTCTTCTTCCTCTCTCCGTTTTCTCTATCTCCAAGTGAGAGAGATTTCATAGCCACTCACCCTTAACCAAAAACCCCTTGCATGCAACTGGGAAGTTGAAAGGAACCACCCCGTAGCTAGGTTCCAATATTAGTTTCTCCGAAGACCATCAGATTGAGAGACTGTCTTCCCCAAGAACTCTCGCAGAGTTTTGGTTTTAAGGAAGGAAAGCATTCTAAGGACATTTGAGCTTGGAGACGCTGATCTCTAGCCTTCCCGGAAGTTATAGAGGTAAGACACTCACGTCTTCTCAATTATCTTGAGTCTGTGTTTTGGGAGGTTTAGAGACCGTGTGGGCCTGAGCTGGACAGCTTGCACGCAACAGTCGATGATCGTCCTGGACTATTTGCATGCAACTAATGTTAACCGTTTCGTCTTCTTGCATGCTTTTGCAGAGCGTGATACAAGGGACATATGCGGTTGCGACCTCGAGGCTAGGAAGAACCAACGTGACTCTTAGAGCAGGTAAGCTCTCCGTTCTTGGGAGTTTTACCCTTGACTGTGTTTCACCATACTCCAAGGAGTGATAGTCCTGGTATATCATGATGCATGTGGTATTAAATTTGTGTGTTACTGCTTTTGGTTGAGAACATGTATATGATGATGTGTTGTGTGCATGACGAGCTTCTTTGGCCAGTAGAATGGACTAAATTTGGACTTCCCTTGGAGGCAAAGTCATGTGGAACAACTCTAAGTGGTCAATTAGTATATATGAAAACCCTGAGAGAGTGTAACCTTATAAGAATGATCCTCTCTTGGAAGAGCCATATATGTCTGAGCAGACTCCTGAGAGAATGTGCCCTTCAGTGGACGATCTTCCTCAGGCCGTGTCTGTGGAAGTTCTGAGAGAATGTGTCTTTAAGTGGATGATTTTCTCTCATTATATCTGTGTTGTTATATACATATGATGCATTTTATGACAGTCAGGATGACTGGATTATGTGATGCCGTTTTGATGCTATGTATCATGAAAAGTGAACCCGGGGGAGGAGAAGCCTCCAAGGACCCGGAGTTTACTGAGATTTATATCTCACCCCGGTTGGGGATTATATGTCTTTGCAGGTGATGACCAAAGAGAGGACGGTGGATTCCGAGGGAAGAAGCCCGGGTAGTGAGGCAGTCCGAGGAATTATGGACAAGAGCCCGAACCGAGAAGAGGTTCTGAGTGAACCTTAGTTTATTTTGAGAGCATGTTTGCTCATTGTTTTGTGATATGTGTGTGTGTGTGTGTGTGTGTATACTTTGTACCCCGGCCCTGAGGGGGGAACGTAACCCGATTGAATATTGTTGTAATTTCTTGAGCAAGTACCATACATAATGCACAGTTATTATTATTTATGGACGTATGATGACGTCATTTTTATTAGCTGCTTCCTAATTAATTTTGTCAAATTAATTACTGCGCTTAACGACCATAATTGAATGTTAACAAGTTGGATGCATACGGGACGTTACATAAACGATCTAGAAGGAGTTAGATTTGAGTGGGAGCAATAGCTGCAGAAGATGTAAAGGTGAAAATTGAAAGATTTGATGGTGTGGACTTTAGCTTTTGGAAGATGCCAATAGAATATTATTTGTATTATAAAAATGTATCAACCTCTCTTTGCAAATAAAGTCGAGGATATGAAGGATGAAGATTGGGCTCTTCTCGAAAGACAAGCCCTCAGAGTTATTTGTTTGGTGTTATCCCGTACATTGCTTTCAACATGGAAAAAAAACTACAACAATGGGTCTTATGGTAGATCTTTCTAGCATGTATGAAAAGTCGTCAGTCTCAAACAAAGTTCATTTGATGAGGCAGTTGTTCAATTAGCAGATGACAGAAGACGCATCATCTTAATGAACTCAATATAGTCGAACCTAATTGAGTTCAATTGGAATTGATATCGAAAAAGAAGTACGAGCGTTAATACTTTTGTCTTCTCTACCAGAAAGTTGGAATGCTATTGTCACAGTTGTGAGTAGCTCGTCGGGAAGCAATAATTTGAAATTCAATGATGTTCGTGATTTGGTTCTCAGTGAAGAGATCCGATAGAGAGATTCAGGTGAATCGTCAACCTGTTTCGTGATTTAAGGCTTTCAAGATATGGAAAGCCATGGTAGAAAATGAGACAGGGTTGAAGATCAAAAAGCTTAGATTTACAATGGTGGTGAATACGTAAACACTAGATTTAAGAATTTTTTTCTATGAGCATGGGATTAGAATGTAAAGGACCATGCCAGGTACGCCTCAACACAATGGTGTTGTTGAGCGTATGAATCGAACGTTGACTGAAAGAGCTAGAAGCTTGCGTCTATAGTCAGGCTTGCCAAAGCAATTCTAGGTAGAAGTAATCGGCACAACAACTTACTTAATCAATCAAGGTACATCAGTACCATTGGATCACAAAATACCAGAAGAGGTATGGAGCAGAAAAGAGGTAAAATCTCACATCTTAGATTTTTTGGTTATGTAGCATATGTGCACATTAATGATCAAGGTAGGAATATGCTTGATCACAAATCAAAGAAGTGAACTTTCATCGGTTATGGTGAAGGTGAGTTTGGCTAATGCCTATGGGATAATGAAAATAAAAAGATGATTCATAGTAGAGATGTGATCTTCAATGAAAGAGTAATGTACAAGGATAAGGACAACACAAACACTGACAACTCATAACAGAGTGGGCCAATGTACGCAGAGGTGGATGATGTCCTAGAAACCCCTATGATTGAGACTCCTCAGTTAGATGAATCAATTGAAAATAATAGTTAGCAACAAGTTGACACACATTGGAGCCTTCTACTTCAACTCTTCTATTAAGAAGGTCTTCCCAATCTCACGTGCCTAACATGAAATATCTAAATTATATATTATTAACTAATGAAGGAGAACCTGAAAACTATAAGGATGCATGTCAGATTGTAGATTCTAGCAAGTGGGGGCTTGCTATGAAATACAAGATGAAGTCTTTAATCTCCAATCAGACATAGGAACTAGCTGAGTTACCTATAGGGAAGAAAGCACTTCACAATAAATGATTGTATCGAGTAAAAGAGAAGCATGATGGCTCTAAGAGATACAAAGCCCGCCTAGTTGTCAAAGGATTTTCAGCAAAAGGAAAAAGGTTGATTACACCAAAATCCTTGCTCCACTTGTGAAACTCAATACTATCAGGTATGTCTTAAGCATTGTTGCTAATGAAGAGCCCTACCTTGATTGGATGTGAAGACTGCATTTCTTCATGGAGACTTAGATGAAGAGATTTACATGCACCAACATGAAGGTTTCTCAGAAGAAGGGAAAACGAATATGGTGTGCAGATTGAAGAATAGCTTATATGGTCTGAAACAAGTTCCAGAAGTTTGAAAGTTTAATGCACAAGGAAAGTTCCTAGAAGTGCAACACCAACCATTGTTGTTTCTTCAAGACATATAAATCCAGTTATATCATTTTTCTACTTTATGTCAATGATATGTTAGTAGCTGGATCAGATATGGATGAAATTAAAAATTTAAAGATCCAGTTGTCAAAAGAATTTGACATGAAGGATTTAGGTCCAACAAAGAAGACCCTTGGTATGCAAATCATGAGAGATAAGCAAAGAGGGATTTTGCAGTTATCTCAAATAGAATACATTAACCGTGTTTTGCAAAGATTCAATATAGACAACGCCAAGCCGATGAGTTGATAAGTATTTGTAATTGTTTATAATTTTTCTTTTTACAATAAAATATATGCAACAACCCGTAATCGTAAAAATAATTGATCGAACTTCATTATTAATTATGTGTGTGCAAATATTTCACATATATTTTGTTTCTTACAAATTTAATTATAAAAAATTTTGCATAATTTTCCAACATCAACAATATCTGTTTCTTTGTAATCTGTTGTTGTGGCCTAGTGTAATTATTAAAGGGTGACTACGTAGAAGGGTTGTGGCGCACGGGTGGTCCGTTTAATCAATATGATCAGCGCTGGTCGTAGGTTCATAATTTTCAGTCAATTAAATTAAATGCGCCTACACAATTTGCAGATTAAACGTGTGTGTGCTGTGGTCATGTGGTTTAGCATATTGATCAACGAAGAACCTTTAACTTACAGGGAGATATGTGTATATATCAAATAAGAATTTTTCTTATCGGAAAAGGGAAATGTAAATATAAATTATTTGTATAGTCAAGATTGATAAATGTTCATGACATTTTTATGAGTTAATGTGACCACTAAATAACGTATAACTCATTAATAATTTTCATTTCTCATAACAAGAAGCAATAAGAGTTATATATATATATATATATATATATATATATATATATATATATATATTCTATTTCCTTCTATTAATAACTATTATTATAAATTAAATTATAAAATGAAATTAAAGATAAACTTAATTTTAATAAATGAAAATATTATATGTGATGCTTTATTTGAAAAAAAAAAAAGAAAAAGGCTCAATACATGTACAGTTGAAAAAAGAAAACATATTGATCAACTTGTTTTACTCTTAGCCACTTAATGTCTTTGTCGATTGGAAAAAAATATTTAAGAGATGGCAAACTCAAAACTGAAGTAAATGTGTATATCAGATAGCTTCATATACGTATCCACACCTTTACATTTTTAACATTAAAATTATTATTTTATGTATTTTGAGTTTTGACTAGTCATAATATAGAGGGAAAAAAAGTTTACAATTACTAACATACTTTTGTTAAACCTAAAACCAAAGTGTAAATCAATACAAGGGATATAAGAATAAGTATTGTATATCAGTAAAAGGGGAGGCAAGACAGGAATTTATAAGGGAGGCAGATATATAAAATAAGTGTATATATTCAGAATTTTTCGTGCATTATGAGGCGGTGACCCATTTTTCATTTAACTTAGCTAGTATCGTGCTTACGAACAGGGATTAAATTATTTTAAGAAAAACTTTTCTTAATATGCGTAAACAATCTAAGATAACTCTTACTTTATAATAAAAGAAGTAATTCTCAGTCACATTTTTATAATTTTGAATCAATTTTAAATAATAATAAAAAGTGGTCAAGTTAGAAAATACAGAAAATGTGTATTGAAATAATTTTTTTATAGATAAATATCAACTACTTTTTTAAAAAGTAAATAATTTTGAATCCCAATTACGTTGATATCTGTAATGATCTAATGTTAGATTCATTATAGGATCCGGAGTAGACCAGTTACACACTCACTTTATAATTTTATGAACTTACGGCAGTGTCATTGTTTTTGAGTTCTGACTCGTGTAGGACAGAGCCAGTGGGGCGGGTGAGTTGATTCATACACTTCATGTGCCAGGACCAAATATCTAAGACAGTTTGGTGGAAGGATTTATAGGCACAAACGAGACAAAAGCTACACTACTAATTAAGCATGTTTTTCTTAATTTGTATAAATATCTGTTTAAGCAATTAGTAGTAATTGAATGATCACGTAACCTCTAGTGAGATAGTAATTTTGAGCTAATTTGAATATGAGAGAGAATTTATTTATTATTAAAGTCTTCATCACTTCACTGTCACCAACAGCTTATCCACAGCCCATCTCATGAGTCAAAATTGCTCTATGATTGTTTTTTCTCTTCTTATATGAAATCGCTCGCATTAGATTCCACTCTCACCATTTTGCCTCTTGTCTGAGAAGCCACTTTGGTTTCTTTGCCTTTCTCAACACATTTTCTTTTCCAATGGAGGTAGGAAGTGTTCTTAACTTTCTTCAGGACAAGACCATTTTAATTGTTGGAGCCACTGGCTTTCTAGCCAAAAGTATGCTCTCTCTCTCTCTCTCTTCCCCTCCTTCAAAGGTGCTAGATGCCAACTTTTTTACCTATATTGGTGATATCTTTGGTTTATGTTTCACAGTTTTTCTGGAGAAACTATTGAGGGTTCAACCAAATGTTAAGAAGCTTTTTCTTCTTTTAAGAGCTTCGGATGCCAAATCAGCTAATTATCGCTTGCAAAATGAGGTAAATACACAAATATTAGAGTACCATGCACAAACACTTTTTATATATCAAATACTTAATTATAATTAATCATTTTCTTTTATCTATTTTCCTATCACATCATCTCAATTATTATTATATCTTATATTTTTTTATATTTCTATCACATCATATCAATTATCATTATATCTTATATTTTTCTATCTTCTTACTCTCTAAGTATGAAATAATATCCAAGTATCAAGAAGATTATTTTCTTCAAATGAATAATAACATATAAACACTCTTATATATATCAGATTTTCCGATCACATGTTGCATTATTTACCCTTTTATATTATAAGACATATAATTTCGTCCTTAACTGTACATGAAAGTCAATCATACTTTTTCATATACTCGTTTGGAGCGAAAGATGCCATGCATAAGGGTAAATTGTAGACGTAAATGCACAAATATTATTATTATATTATTATATATGGTGGTGGTGATGATTAAAATTCTGCATGGTGCAGTAATATGTCAATGCCGTTTAGCCCATTCTCTGCATTTTCGATCTTTCGCTTTCTCATATATTTGTTTGGTGAGAAAAATGTCATACGGGGATGAGTCACCGGTGTAGTTGGCCCTCATAAATTATAAGTTATACTTATATCTAGCTTTGGATTTATCACCCCCCGCATCACATAATTTATAGGAATTGCGGGGAGTTAAAGTGTCATTTTTTAAACTGCTTAATTTGGAGCAAAATAATTATTTCAGATCCTATATTAGCAGGGTGCAATTCACAACATCGATCCAAAAGCATGAAAAGAGAAATACTAGTAATTTAACATACTATTTATTCTCAGTTCGTTATTTAAAAATCAATTATTTGTTTTGTTAACATATCACTTTTTAAAAATGTGTTGATAATTTAGAAAATAAAGTAAAGCAAGAGTGTGTTAAAAAATAATTTTAAAAAAATGATAGTATTCTTTTTTTTTTTTTTTTTGAAAAATTGATAGTGTTCTTCATCATAACATTTCTTGTGACCTTTTTCCAATCTATAACTCCTGCGCGCATTTATGACTATACTTAAGCATGAGATTAAGGACTTCAAGTAGATACATGGCTTGCTTCATATATCATTTTCAAGCTTGTCCAAATCATTATTAAGTGAACACAGATTAATTTTCTCAACATACATGTTATTTAATTAAACTTGTGGCTAATATGCGCTTAATACATATACTTTTGGCATTTAGATCATAGCGAAGGATTTATTTATTGTGCTAAAGGAAAAATTTGGTGCAAATTTTAAATCCTTTATTTCGGAAAAAGTGACTCTGGTGCCGGGGGACATTTCTTACGAGGACTTGGGTTTAACTGATTCCATTCTAAGGGAAGAGATTTGCAACCAGACAGATGTTATTGTCAATTTGGCAGCTACAACTAACTTTGATGAAAGGTACAAGCTTTTGCATATAAAAACTTTTTTCTTTCACCAAATTTAACGGGTTTAATAGTTATGTATGATAAATATAAAAACTTCCATTTCTTTAAAAAATTAAAAACTTATATACTGTCAATCAAATAAAAATTATTATTAATATAACTTTTAAAATAGTGATATGAGTTTTAAAAACTTACATAGTGTATAATTTATTTTTTCATTCAATAATGATATGAGTTTTTCTTTATTTTAATTCTTTTCCTTGAAAATTAAATGCAGGTACGACATAGCATTGGGTCTAAATACCTTTGGAGTTAAGCATGTCATGAACTTTGCTAAACAATGTACTAAACTCAAAGTTCTTCTTCATGTATCAACAGGTAAGTAGTGTAAATTAATTGATGCAACGTCAATCGATCTCATTGTAAAAAAAAAAAAACCGTGTCTCACAGTGATGTTACACTTCAATTTCAGCTTATGTATGTGGTGAGAGAGGTGGACTCATACTAGAAGACCCCTATCACTTTGGTGATTCACTAAATGGAGTGTCTGGACTAGACATCGATGCAGAAAGGACAATAGTGTGTGACAAATTGGATGAACTACGAGAGCAAGGGGCCACGGAGCGTGAAATTAAAATAGCTATGAAGAACCTGGGTATTAGCAGGTTTGTGAAAATCTACATGCTAACTAATTCCTTCATTAGCACCTCTACTAAATATACCTGAGCTAAGATATACATGATGGTTCATTTGGGGATAATAATGTAATTACTCATCACAATTCATCATAACATTTTGCAAAAAGCTAAATAACTTTCTTATACATATATTAGCTTTAGTCAAGAGTAAATAAATACTCAATTCTTTCCTAAAAAAATTAATGATAGACATATAACAATAGTTTATAGTAACTTTCTTTTCTTAGTAAATATTTGTCATCTTAGAAACTAATCTGTGTGCTTAACTACTAACAACATTGTTATCTCTGCAACTAAAGAAAAGTTGCATAATTTTCTCATTTCAAAATATGTGAGTCTCATTGTGTGACATATATATAACAATTTCTTATAGTGACTTTCTTTTTAATACAATCTCCCACATTAACAACTTTAATCTTGAAACTCATTATGTAACAATAATTTATTTTTAAGCAACTCTCACTTCCAATATAACTTATAAAGAATAAATTAGGTACTAACTTTTCCATGCTAAATTTTTCCAAAGACGAAAAATTGTATGTTTTTAATGTTCTGAATGAACAATGCGTGCGTGGTCCAGTCGAGTGATGTTCAAGTTCAGCAAAGAAGTTGCTTTTCAAACTCAGCTTAGCTTTAATCAGTTCAGTTCTCCATTAGTTATAAACACATTAGCACATTTTTAGTGAAAATGATTTTTTTTTATACATGCGTGTAAGAAATAGGTAGAGAAGAAATAGAAGTAGAATGTGTAATAGGATGTAATGTGGTGGAGAAAAAAAGATTTTTTAAAAAAAAGAAAGAGATGCAAGAGAGGTAGAGAATTAATAAAGATGCAACCGTGTATTGATTAATATCATTCTTGAAAAAATCTTCTGAACATGCAGGGTCCAGCTGACTAACATTCACAAATGTGAATGGTAGTTTATAAAAATATACGTAATATGGGAATAATAATAATTTCCGGTTTATCACACAAGATTTTATTCGCTATGTACAAGTGATTATATATATAGGACCCTTACACAAACATGTGGGTCTCTATTTTGTACAAATTGACGTGAATAAGCCAGGGTATCCTGCTACCATATGCACAAATTTAACTATTCCAAAGTACGTGTCACCCCCTAAATATAGAAGGTTCTGGGACCAAAGGAAAGAAACAATATCGACCTTATTTCCAAAATCTACAAAGATATGTGCAATGCCTTTAATTGGTAGATGGATAGGAAACAATATGCACAAACAAATGTGCAGTTAATGAAAGGCCCTCATTCTGTCACAACTGCTAACCACAAGTGTTAGAGTAAAATGTGAAACATCATGACGGACAAGAAGCCATTGACTCATTTGAGCTTCTTGTTCAAGCTCAAAATTAATTGTGCCTTGATCGGCTAATAAAAGAAATGAAAATTGCAAATATAAATTATAATCTTAACCATCCATCTAAATATGGTCAACTTTTTATATATATAGTGGTCCTTCTGGAGAATGGAAAGGACAATGACTTTATCATATGGCACATGTCCTATAAGACATTAAATTATTATAAAACAATTAGGCATTATTGATTAATTAAAAAAAAATATAATAATAATTTAAGAAGCTAAAAGGCATTATGACATTCATGATATATAATGATTTCTTTTTCTGATATAGCGCATAGATTTCTATAATATCATTTATTTTGTGAGAGATTCTACTGCAGGAAATTGTAATGACCAAACAATATTTACCATAATTATGTTAAGTATCTCTAATTATGATCAGGGCAAAGGTGTATGGATGGCCAAACACATATGTATTTACGAAGGCAGTAGGAGAGATGCTTGTGGAACAATTAAAAGGAAGTCTATCCGTTGTTATTATGCGTCCCACCATCGTTACAAGCACGTTAAGAGAACCTTTCCCTGGTTGGGCTGAGGGTGTAAGGTAAATCAAAATTTTAGTATCATTTATCAAAAATGTTGCTAACCAATGTCTTTAATAGGATATTAGTTAAAGAATTGAAAGGAAAACATATTTATTGTAGAGATTATAGGAATGTGTAAAAAAATCGTAGATAATATAATTTTGTGCATTTTAACAAAAAAAAAATCATTTCATTTTCTTAACTAATATCTTAAGGGTATTGGCTAAGATTTGACTTTTCCAAATACTCTCGAGAGAGACTTGTATATAAACAAAAATAATTACTCTCATAATGTTTAAGAAAGTTAATTGAAATTATTTAATTTTATTAATTTCAAACAATAAATAAAATTATTCCTAAAATGTTCTTTATATCATAAATAAAATAGAGTTCTTGAAAATAGAACTACAATTAAATAAAGAATGTGTTATGAATGATATTATTAAATAGGAGTAAAATTAGTTAGATTTATTTATATTTAAACACAAACTTTAATATAACTTTTTTGTTTATATATATATATATATATATATATGAGGTGAGGAAGAACTAAATATTGAATCTATCTTTTAAGGGGGTGAGTTGATTTTTTTAGTTAAAAATGAGACAGTTTTAAATTCAAATCCGAATGAAGTAATACTGACCAACTGATATAGCAATTTAATAAAAATAAGCAACAAGATTTTTAAGAGCGCAAGTGCAAGACAGAGGAGTTCATGGTGGTCCAACCAATATATATAGTTAGTGACCTATATATATCAATTACTCAAGCATCTACTTGCATTTAATTTGTAAATTTAAAACACCACAACGCTTTCACTTCCTCCCACAAACTTGAGTATTAAAGTGATGTTTTGTTTATATGAAAATCATCGGTATGTTTATAAGAAATTCTTATATCATCTATCTCAATTAATTTATATATCTATTGGACAATTTTGAATAATAGATTTTAAAATGGAATCCAACAATGTTTTTAACATATATGTACGGTCCATGGTCCAACTTTATAGACGATTTCCTCACTTACTTACCACTAAGCTATGGATGAAATCAATTTCTTTCTTGGTTTGGTTAAATATATGCCTACATGATTAAGTAACTGAACTATTACACCGATACATTTCAGTACTAAGCTATAGTCAATTAATTAATTAGTCACTATATATAAAACATAAGTTGTGAAAATGTTCTTTTTTTTATCAAAGTTAAGAAAATGTATTACCAACTAAAAAACATGTATTTGATTTCAAGAAAATGGTAATTTTTGTACAACATATGAAAGATTTTCCCTTTATGTTTGTTACAGAACCATTGACAGTTTAGCTGTTACTTATGGGAAAGGAAAATTAACATGCTTCCTTGGAAATATCAACGGAGTTGTGGATGTGGTGAGTTACTGCATGCATATGGAACCCATTGTTGACTTGTTCTTATTATTAAATTCTCCATTTCTTATCTGATCTCAATACCATCCATTGAATTAATGATGAGCAGGTACCAGCTGACATGGTGGTAAATGCAATGCTAGTGGCCATGGTGGCTCATGCAAAGCAGCCAAGTGATATTGTATATCATGTGGGTTCCTCTCTTAGAAATCCAATCACATACTTGAATCTCCAAGACTATGGATTAAAATATTTCACGGCAAAACCATGGATAAACAAGGATGGAACACCGGTCAAGGTTGGCAGAGTAACTGTATTGACCGACATGGATAGCTTCCAGAGATATATGTTCATTCGCTACCTACTTCCACTAAAGGTTAATTCTTATGTAGTTTAGCTCCCAATCATCATCATTGTTAGAACTTAGAATTTAATATAACATCATTTGAGCTTGTACACTGTCATTCAATCCAAATTTTCTAAAATGATTTCTAAGTAGTTAGACACCGCTAAAACTTTTACTGTGATAACACATAAAAATTAAACTTTAGAATTATTATATAAAATCTTTCTTGGATCTCCATCTATTATTAATTTTGAATTTTTATCCTATCATTCAATCATAATTTATCTAAAATGATTTCTAATTAATTGATAATGTAAAACTTTTACTATAACAATGCATAAAAATTAAACTTTTTAGAATAATTAGTTCAAACATAGTATTTTAAGTAGAGAAGTTTACATACTCTTCTCTTTTATTAGTTAAAACTTATTGAAAACTATAAAATTAAGAGAGAAAGTCACTGAAATGAAAGGTGGGAACTACAAAAATTTGTGATTTTCAATAATCAATAATAAAAAATGTATTCAAAAGAGTCTGTTGCTAGTATTTCTCTTTTTAAGTATCATGTCATTTTCAACTAATAAGCTTTTGTCATGATTAATTCATAACAATCATCACTACCACTTAACTTCAAATTATTGACAAGGATGTTGATAATAGAATGATTTTTGATTGGTTGGCACCGGAAAGTAGAAAAATGATCTTATGCAGACATTGAATGAAAATTAAACTCTTTGGGATAATTAGTTCATGACATGGTATTTTAAGCTTCATGGATGTTGTTTTCAACTAACAGCTTAAGTTTTTGACATGATTGGTTCATGACAACCATTACTACCACTTAACTTCAAATGCTTAACAAAGCTGTTGACAAAATTTTCTATTTAATAGGGACTTGAGCTGGCCAATACTGCACTTTGCCAGTATTTTCGAGGAACTTATCTTGAGCTCCACAAAAAGATCCAGGTTGTGATGCGGATGGTTGAACTTTACAGGCCTTACATGTTCTTCGATGGCGTGTAAGTGTTGTAAACTATAATATAGGGACTTTACATCCATGCTTCAGCTTCAATGCATGTTATTTCAATAATTCAATCTAGCTAGCATGTTAATCACATATAATTACATACACATGCAGCATTAACATATTACTTATAGGCTTTATGAGGTATAAACTGAGACAGAGAATGTTATGCACACAGATTTGATGATATGAACACAGAGAAGTTGCGAATGGCAGCAAAACAAAGTGGGACAGAGACAGATTTGTTTTACTTTGATACGAAAGAGGTTAATTGGGATGATTACTTTATGAAGACCCATCTCCCTGGTATTGTCAAGTACATTTTCAAGTGATATATGCTATACTTTTAAGTGATTTGTGAAACTAGTTACTTTATTAAGATCTTGTTTAGATAAACTGAAAGGAAAATAAGAAAGTAAAATGAATTGAATTTCTATTTAAGCTAAAATCAATTTATGCATTTTAGCTTTTGAAAAAAAAATGTTAAACATAGAAGTTTTGTAAAAGCTAAACACCTAAATTGATTTTAGCTTTATAGAAGAAACTGATCAATTCATCTTACCTTCTATTTCCTTCTCCTATTATCCAATCGGGCTTCAGTTCAAATTTGTGCAGCATGCATTACAGTAGCTAGTGGTGTTCTTTATTTCTCAAAATCAGTGTAATCGGTATTGGCTAGCTGTTAATTAAGTTTGATAAAGTGTACCAAATATCATATATTTTGCTTTCTCTTGCAATCAACTTTGGGTTGTTTTCGTTCCTTTTTGGTCCCTTCAGTTCTTTGTGTTTAACGTGGAAAAGAGGAGCATTTAATTTAATATCATTATCCTTTACGTTTTACTACCAAAATACCATTAATATGAACCAATGTTCCTTAACACGTTACGACAAATAAAGACGTCATTTGTAGTTTTACAAAACTAATGCCCGCCGCAATTTGTGCTTAAATTAAATGCGTAACGAATTCTCTATCACCTTGTCTACTCGGAAGAGAGTGCTTTTATGTATATGGAGGTGAAGACACATTATAAGATTTTAAAATTCCGGAATTCTAAAGCAGCCCCTTGGACAAAAACCCTTCAAGAGGGTAAGGATTAAATTCCAATAACCACTTGATAATAGGAATTCTAATACAATATCATGAACTAACTATTCTATGAAGTTATTACGAATTAGATGTTCAATGATTTTAAATTGCCGGTGTGTAAGGAAACAGGGCATAAATAAAACTGAAAGATTACTAACTGATAACTAAAAACTAATAGCTCAAAACTAAAAATTGTTTACCTAACTTATTAAATTATAAATATTTGATAAAATTATTTTAAAATTAATTTAATAATCATTTTAACTTTATTTAAAAACTAAAAACTCGTAACACACTACAAATTACTTAAAAAAACTTATTTACTCACCACCATAAAGTCAACAAGTTTTTAACCAGTAAAACGAAAGCTATAATAAATTAACTATAAGTGTTTTTCAAACCTAACCTAAATAAGAAGGATGATATATTCTATAACCAAAATAAAGTGTATGATATATAAGGAAGAAAGAGCTAAAAAGGAAAAAGAAAAAAAATAGAGAAAATACTATATATATATAATAAGTGATGGATAAAAAATGAAAAATAAAACAAAATAAATAATAAAAAAATAAGTGTACTTTTGTATTTATCGAAATAAGAATTTTTACTCCTCGGTCGTAAGACTCGTAGAACTAGCTCAACAAAAAGATTAGACAATATCCCAAATCAAATGGGCTATACTTACGAGGCCAATTATGACATGACAGTTTTATTAACATATCCTTTTAGTATTGATTTTAAATTTTAAATATCTACAAATAATAAGTTTTATTGAAAAAAAATACTGTTTATTATATTTTTAAAGATAATTTATTTTTAATCTCTAAATTTTTTATTTTTATTTTTAGTTCTTTAATTTTTTAATTCTCACTTTTAGTTTTCTTTTCATCCTTATTTTTAATTTTTTAAAGGAACTAAAAGTATTATGAAAAAAGGTCAAGAACTAAAATTTAGAAAAAAAAGAAAAGTTAAAGGACTAAAAAGTAAAAACAAAGTTAAAAAGATTAAAAATATAAAATTTTAAAAGATTAAAGATTAAAAAGATAATAAGTTCTATTTTTAATGTTGATTTACAACGAATTTTAATGTTTTTATTATATATTTATAAACCAACGTAATTAAATTTTTTAGCTTTTCAATGAAAGTATTGAGGGATTGATCCATTTGGATCACTTTTAAAAAAATTTATCAAAATGAGCTCATTTTAAAATAAATTATTGACATGGATATGTTTTTGACTCAGAAAAAGGGGAAAAAACTATTTTTACTTGATATTCTACCGTCATGTAATTTTATTTTTTTTTTGCTAAAAAACTTGAGAAAGACTTCCACATAAATTAGTAATTTATAATTGTTGGTTTAAGACTAAAAAGAAGCAACAACCTTGAACGAATGGTTAAGTAAAAACAAATATGTTTTGTTAGTCATCATGCATTGTCTCATCGCAATCGACTATGTCATGTAGAAATAATAAATTCATTTTGCTAGTTACCATGCACTATATCCTCACAGTAGGGATATGTATAAACAACAAATTCATGTTGTTGGTCACTCTGCATGATCTCATCAATGTGTCGATGCATAAGGCCCCTAAATTTGATCCAACAAATTTAAAATGTTGACTTTTCAAATAAAAATAATAATTTTTACCATGTTAAGTAATGAGACCTGGTCGAGTTGTTTTCACTTTTGTTGTTTCAGTTTCTTCCTTTATGCTTGAATATTTTGGGATATTTCAGAATTGGTGGGTTCTCTTTGCACCGATTACTCATGTTTTGCTAGCTTATAAAAATTGGAAGTAAGGTACATGTTTTCTAGTTCTTACATTATCCTTATTTGAAACATTGTCTTTTAAAATTTTTATATCTAGAACATCGTTATGGTGCTAATTGAGTTCTAAGTGATTTTAGTACGTGTAACTAAGAAAGTTCATTTTTTTTAAAATTTGAGATTTATTTTCACTACTAAAATAAATTTTTGGTACGTAGTTTTTTTTTCATAAGTTGATCTTTTGTCATTTTCTCTACTAATTTTTTTTTCTTAAAAACTTAAATTGAATAGTTATTAAATTCATATATTAAAAATTGTGTAGTCTTGTTGTTTGCCTTGAGGTTACTTGTCATATTCCGTCGATGCGGAAGATCTCGTAAAAATAAATTTGATCTAAAAATGTAAAATGTTGACTCCCTAAGTTAAATTAATAATTTTTACTCATGTTAAATAATGAGATATGACTATGTTATTTTCACTTATGTTGTTTCACTTTCTTCCTTTGTACTTTGATACTTTGAGACATTTCAAAATTGGTGGGTCCTCTTTGCACCAATTACCTAGGTTTTGCTAGCTTCTAAAAATTGAAAGTAAGGTACATGTTTTGTAGCTATTTACAGTATCCTTATTTGAAACATTACTTTTAAAAATTTGGTATGTTGAACATTGTTATGGTGCTAATTAAGTTATAAGTGATTTTAGTATGTGTAGTTAAGAAAGTTCATTTTTTAAAATTTGAAATTTATTTTCATTACTAAAATAATTTTTGTACGTAAATTTTTTTCATCTGTAGTTAAGTATAATATTTTCATGTGTACTTGAACTGGTGTTAATTCATATATTCTATAATTTTTTTATTGAATACACTAGAGTTGCACACACACGAATGAGTGGTTGCCGATTATGGTATCAATAAACTAACTATTTGAAATTACTTAATGCTAACATGACAAACCAATAATTTTGAATTGTTACTTTCTTTTATATGACAAACTAGTAATTTTAAATTATTATTTTCTTTAAAGTGATCGCCCATTAAAGAGCCCGATCAAAGGTGAAATAGTTATGTTTCATCCTTTTTATTGATTGGACAATGGTCATTTTTATCCTGAATTTTAGTAAAAAAAAAGACTCATACCAATAACTTATTTTATAAAGAACTCATTTTAATAAATAAAAAAATTGTAAGAATAACCCAAAAGGTGAATCACCCGAAACCATTTGGCTTCCTAGTTACTAGGATTAATTGCTAGTTTGCTACAACAACAGCGGTTGGTTATCGATTGAGTCCACTCAACAGTGAAACCTAGACTCGGTGCAATCAGCCACTACCAAAATACCATTATAAATTTTGTTTACCTAAAAACTAGAACAGGGCATAAATAAAACCGAAAAATTACTAACTGATAACTAAAAACTAATAGCTCAAAACTAAAAATTGTTTACCTAATTTATTAAATTATAAATATTTGATAAAATTATTTTAAAATTATTTTAATAATCATTTTAACTTTATTTTTATCAAACACATTTATTTTTAAAAATTATATTTAAAAACTCGTAACACACTAAAATTACTTTTAAAAAAACTTATTTACTCACCACCATAAAGTCAACAAGTTTTTAACCAGTAAAACGAAAGCTATAATAAATTAACTATGAGTGTTTTTCAAACCTAACCTAAATAAGAAGGATGATAATTCTATAACCAAAATAAAGTGTATGATATAAAAGGAAGAAAGAGCTAAAAAGGAAAAAGAAAAAACAATAGAGAAAATACTATATATATAATAAGTGATGGATCAAAAATGAAAAATAAAACAAAATAAATAATAAAAAAATAAGTGTACTTTTGTATTTATCGAAATAAGAATTATTACTCCTCGGTCGTAAGACTTGTAGAACTAGCTCAGCAAAAAGATTAGACAATATCCCAAATCGAATGGGCTATACTTGCCAGGCCTATTATGACATGACAGTTTTATTAACATATCCTTTTAGCATTGGTTTTAAATTTGAAACATCTACAAATAATAAGTTTTATTGAAAAAAAATAGTGTTTATTATATTTTTGACGATAAATTATTTTTTAATCTCTAAATTTTTTATTTTTATTTTTAGCTCTTTAATTTTTTAATTCTTACTTTTAGTTTTCTTTCATCCTTATTTTTAATTTTTTTTAAGGAACTAAAATATTATGAAAAAAAGTCAAGGAACTAAAATTTAGAAGAAAAAAAAAAGTTAAAGGACTAAAAAGTAAAAACAAATTTAAAAAGATTAAAAACATAAATTTTTAAAAGATTAAAGATTAAAAAGATAATAAATTCTATTTTTAATGTTGATTTACAACGAATTTTAATGTTTTTATTTATATATTTATAAACCAAGGTAATTAAATTTTTTAGCTTTTTAATGAAACTATTGAGTGATTGATCCATTTGGGTCACTTTTATAAACTTTTATCAAAATGAGTTCATTTTAAAACAAATTATTGACATGGATATGTTTTTGACTCAGGAAAAGGCAAAAAAACTATTTTGACTTTATGTTCTACTTTCACATATTTTTTTCTTAAAAAACTTGAGAAAGACTTTCAAGTAAATTAGTAATTTATAATTAGTGGTTCAAGATTAAAAACAAACAACAACCTTGAACGGGTGGTTACATGAAAACAAATATGTTTTGTTGGTTACCATACGTTGTCTTATCGCAACCAACTATATTATGTAAAAATAACAAATTCATTTTGTTAGTCACCATGCGCTATATCCTCACAGTAGGGACATGTATAAACAACAAATTCAATTTGTCGATGCAGAAGGCCCTTAAATTTGATCCCACAAATTTAAAATGTTGACTTCCCAAATTAAAATAATAATTTTTATCATGTTAAATAATCAGACCTGGTCAAGTTTTTTTCACTTTTGTTCATTCAGTTTCTTCCTTTGTGATTAAATATTTTGGGATATTTCAGAATTGGTGGGTTCTCTTTGCACCGATTACTCATGTTTTGCTAGCTTATAAAAATTGGAAGTAAGGTACATGTTTTATAGTTCTTACATTATCCTTATTTGAAACATTGCCTTTTAAAATTTTTATACCTGGAACATTGTTATGGTGCTAATTGAGTTATAAGTGATTTCAGTATGTGTAGCTAAGAAAGTTCATTTTTAAAATTTGAGATTTATTTTCACTACTAAAATAATTTTTCGTATGTAGATTTTTTTTCATAAGTTGATCTGTTGTAATTTTCTCTACTAATTTTTTTTTCTTAAAAACTTAAATTGAATAGTTACTAAATTCATACATTAAAAATTGTGTAGTCTTGTTGTTATTGGCTTGAGGTCACTTGTCTTATCCGTCAATGCAAAAGGTCTCGTAAAAAAAAATTGATCTAGTAAATGTAAAATGTTGACTTTCCAAATTAAAATAATAATTTTTACTCATGTTAAATAATGAGATATGACCATGTTATTTTCACTTTTTTCTCTCGTTTTACTTTTTTCCTTTGTGCTCTGGGACATTTAAGAATTGGTGGGTCCTCTTTGCACAATTATCTAGGTTTTGCTAGCTTCTAAAAATTGAAAGTATATGTTTTGTAGTTATTATACTATCCTTATTTGAAACATTACTTTTAAAAAATTTGTACTTGAACATTGTTATAATGCTAATTAAGTTATAAGTGATTTTAGTATGTGTAGTTAAGAAAGTTCAATTTTTTAAAATTTGAAATTTATTTCCATTACTAAAATAATTTTTGTACGTAAATTTTTTTCATGTGTAGCTAAGCATAGTGTTTTCATGTGTAATTACTTGGAGGCTCACATGACAAACTAATAATTTTGAATTGTTATTTTCTTTTTACATGACAAACCAGTAATTTTAAATTGTTAGTTTCTTTAAAGTGATCATCCATTAAGGAGCATCATTAAGAGTGAAACAGTTACTTAAAATTATTGTTTCATCCTTTTTATTGATTGGACGATCAGATACTCAAATCGTCATTTTGTTCCCGCATTTTGAAAAAAGAGACTCATACCAATCACTTATTTTAAAAAAACTCATTTTGATAATAAAAATTGTAAAAATAACCCAAAAGATGAATCCCTAGTTACTAGGATTAATTGCTAGTTTGCTACAACAACAGTGGTTGGTTATCGATTGAGTCCACTCAACAGTGAAACCTAGGCTAGGTGCATTCAGCCACTATAACGGATAATCTGAAATGCTCTTATTTCTCAACAACTGTTCCGCGGTTAGAAGAGGAAGGGGCCGGGTGTGGACTTTCTCTGGCACCGTTCATCGCTCCCACTTTGGGCTATGTTGATCATGAGGCTGCGCTCACCGCAGTTGCTGCTCCGCCGGCGGACCAAACCGCGGAGTCTGGTGGACGCCCCGTTGCGCAGAGGTATGACATTAATTACTTCCGAATTCTCCCCGCCGTTGCAGCACATGATTTTCAGTTATAAGATTATGTTTAAAGATAAAAGTAATTTTATCAACACATCATATTCTTATTTTTATAATTATTTTATTTTTATCCGTTAGATTTTTATTGAAATATACACATAGTATTTTCAACTGTAAATCAAATATGTGTTTAGTTGTTACTTTTTTATTTTTTCCTTTGTTAAGACTTTGTTAATGTGGATGAAACTGTACTGAACAATTAACTTATATTCTAAAATATATACTCGAGTAGTATGCGGTTAATTAGCTTTATCATGCGTCCTACCATCGTAACAACTTACCAGCACATTTTAAGAGAACTTTTCCTCCTGGTTGGGTTGAGGCCTTGAGGGTGTAAGGAGTACTATTTAACGTGGG
Organism: Glycine latifolia; assembly: GCA_013407115.1. Classification (NCBI taxonomy): domain Eukaryota; kingdom Viridiplantae; phylum Streptophyta; class Magnoliopsida; order Fabales; family Fabaceae; genus Glycine; species Glycine latifolia. Next base: position 26,013,022 of record CM023952.1, on the reverse strand, counting down.
AAAGAGAAGCATTTATTTTAATACAGTATCATAATCCATTTACGTTTTAGTTACTAAATGTTCACTAACACGTTATGACAAATAAAGATGTCATGTCATTTACTACATAGAACATATTTTTTTTTTAAAAATGATGCTATCCACAATGTGCTTAATTGCTTTACAGAATCTCCAGAATCAGCTAGTGCTTGTATGATTTGAAGTTGAAGAATTGATTTTAGGTTTAAAATTAATTTTAAATACATTTTCATGTGTTCGATTTTACTCAGAAAAAATTTAAAATTGATTTTGCGTTTAAAACTAATTATTGATTAAAACAATTTTAAGCAGCTAATTTCTATGTTAAATTTAAAATTTTACTTCTAACTTAATTTTATAATAAAATATCTATTCATAAACTACATCATTTTAAAAATAATTTTAACCAAAATTAATTTCATTCAAAAATAATTTTATCAACACTCATTAAAACAAACACATTATCTACACGGAAGATAGTGCTTAAAAAATGTTACTCTATACATGCCCCCGATAATACTGCTCATGTGTGTGTGTGTGGAGGTTAGTGACTCTTGATTTATGAATGAACTCATCCCATTACTCATACTGTATGCAAATTTAATTGCATGTGAATCAAGTATATTATATATCAATTCAAAAAGTATCGTTAAAAGTCTATATACTTGTATAGGCGCAATGAATTGATTGCAATTGGTTGAATCTTTTGGGTGATATACTTTCCGTCCTTGACACACATTGATCAATAATTATATGTCGGCGAAGTTTTAGCTTTGACAGTGCTAGCTAGTCAACACCAAGTTTCTTAGATAATAGTAGTAGTACTACCACCAAATGCTAAAATCAATGATGCCTAATAATTGCCTAGTGGATTGTGGGTATGTGATAAAACCATTTGAATTTGATAGACAAAAGTACAGAAGACTATTTAATTAGGCGAATAAAAAGAGTGTAGCCTAAATTTAGCATTATTCCTTAGGTAATAATGCAGCTTACGAGGATGCAAATATGAATTGTGTTGTGCTTCATTTTAGCATTTACTAGCACTGTTGGCTGTGAGAGATATTTCAGGGCAAGCTACCACTGTACTGTTTAAATTAAAGACATGTTATATTGTACTACTGTGCAATGAAGTGGAGGTCAACTGGTCAAAGAAATGCTGTGTGGGGTGTGCATGACTACCATTAGGTTTGAACGTTGCATGTGGCACAATGGGTGCGGTTGTGCATGCATGTGGTATCCTAACGAATGACAGGGTACTGTACTCCAAAACCTGTGGATTCATTAAATCTAACCTAACTGCCAGTGTGAGGAAACAAGGCATAAATAATTAAATACTATCAACATTGTTTTTCATTTTTTTTATGGACACATGTTAATTATTAATGTATTAATTTTTATTAATAAAAGAAATTAAACTGAACATGTTCTAAGCCAATAAATAATAATGGAAAATGCTTGTCGGTAATCGTGTAAAGAGATATACGAATGCATCTGATTAATTGGTTATTTTGTTTTAAAATTATATTGTGTTTTGTATTCTGTTAACTGTAATCGTGTACATGCTATTACACCTGTTTATTCGTGCAATTCGTGTAGGAAAAAGCTTCGCACGAAATTGCAATATGTTTAAATCAGATGCACCCATAATTCTTAGTCAGTCCTTGAAATTTCATTCAATATGTTTAAATCATTTTTATCACCGTATCTATAATGTTAAAGGGTGTAATAGAAACAGCAATGAGGATAGGTACATAAGAAAGAAATAGTTTTTCATTTTTTTTATATACACTGAGTATGACCTTATACATATTATTTAAAGTCCCACCTCTAAACTAATTTTAGTGGGTTGAGAGTTAATTTTTCATACGGTGATAAATTAAAATTTAAATATTATATAAAAATTAGAATGATTATCTTGAATTTAACCGTTTTTGGCAATATCATTATTTGAAATAGAGCAATTTTATAAGTTTATTTAATAAAAACCATTTTTAGAAATTTTTCTTAACTTCTTATATCTTCCAATCTATCATGTTACAAGAGTTTTAAATTGAATTTCAATATCTTTTCGAAAGATATATTATCAACAACCAAAAAAACTGAGTTTAACTTTAATGAACATGTATTAATGATATAAAGTTTTACTTTATTATTCACTCACAATCATTATTGATATGGTTTTTAAAATTTATATTACAAAAATCAACAGACTTAACATATATGATTATTTGTAATTAAATAACAGTATAAAATTATTTTATACTATTATTGCATAGTTTTTTTTTCAAATAACATTGCATCACAATATAAATTGTTTAGTATAAATTTAAAATATAATGTGTTAAAAAAGTATTTACTTATTATGAATTTTAATTATAAAATATTATATATTTATAAGTGTTTCTTTATTATTATTTTAAATTATATAAAATAAATATCTCTTTACTGCAATGTACTAGTTAAAGTACTAGTTTTTTTTAAAAGGAAATATATTTGAGAAAAAATGTAATACAGACGTACATAAATAAGAATTATTCTGTCATCAGCATGTATGAGCCTTGTCTAGTTGGACTTCAACAACAAAATTAAAAGATGATCGCTGCTTCTGCTTTCTCATTCTTACTCTGATTGTTATTTCCTGTATTTCTTATTACATTATGGAAAGTTGATTTCAAAATACACTTCCATTCCAAAATAGGCTTTACATAGTACAATGCAAAGTGGAGGAAATTTTACCCCCAAAAAGATGATAAAGTTTCAGTCAGATTAGACATTCCCAAGTCAAATGGGCTATATATAGAAGAACCAGAATTGCCAGACCTATTATGACATCTAAGATCGGATTGTTATTTTTACTCCTTTTTTATTTTTAAGTTTCAAGTTGTGTTAGGATTGTGAATTCTCTATACACGAAATAAGTTCTCATTTGAGTATTGTAAATGATATACAACTAAAACTTATTTCTATCGTATTAATTTTTTTTTATGGAAAATTAATATAATAGAACTTGTTTCCATTGTATTTATTTTTTTCAAAAAAATTATAATAAAAAATCGTTATATATTTCAGTCAAAATACATAATGAAAACATTTCAGTCCAAAAAATTAACTTAAAAAAATCAATAAAATAGTATTTCCACGTGCTTAACCCGTTTTTTGGTACGTTTTAACATTAAAAATGTTATAAACCATCACATTTTTAACTAGAAAGTGGTATCTTAATACCTAGGTCACATCATCATGTTAATATAAAAAATTTAGTTTATCTACAATGTACTTTTTTCCAAACAATTTTTTATACACAACTTATAAAAACATTTAAGGTGTCTTTGAATAAAATTTAAAAGAATAAACAATGTATTATAAGTTGTTTATTTTCATAAAGTGCCAAGTATAATAAATTTATTTTACAATAACTATTTAAAAATCAAACTAAAGATAATTTTTAATTCGTTAATAGATAATAATGTAAAATTTATTGTTTAAAAAATTAAACTAGTTGGTGAAACAAGTAAGGTGACCAGTACGTTAACTAAAAAATTAAAACTTGTAAGAAATCAATCAAATAAGTCCAAAATCGATTCAAAAATCTGGTTTGAACAAATATAAATTGTGAATCAGTATTCCACCAGTTTATTTAACGACTTACTTTTAAAACACCAATACTACTTTTAGGCTAAAATATCATATGATACATATATTATGTTTTCATATATATTTTATTTTAATTTATCATGTTTTAAAAGTCTCATTTAATTCTTTATATTTGCAAATGAATTCAAAATGATCCTTTTTTTCATTAACTAGTGATGTGGTGTCAATTTTATCCAATGGTTCAAAATTATTATAAATTATTTGTCTAAAATATTTAATAGGTAAATAATTTATAGCAGTTAAAAACTGCCAGAAATTCATATACCCAACGAAAGGATCATTTTGGATTCATCCACAAACATAAAAAAAAAAAAACTAAAATAAAACTTTTAAAACACAACAAACCAAAACAGAAAACTGTGAAAATATAATACATCAAAATGATATTTTAATCAAACTTTTATACTAACAATACATGCCTATATAAAGTCAACTTAAAATGAAAACTCAACTTAAAATAAAAACGCTTTTATAATGTCTTTTTTTGTGTGTAAAAGTTTAAGATTTCGCATATTCAGAGAGGTGAATCGTTGTGCGGACCCTTTAGCTAATGCTGCTCATGCTATGGAGAGTAAATTTATGATGTCTCATCAACAACCGACTTTTCTTAGCCTTCTGTTGCTAGGGGACTTGTTAGGAATTTCGTCTGCTGGTTTTGATCATGTGCGGTCTTTCTTTTTGGGCTTAGGCCCATGTATACCCCCCAAAAAAAATCGTTTTTACTTTTCACTTTTGAAAATTTTAGTTCAACATTTTGTAATTTTTTAAAATAAACAAATAACTAACTTTTCCTTTAAAGAAATAAAACTCTTTACTTGAAAGAAAAGGCAAACAAACGGGTCGTTAACAACATGTGATTTGCTGATGAATTTCAATTTAAGATTGATTGTCTGCTTTTAAAATAAAAAAAGAAAATGGATAACCAAGAAGTTTATTGTAGAAGAGCCGAATCCAATCGAGCGCAAAAGCTACATATTGTCAAAGCCGGTAAGCTCAAATAACTTGTATGGTTTGACATCTATTTATTTTTATTGAAAGCTTTGTGTTTTTTAGTTGGGCATCAATATGTCATTTAAGGATCACTTCATTATGCTACTATTTATAGAAAAACTTCTTAGATTAAGTAAATGTTAGCTTAACTAATAAGCAAATTTAAGTTATGTGAGAAAGTATTTATAAGAAAGGATAATCTTAGTAGTTTTTTATTCCAAGTTAATCTTAGTAGTTTAAATAAAGATTATTACAAGAAAAACATTGTTTAGCTGCCAGTAATTAGTGTCAGCTACCACCACTTACTGGATCAAATGACCTGGAATTGTTTCCGTCTAACTAATAAAAGTTTCTGTTTGAGTACTAAATATGCCGTTGTGTTAAAATTAAATATTTAGAGTACTTTTTACTAGTAGAATTCAAATTAAGATCTTAGACCAAGTGAATCTCACATTGTCATGTAGGATGTAAGATTTCTCAATATTTTTTTCATTTCTTTAGTGGTAGATCTCATTTTGAGATCTTAGAAAGATAGAGAGGAAAAAAATATTCATTTTTGAACACTGCAAATTTTTAGGATTCTTCTATAAGAATTTATTTTGCATACTCAGTGAAAATCAGATTTTGAGATTAAAATCCTTGTTCAAAATCTGACACTAAAAATACTCTTAGAGGAAAATTTTATTATCTATAATGATCACGTGCAATTAGCGTCAATATTAGTGGTTGCTAAACCAAAGCTACTTATTAATTTGGGCACAAAATGTAAATATGAAAATTTTCACTCCCCCCTTCCTCGTCAATCATCAACAGTCTTGTTGTGGATTATCATCACACTAAAAAATACAGAAATACTTAATAAAATATGAATTTATGGTACAATCTCACGAGAAAGGTCACTTTCCTGTTTCCTCTGCCAAATATGCAACTCGTGAAACACGTTAATTTCTTGAGCATCAATATCAAGCAAAAAATAATGAGTAGGTATCTGTTGCGAAATTGGCAAGTATACTGTTCGTTTCAAGTAATACAGTGATAATGGAATGTCGTTCCCACGAGGATTGTTATGCCAATTAAATTGTAATTCGTATCGATAAGTTGGATGACAAATATTTAAGTAAAGTTTGGTTTTGTGTGTGTATAATAATTGGAATTAAACTAAGCTATGAACATTAAGAGCGTATGAAACAAGTAAATTGATGTTATAACGATGTGCGACGATAGTAGCTAGGGCAAGCCACACTCAATGCTTCCTCCCAATGGAATTGTATTGTTTACTTCATTCAATTGTCTAAATTATTCAGCCATGTGTTTCAATAACATATTAGCTATTTCCTAATTCCTTAGTGAAATAACCCTTCAACCCACTTGCAAGCCCTAATCCCTTAATGACCTTCCGAGGGTTAAGCATTAAGCAACACATTCAAAGGCTGCAAACATACATTCCTATCCCTAGGTAATGCAAGCAAGTTACTTCACTTAGTTCCAAGACTAGTGTCCTAATATTCCTATTGTGAACCTTAGCTCTTAATCATTCATTAGAGTGATCAAATCCAAGGAAGAAATAAAACAATCCAAGCAAAGTGCAGTAAAATAACTTTTGATAAATGAATAATAGCATTCAATACATTCCAATGGAAGTTACATTAAGTGTTTGACCCTAACTACAATATAGAACTAGCCAAACCTCATAATGGGTGGCTGTGTTACAGCAAAAAGAAGCATGCCCAGCTGAAGCTCAAAGGAGAGGAAGATGGAGAAGAACCTCCACTTGACCTTCAACTCCCAAAACCCTAGCCAAGCTTCCCAAGCTTCGAAAACCCTAGATTTTGTGATTTCTGAAGTGTAGGAATGTGCCTTCAATGCTGAGCTCCAAGTATTTATAAGGGGGAGGGTGAAAACCCATTTTTACCCCTTAACAGCTTTAAAACTCTGCAACTGTCGAGCTCTGGCGCCTGGGGCGCCAAAATCCAGAGACTAGCTGCCTTGGTCTTCATATCCCACGCTGGAGGCGCCATTCTGGCGCCTGGGGCACCAGATTCCAGAGACAAAACCCCCATCTTGAGTTTCTAGCGCCAGGGGCGCGAATTTGGCGCTTGGGGCGCCACTTCTCTGCTTCAAAAGATCTTCCCTGGATGATTCCTGATTCAAAAGATACTTACATTCAACCAATTCAAGCCATGAAGAAATTCATCACAATTTAG